>JAOWBP010000001.1:4207178-4245528 GCA_028571105.1 Tragopan temminckii
ACCCACATATGGCAGCTGCTTGAAACTGGATAGTTGAGGTCAGTATTGTCTATTTTCCACTCATAGTGCCCCATCATGCAGACTCACCAGGAAGATGATTTAATAATTTTTGAAGCAGCTCCTGAACTATTACACTTTTTGACCCAATGGGAAGTGGAATCAAAGTTGGATAATCAATATAATATATTTAAATAAATTCAAATTGAGATGCCTCGCAACACTGGGATGCAAACTCCAGCTGTACAAACTCTGCTTCAGAAGCTTCTGCTGAATAGCAGCAATCTTGGAAGAGGGACACTACAGAGACAGGGGAATTTCACAAGTTCAACATCTAATTTTAATCAACGGCTGCAGGAGAGTTGGAGCTCATGTAACTTGGGTTATGCTGTTGCAGCTGAGCTGAGACTGTGTCTCAATGATTTTGCATTTCCATTGCCAGCACACTTTATTTTACACTGGCGAAACACCAGGTCTTTCCGTAGAAAAAGCACCCCGTGACATTGCTTCTGGTAGACAACCACAAAACCTAATCCCTTAATCCCACTTGAGAAAGCTGTTTTAAATGGGAAACAGAGTTATGCTCACTTCCATACTCACATGGCTGATTCTGATCTCAGCTATGCCAGTACAAATTGAAATGCATACTATAACATGATAAAATTTGCTGGTGATCTGGCCCAGATACTGCAATTCCCATCTGTGTGCAAAGTGGCTCCATACTATACTGACATGCATCACAGACTCAGGAGATGACACATATCACATTACTGGCAAAAATAGGAGCTGAATCATGGGTTATTATTTCAAAGGAATTATTTATTTATCTAATTAGCTATTTATTTATTTATTTATTTATTTACGTTGAACTTCTTTCCCACTAATGGTATTCCCACTTTGGTGTTAATGACACATGTTCAAGATTGTATCTATTTGCTTTGAAAAAACCTCTCAGGTTTTTTTGCACATTCCCTAATTGATAAGGTACTGTCAGATGGATTTTTTTAACTTTGGTTTTATTTCTAACCTTTATTCTGTATGAACTAACTTCTTATTGGCCTTATGGACAAACAGGAGCAAACGTGCCTCAGTGATCTAATAATCAGCAGTAATGTGGAGACCAAGAATCACAGCCCTCTCTTAAGTTATTCAAAGTAGTGATATCCCTGAATCCTGAGGAATTTTGCAATGGAAGACACTGCCTGTTCATGAAGGCTTAAAAGACTTGAGCCTAATGACAAGGATTCTGCATGAAGACAAAAATTAGATAATTTTCAAAATAACGGAGAAAAGTAGGCAATCAAAGCCTTAGTTTCTTGGTCTTAGAAATAAGAAGGACCAAAACCTTTGTCCTTCATCTCACATCTTTGGTGTGGGTGTCATTAAGATGGATTTCTCTTCTCTTCCTGATGCTTTTTAAATCTGTGTACAAAGCCTTCATTGCTCACTATGTGCACTGAGTATTATGGAAAGGCAGATAAAATTAGAACATCTCTAGAGAGAACAAGGAAATGTCTACTGTGGTTCTTAATGGCTTGCCCAAAACAGTGATGGCATTTAAATAGTGTTTATAAAGCATATTTAGGTCCTTGACTACCGTAAAAAGTCATTATAAATAATATCCTGTGGTGTCTTTTGAGGTTATATTTTTTAATCTCAAATATAGGTGTTTTTAATAATAGTTTTTCCAGAAAAGCAGCTTCAAGCTAAAGCAGCAAGCAATACACAGTTACGCTGTTGCAACTCAATGTTGAAACTGTCAGTGACATATTGGGACTGCATGGAGATGAATTCTTGAGCCTAGGAGGAACCTGAGAGGTCATGTCTTATATATTTTTTTGTTTTTATTATATTATATTTATATTTTTAAATCCTTTGCAGGTTTATTTTGCGTTATTCTTGCCATTAAAAGTGATTTAATATGTACACTCGTGAAACTTTTTTCACTTACTTTTGAACCATATCTCAGAACATGAGGAATCTCTTCCTTTTAAAGCATCTTTTTAAGGTAGATGGATTCCAACCTACGAGTTTAAAATGAGTTTGTTATTTGGATTAGTAATGCAAGATGGTTTTGTAACCAATTTCCACAAGGCAAAACACAGGATGTCATGGAAAATAGCACTTATTAATAGTAAGGGCCAGATCTGATCAAACAGAATGCAGAGAAATGTTGTAACTAAACTGGAAGCAGTCCCGATGCACTGTGATGCAGCCTAGCACTGAATTGGATTGCTAGAAATTGAATAGAACTTACCAGTTCACCTTGACTGTCTTTCTTGCCACTCTTAGGTGTTTTTCTTGTGAAATTTTAAGTGTTGTCTTATTTAAATGTGCTAAAAAAGGAGTCCTTTGCTGGTGATCGTGACACACTTTCTGCAGACAAAATGATTTCATCATGAGAAAGAATTACTAGGACAGGTCTGATCTAGAACACATGTACGACTATTTCACCTAAGTAATCTCTTATTTTGTCAGAAGATGGTTGCAGTAGGAAGATGTATTCCTTTAGTTTGTATTTGTACTTCTTTGTAACTGGTGCCAGTAGTACCCATGAAAATTCAGTCACGAAAACTTGTAGAGTCTACTGTGCATTTTGCTGTCCAGTGATGTACATTTTAAGTATATTAAATATCAAAAGACTAGGAGTCTTCTATTCTACTCTACTCTACTCTACTCTACTCTACTCTACTCTACTCTATTCTACTGTACTCTACTCTACTCTACTCTACTCTATTCATTATCCCACTTCCCATAAAATGAACAACTCCAAAAGATGTGACTCTCTTTACTTCTAACAGAAACTTCTTAGGTGTTTTTTTTTTTTTTTTTTTTTGTAAAGAAATAACAGGAAAAAAAAGAATTACCAAAAGCAATATATTTGTGTTCTAATACTTTGCCAAAATGGCAGAATTGTGAAAATGACAAGAACAACAAAACATTGGAAAAAGAATGATGAGCAAAAATTGTGCCATTTTTGGTCCCATTAGAAAATGAGTCTTTGAAAATCAAGAAGGATGTATGTACTCATACATTTTATTTGCATATTTTGTTGATTTTTATCAATATCTATAAATAGCTTTTGTTTAATTTTTGTAATTGCTTTCCCGAAACCCAACTTTGCATGAATTGAAAAGAGGTTTTCAGGAAGTAAATGCATTAATATGTGATTTGGACTCACTTTTTATTACAGGTCCTATAAAATGTTGATTAAAGTATCCAAGGAAAGTGTAATAAATGAAGTTAGATCCACTCTTACTACTTGTGTAAAAAATATACTTTCATGATTTCTTTAACAATTCATTTAAACAGCTCTGTAAAGTACAGTGGAACTAAACAGAAACAATCTGTTTATACTGCACAATAAGCAGAAAAATAATGTATTTATGCTGCATGTACTTTTTATCTTTAAAATTCTGTAATTTGTTGTCAAATTAAATACAGATTATTTTGTTGTTGTTCGGTGGATAAATATATTAATACAGACATACATCCCTGTGTACATCTGTAATTTACCAAGATTTTTCAGTGAGAGAATCTAAAATGTAGATTAATATATCTGTATTGTAATCTGTTTTGAACACAGGAATGCTCTTCGAAAGTTAAAGATATCACCTTCCTTCAGTATAACAGTACTCCTAACTTTAGTAATGGAGTCCCTCATTATGACAATTAAAATTTCTAAGTTCAACCTTTAGTCTTACTGTTTTTTTAAGTTCTTTGTCCATAAATCAGTATGATGGCTCATTTCAACATTTTGAATGACTATTTTCTTCAAACAAAAGTGAACGAATGGACTCAGAACCATGCCATTGTCATGAGAAAACATTATGAAACACTTTTTCATGCTTTTATCACCACTGTCATTAACCATTTGTATGCATAAGGGCACATAATGCACACCAAGCACTGACTTGTCTCTGTTCCAGACTAGAAAATAACCACTTAAAGAGAAAACCCCAAATACTACCTTTTACTCTAAATACATAAGCTGCTCAGTGGTGGTGTTTGGTAAGACAATACATCAGTTTCTCTAATGAAAAAAGATGTCATTTAAAGAAATCAGCCTTATTATGTCCCAATGACAAGCATAATTAAGAATGTCTGTCTCTGAAAGGCATAAGAATAGAAGGAAAGCTTTTGTTCACCTGAGCACACTACCATCCTTGACCCATCCAAGTAACTTAAGCCCTGGCTGAATTGGACAAGGACAGGTGTAATTGGGCCCCAGTCTCGGCTGCTTCCAGCCTTGCAATTACCTTAATAAGGATGTCTGTGGAGGGGTCAGTAGCTAGCGGCCACTCTGGCTGGAGCCTTCTCCAGCTGTCAACAGAAGGAGAACAAGGAGTCCATTGGGTCACAGCAAGAGAAAAATGAATACTGGTAATTAATCTAGTGACAGCAGTGTCTGTCCTGAGACGAGAGAAATGGGCAGCTGCAATGAAAGAATTGATGCCAAAAAGAAAAAAAGCCCCCATAGAGCTGGGATGTTTTTGAAGTTATGGCATGGGGGGGACGTTATATGAATTTTAAAGGGCATGCAGTTGTGTTTTAAATGTGGACATTACATTCAGCTATGCACTCTATTGTTGCCATCTCAATTCTGCAAAATGGATAGAGCAGGCTTTTCAGTAGGATTTTTAAATCTGCCTTCATCAACAATTTTTAACTCTACCCTCCCTCCCAAAATACACAAAGGCATTTGTGGCCTTTGTGATAGGTAAGGATCCACAGGTAATGCCTACAGATGGGTAGTTATGTTCTCTTACATCTGTCTAGAAAGCTTCCAGATCTACCCTTGAAAATACTTTCCAAATTAGTGGTGTGATTCACAGTGTGTATTCGGATCCTCATTATTTCAGGTGGGCTGAAATGTAATTTTAGCTCACCCTTCTAGCTCTCTGTTCTTGTGACAGATTTTAATTAAATATAGCCTTTAATCAATTAAGTGGCAGCTGCAAGTAACATGTTAGTGCTCTGAATACATCTTTAGAAATACCCAAACTTGCAGAAAATGCAAGTTCAAATACCAGCAGGGAAGAGACAGTCTTTCATCCTTCCTTTGAATTCCATGAAATTTCCTGTCTGGGCTGCACATCAATATCTTGCCTAGACATAAGAGACTTTCAGAAACAATCCATCCCTCCTCCCTTTTCTATCTGCGTGGTAATTCAGGATAATAGAAATAATAATAATAACAAATACTGAAGCTGGAGTTACGATTGCAGCTCTAAAAATTGAAAATACCCATTTACTGCTGGCAGAACCTACATGTTTAGAAGGGGTGTTGATGGTATTGATAACAACTATTACTTATCATCACTATGAGTTCAGGACTAACGTAAAGCATAGATGTCTCTGTGCATAATTAAGCTTATGGTTACTTGTAATAATAATATCAGTTGTTAGTACTGTTTATAGTTGAGGTTAGTGACTTGCTGTTACACATTTTTACAAAGACGCAATGAATGAATTACATCTATCCCAGCTTAAACATCTAAGATGTAGTGTTTATCTATCAGCTAATCAGCCTAGAATCTCCTCGCATACATTTTTGCAAACTAAATAAATACGACTGATAAGTAAGAGAGAAAAGAAATACCACTGTAAAATAAGAAATTTAAATGGAGTTATCAGTGAGTTATGGCTGGTATTATCAGAACAAAAAAGGTGGATTTTTAAGTCTGAACTGCTGACCATAGCTGTTCTATATTAACTAGAGAGAAGGAGGCAACAGTAACATGCAACTGATTCAACAACAGGCAATTGATTTGGGCTTTAGTGGGGTAGCTTAGAATGAAGTGAATTATCACAGAATCATAGACTGGCTTCGATTGAAAGGAGCCCTAAAGACCATCTAATTCCAACCCCCTTCTGTGTACAGGGTTGCCAGCTACTAGATCAGGATGCACAGGGCCCCATCCAACCCCCTGCCTGGAGAAACCTTTCTTTCGATCCTATCAAAGGACTAGCTCAGTTGTAGACAGTGAATCTAGAAGAACTAAGAGAAGTTGACAGAATCCTCTCTGTAAATAGTGCATGGTCAAAGTGGAAGTCTGCAACATGGCCAGAAACAAGCTTGGCTTTTTTATTGCTCTCTTTTGAATGAAAACTGAGTGGCCGATTGTCTTTCCAAGAGTACAGTTGGCTATTGTGTTATTGTTAGCAGAGACAAGGACTGATACTAAACATAACTTCTCATTTCATGGCTTGTGCCATTTCAATCTACATGGAGGTCCACAACCACCAAAATGAGGAGATCTTCCATCACTTCTCCAAATGTATATTCAGCAAAGTGGCAAATTTCAAGGCTATGCGGTGTGAGACTCAGTTTTATAATTAGGTGAATTGAGCCATGCACAGAGTCTCTTAAACTTAGTGCCATTGCTGCTGACAGCCTGTAACTGATGATCTGCCTCATGGGGAGGACACTTCTTGAGACATCAACTTGGGGAACTGGACAAGCTGGCTTTGAGATCGCGTCATGGCTCCATGGACCCTATAGCTGCCATTGCACTGGCAGAGGGAATGCATAATAATAATAATAATAATAAAAGTTGGCATGCTGTATTTTTCTTTTTCTCATCCTTCTGCTACAATGCCAAGGAAGCTGGAAAGATTACTGGCTACCAGAATGATGGATTTATGACTACTGCTGACGCCTTTTTTCTTTTGTGAATCAGAAATTTTAAAAAGCAGGTGTGTGTCTCCTATACAAATAGCCTGTATTAACAAAGTGTGTTAGGATTCAATCCACATGTTGGGACCCATGCTGGGCTTAGTTCAGCTATCATGTATTTTTCCACTAGTACAAAAACTCACACACTAGTCAGTCTTCAGAATTCCTTGAGCAAACACATCTGGGAATCGGAGAAAAATGCAATTTTTGGGACTCAACCTTTTCTTATGCCATGATATCCTTTTATCCACGCAGATTTTACTCAATGGATTCTACCAGATGCTCCTTCTTCACCTAAAACAGTATTTTATTTTTGGGAACAGAGCACATTTGACGTGTGATCTTACTTTGGGGTGATATATCTGACTTAATTTCTCTGGTACAGTAATTGATTGAATTAACTTCTGGACATAAAGAATACACTTGCTGGTACAATAGAGTAGTACGAGCTCTACGCTGAGATACACAAACCTGTCTGAGAAACTGGGCACACATAGAAACCTCACCCCAAGTTTGATATTTTTATTAAATCAATTAAAAATTAAATTAATTCACACAGAATTTTGTTCAGCGGGATTTCAGAAATTTAAGGCAATGTCTTGAAGCCCACATTTGACTGAGTAAAAATTTAGAAAAAAAATCCAAGAAAGGGAAGAAAGTAGTGAATGACTTACTATTTACCATATTGAAAATGTCACCTTAGCAGTTAAAAACCCACACAGAAAAACAGAGCATAATAACCAAAACAAAACCACAAAAAATACAGCAGTGGCTTATTTAACGTCTAACCCAAAGTACCAATAAATACGAATACCAAAGAGAGAATTAACAGAAATGAAAGAATGAAGAAGCAAAAGCAATACAGATTTAGAAAGAAACACTGAAGTGAAAACATACCAACACTGAAATGGACTTTCACTCATTAGGAATGTGCAGACTGTATCCTGAAGTACCCATAGTTTGTAATGAACTCTGTTACAAAACATTGCAACCTTTGGGGAGCCAGGTGATGGGCACTTGCATTTACTCACTGCATCCAGATTTCGCTTTTTGTTTTTAACTTCTCACTTTTCCTACTGGAAATTAAGCTGTTTTCTTCCTGTTTTTTTCTCAACTTTTCTCATTGGGTTCTTTTGGCAAAAAGAATCTTGCTATATGCTCCCACTGTGCCTGGGGAAAAAGGACCCCCATATCTTGGTCAAAGCTCTCACAGTTGCTGTAGGAACAATATTGCCAAATCCTATATGGAATTGAGTTAGTACACACATTGATCCTATAGACATGATACATCTGACTGCCAAAATAAGAAATAGCCATGATGTCTCTCCTTTTTTCCACTGGCCTCTGTTCAAGTTTTCCAAAACAAGTAATGAATAAGAAGGAATGACTTTAATAGAGTGACATATAAACTGCTTTTCCTCACTTAATCATTATAATGAAAGACATATGGTGGACATATTGAATACACAGTAAATAACCACATTGATAATTTCTATCCTTATATCTATGAAAATTCAACACTGTCAACCTAACTTTATATCAACTATTAATTCAAGCTAAATATACCTAATATATTCCTAATTTGCATTATTATTTTACATTATTGTTTTGTGGAGAAACCTACTTAAGCAAAGTAACTTTAATAACTAAAACTGGATAATAGCAAACTTCAGATATGCCTTTCTGTGCTTCTATACTGTCTTCAGAGTATTATATGTATATACATGACGTAATTTGGAATAAGAACTAGTGAAATTACATCTTTTATTCAATAAAGTTACAGTTCAAAACAGATTTCATTTACTCTTCAATTATTTAAGAAGCTAGAGCATTATTGATGTCACTAGAAGACTCCTTAAAATCAACAGGAGGTAGATTAAATGTGTAATGTACCTACATTATGTCATAACATCATAAAAATGCAACCCTCTCTCTGCGTTTCACATTAAACTAGTTTTGCTGTCATTGGTGTCTCTTCAATCTCTCAATATTTTCGCTGCAGGTAGAGATAATCCAATCTTAAGGACTTAAAAATTCTGATCTTATTTTGTTTCCACCTAAAAATCTACTTAAGAACAATCCTAAAACTTTCAGCAGTGGGAAAGGAAAACAGTAGTATAAAGAACACGTGCACATTGACTCAGACTTTCTCTTTGGCCAGGAAGAAGCCAAATCTGGCCTTGAAGCATCAGTATGCTGCTGACCACAACAAGTCTTCCTACTGCCTACATCAGTTTGGGTTATCCTAAAGTGGTACCAGTGGAGCTTTGGTCACTTACATATGTCCACGTGAACCTCCACTCAGTTCTCCGGCCCGTTTGTGCATGTATTACAAAAAAAGTCTGTTTTCCTCATTCAGATTGCAGATTGGTGGATGTGTGCTTTGTGATCTACTCAAAATTGTGTTTCATCTTCATTGTTCTGTGGGTGGTCCCCTCTGCCATTATTTATTACCTGTTGATGACAGAATGATTGGTTTTCTCCTGGGGTTTTCCTTGGTTCTCCTTGTTAAATGTTGGAAGTAGTCCAGCAAAATATTTTATTCTCAGAATCTGCTGATTTTTCAGTATTTATATGGTTTGGAATCTTGAAGTGAGTTTCTTCTCATCGACTTCTGTGAGGATAAGTTTCAGCTTAATCAGTAGATTAAGGCATCTATTTTTAGGCTTTGGCATGCAGGTGTCTCCAGGCAAGATAAGTATCTGAGCTCCCTTCTAGCCAACAGAGACCCAGACTGCGCTGTTGGTGGGGCCTACAATAGATGATGGCACACAGAGATAGCCCACAAAGGTCTCTGCTGGTTGCTTTTTCTGAAACAGCTGAGGATGCTGTGGGAATAACAGGGAGTCTACAGAACCCACAATGGCAGAGTGAAACCACCTACTTCTCTGCCATTCCAGTTCAGCTTAGTCTTAGCCATTGCGAGTCTTGCTCATTTGAGTGTACAGGGCTAAACTAAACAATACCTGCAAACCAAAAGCTGCTAATGTATCTGTTTAAATAAATTTTTAGTAACTCTTTCTGGCCTTCCCAGTGGAAATTTGAAAATTACAGATAATTACAAACAGTGGAAAGTTCTGGACAGTATTATAATAGGCTTCCTTAATAAATCTAACTATCCAATACGAGACAGCTACAAAAAGAAAATGAGAACAGAGAGGATTAGAGACCTGATGCAACAGGTTTAGGTAAGAAAGTAAGCAAATTGTCCACAAAAGTGTAAGCAGCTTTCAGCTTTTTAAAATCCATGTTTTGAACTGTAGATAATGTACATGTGGGAAGGTCACGTACATTCTAAGAGTTATGAAAGCTGTTTCATACAAAAATCAAAGAATTCAGCTAAGATCTTGAGCCTGTGAAATGTGGCAGAGCTCTTCCCCACACAATCAGATTGTCTTTCCATATTAAGTTATTTTATAAACTTCAGTGAAGTGTCTGCACCTAAGTAATATGTTAGTGAAGTAATATGTTAGTATGCTTTAAAAAAAAAAACAAACAACAAAACTAAAACAAGAAACTAAAATTCAAGCTGTCTGATCAGATCAAAACCATCAAAAGCATAGATGTATTTTTTTGGATGTGCAAAACTCACAGAACTAGAGTTTCTACGTTTCTCCCTTGTTGAAAGTGCTGGCTATGTAGACCGTCCTTGAATAGACAATACAGGGTTCATGTATTTCTCAGTTTCCTGAGTAGAACATCAAGCAAAGATCCTGCACACTTTTGGCCGATAGTTCCCACTGTCAGTAATGCTTTAGCTCCTCAGCACCTTCAGTTTCTATTGTAGAAATTAATCATGAACACTGCGTATAGATTTGATTTTGCACTGTGTGTAATTTATAACTCACTCGAGGCTCTGCGTCTCATTAGTTCAGGGTGGGTCTCTCCCACCAGGATAAACAAGCTTCATTTCATGATGTTTTGGCCTATCAGATTAAGTGAATGCAATAAGACTGATGCAAATGTCCATAGGCAAACTTGACAGGATTATTCAGATAGTATAAGAGGGCTGGTTATCTTCTTCCTTACTTCTTATCAGTTTTAGAGTGGAATTTTTGTGATTTAGATTCTCTTAACAATGTTTGACAGATCAGTCATGTTTTAACAATCAGAACATAGTACAGGCTTGGGTCAGGACTCAAAGATTTGGATCATTTTGGTCTGAATTCTCTATTTCAATCTTGAAGAAAAAAAATGTATTAAAAAGACAACAAATAAACAAAGCCCAGCAGTACTAGAACATAAAGAAGAATAGGGAGGAATGATAAGAAACAACCAACTTACAGATGTATTTTGTCCTTTCCTTTCTGAGCTCTGAGGACATTGCCTGCACATAGCACAGCCTTGATCAGCACCTTGTCCTGATGTGCAGGACTCAGTCAACGCAGTGTACTGAATAGCCATTAACCACTGTGGAAAATACATAATGCTGGATGTTTTAATGGGAACAGCGTAGATAATTTCACCTTCATGACAAAATGTTTGGCATAACGTACCTTAGGAAGTGCTAATGGAAAACTTAGTGAAGAAGAAGGGACACATAACACCCATATTGCTTTTTGTTGTTCAGAGTGCATCACAGGTTACAAGGTTTTTAATCTATGGGTGTATATTCATTATGGATATGATTTTTCCTCTCAGGTATGAGTGCTTTCTTCACAACTTGGTTGGTCAGGAGAATGATGAAATATTGAAATATAGGCTTTTGTTGGCATAAAAGACTTGAACTCAATCTTTAACTTTATCAAAGAGAAGACTGAGCAGTGATTTGATTTGACCTTGTGTACACCTACATGATAAAGGCAAAGGTGATAGTTTTCTTAGGCCAGCAGTCTGTAAAATATCTAATCAAACAAAAATAAGAGCAAGAAATATTCAGATGGCAAACAAGTAAGCTTTAACCACAGGACTGTTTATAATCAGAACTGTAAACTGAAGATTTCAAAGATGTTTATTCTTTAATGCTAAGCACTTAAAAAAATAAGGACTGCATATTTTTTTCCTCAAGGGTATGCTTACCTTCAAACTGGACTTGGGATTGTTTTATGGCATGAGCTATGTGGCGAGTCAGATGCCTGTTAGCAATTCAAGAGACTTTCAGCAACTTTCTTCCTTGGTAGACTGTCTCTTAATCTAGAGGCTATAGGTTGTAGAGGATGTGGCAAGTTGGTTTGGTGGATTTTGTTCTTTTCTTTCTCTTGGGAGCAGAGATAACAAATAGCACCAAATGTGCCTGAATCTTCTCTTCCCTGAATATCTGTTCAAGGACTGTAATGAAATGGTGGGATCAGAGAGAGAAGTCTGAATAAACTTTAGGTGCTATACCTTTTCCCTTTCACACGGTTATACCTGGAAACCATAATCTCAAGCAAATTGTAGACAACATTGTCTACAACTACCTTGGAGAAGATAGGGCCATTTTTTAATTTTTTTTTTTTAAGTTTATGAACATATATGTACATTTTTATGTATTAATTGCCCCACTACTTGTTTCCTGATCCAGACTGTGGCACTTTGGTCCACTTTTCTTCCTTATTAAATGCACCTCCTCCACCCTGGATGTGCTAACGCACAGGTGTTTGTTGGCATACCCTAGAGGAGGGATATGCACAGGGAAGATCACCTGGCTAGAGGTGACAGAAGGGCAGGCTTCAGGGTAAATGCCCTCTGAGCCAACCACCACCTGCGTTGGTTTGCCTTGGGTCTCTGCCATGGACTGTGTGCACAATTGCATGTCTGTGTCTCATGTTCCCAAGTGTTCTATGGAGATGGCAATACTTATTTGAATTTCTTCATTCTGAGGATGATCTTCTGTGAGAATACATATAACCCCTGGCACAAAAGATAATTGTAGAAGGGCTAATACTTTGACTTCGTGAAAAGGCACATGTAGGTTTCTTGGAAACATGATGACTTAGAAGACTGCTTTCTCCTTGAAACAATGCAGTCTGGAATTCCTTCAAGGCTCTTCACGCTAACACCGTAACTGCAAAAAGCTTATGAGCAACCATGCACTGAATTACAACCTCCTCCTACAGGAACTCCAAGTTCCCTTTAAAAGAAGCTGTTCGTTTTGTTGCTGAACTAACATGATTAAACAAGACGGGTCTGGCTCAGTTCTTTCACATTGTCAAATCTTGAACAAAAGGCATAATTTTCCTATTTCTTACAACTCCAAACAGTCTGCTTATAGACATGGCAATTACTCACAGGCAGCATAACTCAAGATCTTTCCAATGTTTACATCTCTACATGAAGCATACATTTACATGGCAACGGCATGGGACAAGACATGTCTTTTAATTTTCCCATCATAATTCATGGCACGATCTTTTGCCAAAAAACCACTGGAGCTGATTACCAAGTGTGACTATGATTGGATCATTTAGCAATTTGAGTTTCCACACCTTTTGTGCGAGGCTGGGCTTTGTTTTACTTAAAGCAATAATTGCATTCTAATTTCATAATATGGGCCATGGTTACTTCATCTCTCTGTGCCTTCAAGGAAAAGAAAAGGTGCAGAGAACACAACAAATATTTTTTTAATTAATTTTTTAAAATGAGCTAATAAAAGTTTACCTGCTTCACAGGTGTGCTTGGTGCAAAGCAGCTTAATTATCATTCCCACAGTCCCTGTAAGAAGGATCACAAAGGGATTAGCCATTGGTGATATCTCAGTAATAAAGAATTAGACTTTTATGAAGAGCAGAGTAAAAAAGCACTGTTAGAAGTATAAGCATGGCAAAGATTTTTGAATAAAGTGTGTTAAGGAGTTTTGTTTTAATAGTATTTAATTCAGGTAGATTTTCAAAACAGAGTGAAAATGCATAATTTCGAATAAACCTGGACTCCATTCCACAGTGCTCAAATTGGCTTCATAATTCCTCCAACTCATAAGATGAACAATGGAGAAGATGAAGGTATTTGTGTCATCCCACTAGGGTAGGTCAAAATCTTCTTGGAGACTTTTAGCCTTCTCATCTGGAGCCTTAAAACATACACTTTATCTCAAATGACAGAGTGATGTCAATTTATCAGGTCACATAACATGTGACAGGTCATGACATGTCCCAGCTAGTGTAGGTTTCCATTAGATTACTCATCATCTCCAGTGCAGCAGCAGCAAGTCACCTGTCTCAGGCACTTCATGGCAGGTCTAATTAAACAGTTTCTACCTCCATACCTAAGCACAGCCTGGAACTGTTGACAACGGGGAAGTGAGCAGTTGGGGGCCTACTGTGTGATCCTTTCATTTCCATGGCCCTCAGACCAGGTTTAGTACTGAGCTCTTTCCTGAGAGCAAAGCAGATCAAGTTATCTGAGAACAAAGCACAGATTTTCCCTTGTTTAAGAGACTATGAGTCTGATTTCATTTTTTATATACATTTTCCAACTTATTCACTGAATCATAGAATCATTAAGGTTGGAAAAGGCCTCTAAGATCATCAAGTCCAACTGTTCACCTACCCCCAGTATTACCCATTAACCATGTTCTTAGCTCTTGTCACTTGTCACTTTCACAGCATCTGCGTTCTCTGAGGGTATTAAACCTCAGCATTTTTCTGTATTGATCTCTGCCACAATCCTTATTTGAGGTAGTATCTTTGTTTTTCCCTAAATACAGACACATATTTGTCTGTGGTGCACCCCTATCATACTAGTAGCCTGGAAACTTGGTAAAACCACCTCTCATGCTGAATCCTTCATATTCCCAAAATTATAACAGCATGCGTTTCCAGAAGTTTTTAAGATTCTAAAAGCTCTTCATTTTGATGTTGATGTTTTGGAGTAGCAACCATCCTTCTTTGCATTCAGAGGCATGAGTCCATGCTAGTTGAACACATATGCCCTGAATTCCTTATGTGATGAGTTTTTGCTCTATATGAAGTGTACCGATATGAATTAAGACTTAGTAGCTCTTCATATGTTTCCTGACCACTTGCATTAACAGTACATCTTAGTACTTTTATGATATTTTTTAGTTATACCTTAAAGGCCTCTTAAGGCACTGTATCCCTAATCCTTCCCAGAACTTGACAGGGAAGATAACTGTGCTCAGTCATCTCTTCTTGCAAATCAGCAAGAGGTTCTATATAGTGAGTTTCCCACAGTACAGGAACAACAGTGTCAGATTTAAGATTAGAATTACAAAACATCTAGGAATTTCTTCTGTCTGTAAATATCTATCTGTGAAGTATTAGATGCTTTAAAAAGTCTGTTGTCCAGATGGGAGGAGAGTTATTGAATACAATATAAGCACAGTGACCTAGCTCAGAACGTGCTTCTGTCCACTTGTGGCCAGCAAGGTAAAAGAGGATTTCAGAGAGCTTCTTTTAGAGCATGCAACAGGCCTCCACTTTGAAAACATGACCTGCTCTATTAGATTTACAGAGTGATAGGTAATTTAGAATCTTTAGTGCTGCATCACTAAGCCTTTGCTTTTACCATTGCACAGTGCTTATGCCAGCCACATATCTAGAATAAATTTTAATTCCAAATAAATCAGATTGGTTATTAGGAAAAGATTCTTCCCTAAGAGGATGGAACAGACTCTTCAGGGCAGCGGTCATGGCACTGAGCCTACCAAAGCTGGTGAAGCATTTGGGCAATGCTCTCAGATGTAAGGTTTGAATTTTGGGTGGTCCTGTGTGGAGGCAGGAATTGCATTTGATGATCCTTATGGGTCCCTTCCAACTGTATGATTCTATTACGGCTGTCTTTTTGTTTTGACTTACAGAGTAGTATTCATTTGCCTAAACACAGACATTTTGGTCACATATGAGATCTTGCAATACTAACAGCTGTTGTGACTGCAGGGGTACAGCTCTCCTATAAATCCTACAGCACGTCAGTGTTATCTCTTATCTCCTTCAGGATTCTCAAACAGCACAGGTGCCTGTGTTTAGGCAACCTAGATCCACCTATTTGTAAAGAAACTCTTTGATGTCATCAGAAGTCATCAACATTTCTTCTTGGAATTTCAATATTCCTATTTCTTCACAAGGTTTCCACATGCCAGTAATTCAAACAACTACAATAAGCCTGGTTTTCATTTGCCAAATCCTCCAAGCATCTTCATGTATCTTTACAGTCTGTCAATAATTATGCTGCAAAAACTTGCAAAGGAACAGAAAACTGTTCCTGGTTTTGAATTCACCATGGAATTGAACCTAATTTTCTTTCCAACTGACTGAATAATATTTTTGCCATTGTTTTTTCCCTTGTTTTGTGCTTAGGATTTCTCAGGGTCTGAAAAATAACTAAATGAAACCATAGGTATATGTGTGTACTCCACCTGTGATAAGCAGTTAATATTTTATGATTTGAAGGAGTTATCTTCATGCTAGCACAGCTCAACACTGGAAGAGAGATCTTGATGGATACCTCAGTGGCTTCTTCTTTCAGAACATCGCTGATAGTACAGAGACAATATCTCTATCTGAAACATAGCATTAGTTCAGTTGCTCTCAGCTCTGCTCTAAGTAACTGCAAAAGAGAAGCCAGACTGAACAGAGCGTGGCCATGTAGTTCACTTGCCATGACAAGAATGCCCTTCAGCTCTAACTTTGCACAAAGCATCTCCTGATGTGTCACAAGGTAAGCAAAGAAACAAAAGACAAAGAAAAGGGAAAGGATATGTCATCACTTTATTTTCTTTAACTGTCTGAATAGACATTCATTCTCATGTAGTCTAAGCCTATGGATGGCTATGAAATCTCCCCTTTAGTGACGCACCAATGTTGTTCAGGAAGCCAGCAGCAGAATAGCAACACTACTGTGATCTAATCCATAGCTTGATCCAAAATGTAGCTTTCTCATGCCCTCCAAGAAGAAATAGTGAACTACATTTTCCAAGAGCTTCATAAGATGAGGAAGACAGTGGATCTCCCTGTTAGCCTGCAAGGAATAAGATAGACCGGGAAGAAATCTGATTTCTTTTCTCCTTCTTATTCTATGTTTATTTCCATTACCACAGCCCAACTTTACTGTGAGTGGGAGACATGCTGAATAGTCTTCATGTGTTCTATGAGTGGGAATTCAGTGTAGTTGTTTTCCATTTGAAATGTCACAGGGCACTTGAAACATCAAACAGAACTGGTAGAAATAATACAAAATCTAGAGAAGATCTGCACCTTTCTGGAATGGACTGCAACTGGCAGTTTAGGACATCTTAATGTAGGTGATAAGAATGATCCAGGTGTCCAAGCATTCACTACAAATAATTAATATATAGTGTTTAGTTCAGAAATGTAAACGTAGCTGCTATTCTAGTGCTAATTCAATATCTGACTCAGTTTGGAAAAACAACAACAACAACAAAACAATCAAAGAATTCTCTACATTATCACATTTCAAGAGATTAAAACCAAGCAGATATTTCAGTACTGTTTTCTATGGCATGATAGACAATGATGAATGTTTGTTTTGATGCTGCTCTCTAGTCGAAGCAAGAATCTTTTGAGCCATAGTCCATGCTTATGTGGTTTGCAAGTGGCTCTGCAAGATGCTCACAATGACCCTTTTTGGTCCCTTGTATCTATTCAATCACTGGGCTTCAGATTCTACAATGCAGAAAGACAGTGAGATGGAGAGAGTGAAAAAAAGATGAAAAATTTGCATGGCAACTGCATTGCTTAACTAGCAATCATTGTAATAGAATTACTGACATTATGGGCTGCTAAAGGCACAGTTAGTACCTTGTCTCACTTGTCTGTAATTTACTCTGTGTCTATTTACCCTTGATGTACAACCTAGGTCAATTGCTGTGCCACTTTCCTATCTTCCTACTTTTGAGTTATAGAGAGAAATGTGTGCCTCATGAATGACTATCTCTTCTGGTCAAGCTTGTCTCTTGTGCTGTTCAGCAGTTCCATGTGCTAATAGATAGTGCTGAACAGTTAATATCACCAGCTAATTGGCAAAGCACGTGTGAAGCAGATGTATTTAAATATAGAATGTGGAGGCTGAAGGAATAACTGAAAGCATAAGTGATAAGGATTTATTATTAGAACAGATTAACAAGCCCACCTTTTTTTCCCTCTTCCCTGGCCAAGTGTTATTTTTAATTTTTTTTTTTTTCAAGGGGGATTTTGTTCCACTGTTGAGACAATTATGACGGCTAATTTTCTGTTGGTTTTATGGCAGCACCTGGAAGGCAAAAAAAAATCATTGATACCTCCTGCTAAGCGTGTGTTATTTGTATATAGTCAGATCTGCAGTAACACAGTTATAAAAAGTACAAGAGCTGCTCCAAAAGCAGTGCCTCCTTTTTTATTATGTTGGCCTACAGTGTCTGAGGTGGGTGTTGGTGATACAGCAATAGAGGCTGAACCTCTATTCCATTGCATTTTGTTACTGTATGATGGATTGCACCAGAGGGACAGTCTGACAAAATGGCGTCTGACATGGAAGTGCATATGAAGCAAATAGGTGTCACTGAATTCCTCCATGTGAAAAAAAATGGCACCACTGACATTAAAAGATGTTTGCTGAACATTTATGGAGACCAAATAGTGGATGTGAGCACAGTGAGACGATGGGTACTGTGTTTCAACAGTGGCAACAGTGATGGTAGATCACTTCTGCTGGTGCAGATTTTTACAAGCGCTGCATGCTGGCTGTTTGTCACTGGCAAAAATGCATAGCTCATAGTGAAGACAGTGTTGAAAAATACTGCTTTGTAGCTGAGAATTTGATCTGTCAAATAGTGTTATTGTTCTCTTTGCATTTATTGTGGTTTACATGGAAATAAATAGGAGGCATTACTTTCAGAGCAACCTATCTAGGTAGAGAAGGGGTACATGAGGAATGGAGGAAAAGAGGTAGGGATTTGTATTCATTCTAATACAGATGTTATTAATTGCTTCAAAGACCCAAGAGCAAACTATCTTTCCTTTAAAAGTCCTTTGCCTTAAGCCTCAGCCTCATGATCAGTGTTTGCTACTTGAAGGCTTTCCACTGCCTGTATTGCCAGGCCTCTCAGTGCTGCAGTTCAGTCTTCTTAGTCTAGTCTGCAATGAAATAGAGGTAGTTTCAAATGTATTCCAAGTCCCTGTGGGAACTTCCAAGTCAACTATGACAGTGGTCTCTGGACTTTGGTCAAAATTCACATCCTCCTGTTTGTCCTCACCTGGACTGGCCTTGGGATTCCATCTTTTCCATGGAGGTTGCTTTCCATTCCGAGTTACCTGGATCACTTTTAAGCATCTGCTTTACCCCTGAAGCCACCTGTTATATTTGATCTTGATGTAAATATTGAGATCTAGAGAGTGAAAGATTAGTATTTCCTTAAGGGGAAAGTTAGAACAACAACAACAAAAAATTTCCTATTCTGTTCTAGCCAGCTACCTTTGCTCCCTGCACTGTTCTACCAGGTGGCTTGTAGCTGGGAAATAAGTACATCAAGTTGATTCATTGTGTGAAATTAGTTATGCACCTAAATTAAACAAGAATGCACAGGCTTCTACTTGTTCATGGCTTAATACTGCTGAGAGGTCATGTTTATTGGATTCAGTGGAGAAACACCTTTCCTGGAATTCAGCATACAACGAGGTAAATGGAATTTGCCCACTTTAAATTGGGCAATTTAGAGTTAACTCACTTCTCATTATCAGACTTGCAGTTTCAAGTAGGTAAGGTTACTCATTTTGTTATTTACCAAATCAATTCATTTTAACTATATTTTTATGTGGCAGTCTGCATTTGCAAGATGTACAAGCTATGTCTAATATAGAGTGCCTGGGGATGCCACAGTTGTTACATGATTCTCTGCAGGCGTGAGTCTCAACTGCACTCAGATATCTTCATCTCCACAGTTTCTGTGTGACAGAAAATCCTGTATGTAGATTAAATAAGGAGATGTAACACATCCCTTCCCATCTTTCACTGGGACAGGAGGGGACTTGGGCACCTTGGTACAACAGTACTTGTATCTGTAGCCATATCCTTTGCTTGGTCTACACAAAGTAGACTCTCCCAAACTTATGAAAGTTATGAAGCATGAACCATACTAAAATAATCTAAAAAAAAAAAAAAAAAAAAAAAAAAAAGTCAAAATCTTCTCTAAATAAATTTAGAAGTAATATGGGTTATTTTAATCTTTAAGATAAGTGACTACATCTATGCGGAAAGCCACATAAGGATCCAAATCATTCTAAGTTATACCCATGCAACCACATGAAAATGAAACGAGGGCAGGATTTTCCCAGCAAACAGAAGTTTCTTTGGATTAATCCCAACCTTTGGAACTTCCCATGGTTCAGTGATGTGATGTGGAGTGCTATCTATTGCAGGGTTTGCTTAACAGAGCTTGGTTTTCTGCAGGCTGCAAACCAAAGCTCCCCTAAGCTGCAGTTTTTGTTTTTATTGTTTGGTTTCTGTTGGAAATATATTTACAGTTATTCTAACGTCAACCTTCATAAACAGATTACCACTGTAATTTGGACCATGGGGAAGAGTTAAAATATTTTGGGCAGGATTAAGGTAATCCTAAAACAAGCTAATAAAAACACATTAAAATACTCTATTTTTGGACAGACATGAAGAGACACATAATCTCTTTCAGTAAGTTTTCTGGAACAATAAACATTTAAGCCCAACATACAATGCCTGTGTGTGCTTATGTGCATGTGTGCCTGTGTACATGGGTATTTTCTTAAACTTATCTTTGCCAAGATGCACAGCCACACTTGTCAGAGTTACATCATATTTGCAAGTCTCCTATTCAGTGAAATACGTCTTCCATTCATGTAAACAGAAGCCTTCTCTTGCAGTTGAGAGTTCGAGTTTTCCTTTAATTATTTCAGAATCTGTTTCTTGGAAGATATTTTTATGATCATTGTTTTCTCAGCTTTTTTTCTGTAAAGGTAATAAAAGGAACAGACTGGAGATCAGATCTTAGTGTATGCAATCATTTAAAAATCTTGCCCTCTTGCTATCCACAAGCACAGCATCAGTAAACAAAGGACAGATTATTTTTCAAAGTTGATGATACAAACTTGACTGTTTTTCCCTTTTGAAACACGTGGTCTCAGATAGATGTTTTTCTGCAATGATTTGATTAAGAGCTGAATTTTATTCTTGCTGATGTGAGGGACAAAAACCATGCTGTTTTCAATTGAGTAGAAAGATTTACTTAGTGTGTTGCCATAGAATCATAGAATCACAGAATCATTCAAATTGGAAACTGCTATTAAAGGTCATCTGGTCCTACTTCCCTGCAATGAACAGGGACACCCAGAGCTAGAATAAGTTGCTCAGAGCCCTGTCCATCCTGACCTTGAATGTCACCAGGTATGGGCATCCACCACCTCTCTGGGCAACCAGTTTCAGTGCCTCACCACCCTTACTGTCAAAAAGTTCTTCCTTATACTCAATCTAAATCGCTCCTCTTTTAGTTTGAAACATTTTCCCTTTGTCCTATCACAATAGACCTCATTAAAGGGTCTGCCCCCTTCTTTCTTATAGCCCCCCTTTAGTTACTGAAAGGCAGCTATCAGTTATGATTATGAGCACCACCTGAATACGTAGTTTCTAAAACAGAGGGCAGATCTTACGCAGATAAAAAATGCCATAGATGTATGGGACATTTTATACTACCTCCAAGGCAGAACTGTCATAACTCAGTGGTATAAATTGTTGCAGCTTGAAATTGCTACAGCCCTATCTTGTAATGAAGGCAATTTATATTGGCTGAAAACCTTCCTCAGTGATTTAGATCCTGATCTTGTTTACACTAAGGTCGACTGCAAAATTGCTGGTAGATTCAAATGAGAACTAAAGTCAAATGCTACCGAAGCCTCCAGCTTTATTACAATAGACTTGAAGGGCAGCAAAGAGAATGGTTGTAATTATGAATTCACCATCATGGAAATCACTTGAAAGAGGCAGTTCTGCTGGGATTAGCCCCATATGACTCCATGTGGTCACAGAGTTTTGCCTGCAGGATGCATCAGATGCTTTGCCATTTTCACATCTCTGCCCCTTTAGGTCTTGGCTGCTCAATAATTTGTGTTGCGAGAGGAATTTCAACACAAATATTATTAAATCTTTTTTTTTTTCTTCTTCTTTTTAATTATGACTTCCTATTTTTCACTGCCACCTCTTTAATCCTGAAAAGATAATTCACTGCTCTCAAACCCTGCTTCAGGGTGGCAACTAATTGCATATTCGGTCAAACACTGGACTTCCTTCCTTGTGTTTGTCTCATGCGCTTCCCAAAAGCAATTAATGCTGCATTTTGCTAGCCAAATGTATACAATATTACAAATTATTAGAATGTATTAAAGCAAAGGCTTTTGTTGTTCTTCAGCCAAAGATAAAGAACTCTTTTCCCTTGTACAAAGAAGTTTCAAAGTTAAGATTTCCTGCCTCTTCCAGCTTTCAGCGGTGTCCTGACCTCAGTGAACTGGGGAAGGCTATTTTTCTCATTTCAGGAAGAAGATATAGATGTTTTCCATTCTCGTTACTTAAGGCAGGACGAGGTATGACTACACTGTCTATTGATACCTCTGAGCTAAGTCCAGCTAACTTGTCTGGGTAGTGCACGCAGAACGAAGTTACAACTCTGCTAAACTCACTGCTGCCAGCAATGCCTGAAGAGGCTGATTTCAAACAACGGGCTGCAGTTACATCTTAACTTTGTCTCATCTGTTCTTTACCTTTTCACCTCTTTTCAGCTCACCTTTTAGGAGTAGTCTCTGACTCTCATTCCTCATGACTCAAACCATGCCAGCACTTTGCCTATTCCTGGTGTCAAACTACAATGGCAGAGGCAGGCATTCATTCAGGACTCAGATGTTTAGAAAATGAGATCACTTTCCAGATCAAGAATTCAAAGCAAAAAGACTGTCTTATCCACCAGCTGGTTTCAGGTGGAGCAGAACATGAGTTCCACAGAGGAGTTGCAGACAAACAATTTCAGCGTGCAAAGGAGGCTGGAGGTGGGACAATACCACGGCTGCAAGTGCAGTGTTATTTCCAGGTCAGTCCTTTATGTTCCCTGTATTGGGGCGTTCCTTAGCTTTAACAACTTGGCCTCGTCCATTTGATCTAAGAACCCTTTAGGACAATTTCTCATGGCTTGGCTGCATCTCTCCTCTTCTTCCTATACTTCTTTCAAAATAGATCTGTAGGTCTATAAATCTCCTGTTCTGTTCTGGTGGCATTATAGCTGGAGAGATATCAGTGACTCCAAGTTTGTACCAGTTAAGTGTCCTCTAGATATCTGCTATTTATTCTTGCAGCCTTGTACACTGGAGCATCCACTGACCCCATTACTAGCAGCATCCACTCACAGACTTATCCTTGTCCCAAGCTGATGGTTACAGTGAGAGCTTTGTCCACGCTGCACAAACCGGTCTTTTTCTAGATGGATTACATGCATTCATGTGTTTTAGCTTCAGCTGGGAAGGAACTGTTTCTTCAGAGTGTCTGGTACGATGCTATGTTTTGATTCTATGAGAAAAACAACGCTGATAACACACTGATGTTTATAGTTGCTGCTAAGCAGTGTTGTCCAGGACCAAGGCCATTCTCAGATGCGTGTCAGGGCCCAAGGAGCTGTGAGGGAAAAGAATTAGAACAGTTGACTTAAACTGGCCAAAGGGATATTCCATACCATATGACATCATGCAGAATGTGTTTTGAAGAGGGTGGTAGTTATCTCTCTCTCTTCTGCTGCTTGAGGGGCGAGCTGGGCATTGGTCAGTGGGTGATGAGCAATTGCTTATGTATCACTTGTTATATACATTCATATACATATGTGTATATAGCCATAACTAGTAGCCTTTCCCTTTTCTCTATATTAGTAAATAGTTTTATCTCAATTCATGAGTTTTACTTTGTTTTTTACCCAATTCTCTCCCCTGTGCCACAGGGAATGGGGCAGTGGAAGGGGGAAGTGAGGGAATGACTGTGGTGATTATCTACCTGCTGTATTAAACTGCAATACCATGCTACAATGTATGTGACCCACTTTTCCTTGATTGACTAATTTATTTTGCATGAGTGGAAATTACACTGATCTTTGGAGGACACAGGCCACCAAAAAGATGGAGTGATTGCTGTAACCTCCCAAGAATGCTGCCATGGCGTCATGGCTTGATCTACAGGTTGAAGACGTGCTGGAATGGTGCTGGAGGGTGGACATAGAATCAGAATGATAGAATTGAGTCGAAAGGGACCCTAAAATGTCATCTAGTCCACCTCTTCTGGAATGAAAAAGGACATCGACAGCTAGATCAAGTTTCCCAAATCCTGGTCCTGGTCCAGCTTGCCCTAGGGATGAGATATCCATCACCTCTCTGGGCAACTTGCTCCAGAGCTTCACTACCCTTATATTAAAAAACCCATTTCCTTATATCCAATCTAAATCTCCCCTCTTTTAGTTTGAAACCATTTATCCTTGTCCTATCACAACAGACCCTGCTAAAGAGTCTGCCCCCTTCTTTCCCATAGCCCCCCTTTAGATACTGAAAGGGCATCCAAAGCTGCTCTGGTCTTAACCATGATGTTTATAGACAGCAGTCCCTGGAGTGAGCTATCCCAGAGCTGTGCCCAGGGGAGCTGTGAGACTGATGATGCAGACATATCTCCGGTGTCCACAGTATACTTTTCAACAGCACTAATGGGTCTGTGTCACTTCCAGCTGAAGGCTGGCTCCTCTCCAAGTTGAGAAATGCCTGGACAAAATGAGCTTGGGTTCAGGGAGAAATACAGTCTCTGTTTGCTCACCTCCCACAACAGCATTCCCTCAAACACTGGGAGATGCGTTTTTCTGAGTTCTGTTTTGGTTTGGATTTTGTTTTAGATAAGTAACATGAGAATGGCTCATGAACCCATCTTTCTGTTCAGACGGCACAAGACTTGAGTGGAAATATGATGTATTTCGCTCATCACTCAGGCTTTTAGACCAGTGTAAAATGATGATTTTGAAACATTAGCTTTTTTCCCTCCTGCTTCGCCTTGACCTGAATTTAGGGAACCGACAGATCCTTTTCACCATCCCTGTCCCTTTCAAGAAAAAATAGTTTTAAATTTCAGCAATTTTGATGTTATTGTACTTAAAAGATCCAGTTGGAACTGCAATGAATATCTTGCTGATGACATCCTAGTGACAACTGAAGTTAATAAGGGTTGTAAAAAGTCATTTACTTCAATTGACTTATTGAAAATGCATAAGGGCTGTCAGTTTCATTAATGCAAAAAATGTAGGAAAACCCCCGCTCCCTTTCCTTTCTTCCTTTCTTTTTGAAGTTGCAAATATGTTACGAATAAACTGCTAAATAGATTTAATATTTGACATAAAGAACCTCTGTCCCAGATGTCTGACATAATTTATAAATTACTATGCTTACAAAAGTGTGTTATTGCTATGTGACTTTATTTTGTTATAATGACTGGATATTATTCCTTGAACAACCGTGAATAAGATAAATCAGCAATAACTAGATAATGCCCCCTGAAACACAGATAGCAGCACAGATTTATTTATATTTGAACACATGTTGAGGTTCACATACATTGCAAAATATTTAACAAACTTTTTTTTTTTTTTTTTTTTTTCCCCTGGGACACAAACAGAAAATATTTTTAAGCCATTCCTTAATTCTTTTCATGTTTTGGAATTGTGTCTTCTAGGAAAGACAACGCACCAGAGGCCACCCTGTCTCCTCTTTTGTAAAGTGAGCAAATTGTATAGTTGTACTAAGTCTTTCACAAGGATAAGAAACAATGTCTTTAATGCTGAAGATTTCATCCATGACAATTAGGATTCCTTTTTCCAGTGACTGCATTTTCACCTTCAAATCCCAAAGGTCACCAAGAGGTAATGTTTTCATTAAAACATACCTGCTAAGGTGACCTAAGCCTTAGCATAAACAAAGTCTTTTAAATGCAGACACCTGAAATACCTTGGTTTTCAATCCTGGCTCCAGTGTTTGAATCTCAAAGGTGAAGAAGGCATACCAAATTCCTTTGAAGCCTGGTTTTCTAACCCTAAACTACTTACTTGAGGTAGATTTCCAGCTGAAAAAAAATTAATCATGCATGTAAAAATTACCCTTTTAGCAAATTTAAAATATGTAGTATCAACATATATTTGCATATTTCCTATTTATAGAGGCATGCATTTTGAAAGAAGAAACATCTCAACTTTTATTTTATGCATATAAATTATGTTTTTATATGGCTAGTTAATATAAGCTTTCTATTAATTAAGGTAAGTGAGAGTAAGTCAAAGAGGGAAACTTCTAGTACACCATAAACATTGCTTCTTGCTGGGCAGCAATTGTTGAAGACAAAATTGTGTCAGATATTTAAGGGTGCTTAATATCATATGTTATATGATAAACACATGTTTATCAGACTATGATGTGAATATTTACACAGAAAAAGAATCAGGTCCCCAGATCTCATTAGTTGGTGAAGGGGTGAAGCAGGAACTTTTCCAGGAGTGCTGTATTTCAATATAGTCAAAGCATATGTAGTTCAACAGGTACCATCTATGCTCCTGCTGACCTGCAGCCCATATCATGCTTGTTCCAACTTCCTCTGGGAGGCAACTAATAGATTTACATTCCTTCTGCTTGCATAAGGAAGCAGGACAAGCCTAACCTTAAGGATTTTCTGTCCCCACATCCTCACTAGCCTTGTCTCCAGCTAATTCTATTTTTCTGTTCTTGTCGCTATAAAATATAAAGGTTTTGTGTGCATGTTCCTGTCCTCTTTCAGTGGATGGGAAGTGCAGTGCATTCAAAATCTGCAGTTGTATAATTGATGGGTGGTGAACATGGGCAGCAGGAAAGCAGAATTCAGTGTTCCTTCTGAGTTGTCACATGCCAAAAATGTACAAAAGTGCTAAAAACTGTGGCTTACAAGGGAAATACTAGCAGATCCACCAGAGGTAGTTCACATCTTGCTAATAAATGAAGAATTATTTCTTTTCTTTAGCTCAGAACCAATCTGGATATTTTCACCTTTTTATTAATAGAGATCTATTTAGTGGCTTATCTTGGGTAACCTCAGTGTTTTCCATAGGATGAATTTCTATAACACCAACAGAACATGTAACACACCTGGAAAATTTGTTTCTCAAGGGCAAAATTCATTATGCTTTAGTGGATAAGTGTGATTTTTATCTTAGAATCATAGAATCATTTGATTTGAAGAGACCACTAATGGCCATCTGGTCCAACTCCCCTGCAATGAACAAAAACACCTACAGCTAGATCAGGTTGCTTCAGAGTCCTGTCCAGCCTGACCTTGAATGTCTCCAGGGATGAGGCATCCACCACCCTTCTAGGCAACTTGTGCTGGTGCTTCATCACCCTTACTGTAAAAAGCTTTTTTCTTATATCCTCTCCATATTTCCCCCTTTTAGTTTGAAACTATTTCCCCTTGTCCTATCACCTTGTCCTGTCACCCTTGTCCTATCTTGGGAAGCTTCTTTATTACATAGGGTCCAGTGTAAGTATGGTTATTCTTGTGTCCATGCATTAGGTGTGTAGCAAAACAACCTTCGGATGGACTCCAAGGTGGATGCTCAGTGGAGAAAGACATATTTGCAGGAAATCAGAGGAAAGTACTTTCCTACTATAGGTTTAGCATGTTAGGTGCATAAAGCATTCTTCTACTGACATCAAAAGCACTTTTCTATTTCCATTGCCTCTACTTATTTAATGGGAAGTTCACATAAAAGATATGGATGAGAGGTAAAGGCCTCAAGTTGCATCAGAGAGGTTCTGGTTGGATATTAAGAGAAATTTCTTCTCAGAAAGAGTGATGAAGTGTTGGGACAGGCTGCCCAGGGAGGTGGTTGAGTCACCATCCCTGGAGGTGTTCAAGAAATGTGGAGATGTGGCAATGAGGGACATGGTTAGTGGGCACAGTGGTGATAGGTTGACAGTTGGACTAGGTGAGCTGAGTAATCTTTTCCAGCCTTAATGATTCTGTGATTCTATGATTCTGTATCTAATCATCTTCAACTTTTTCAGTCAAGTGAAGTAGAAATATGTAGTAGCCCACTGAGGTCTGAAAGGACTGGCAAAACAACAGACTGAAGTGGTGGTCTTCAAATTCAGAGGGAGCTCATTCATTAAACAAATAATGTCTTTGTGCTATCTGTATCAGTGTTCGGGTAATCAGGCAAAAGCTGTAATCATCTTTTCCAGTTCAAACTTCAATGCCACTGTTTTTGGAAAAATTGATTATGTTGCTTTTTAATAGCATGGCCTTCGCAGTGAGGTAAATTTCACTTCTGTTCTGTCAAACCTGAATCTTCAAAAGCAGTAAAACTACTCAAATATAATAACTGGATACTTATAAATTAAATATTAAAAGTGTAACTGGCCCAATCACTGAATCAATGGTCTGTGTAAAAAGTAAAAGCTGGTAAAACATTTTTTATGGAGGTAAACAGTGCAATGATTTAAGGACTTAACAGGACTGCAAGAAAGGCTGAATTGTGTCCCTGTCCTCAGAACATGAACAACTCTCCTTAACGCTGTAGAATAAAAACCAGAATTGTCCACGTGTTTAATGTTTGCAAAATTGCATGTTGGCAACTGCGTATAGGAATTGCGTCTACTTAAGGGAGGAAAATCAAGCAAAAAATTAATTCCAAGGGAAAGAATCTGACAATTCAAGTTTGTATACGTTAAAACAGTAACTTAGAAAAAGACTGAGTGAATGCACGCGTGACAAGAATGTCAATAACAGGTCACAGAAGTGTGAAACTACCTTCAACCATGATCCAAAAATAGTGGAAGCCTGTGGAGTCCTACAGGTTTTTGCACCAAGTCCTCAAAGATCCATTGGAGTATGTCAACACTCATAAATAACATGGAAGGAAAGTAAATGGGTGGCACGGCCATGGCTGGTTTTCCTTTTAATAGGTAACTGTTTTCTATGATCATCAGTGGAGCTACGTCAATCATGCCATCTGCATAACCATCTGGGTCCCAGTTAGGAATTTTTAATGGGTTTGTTATGGTGACTGAGGTTGGAAGTAATAGGAGTCTGCACTGGGAGGATCTGCCCTGGCTTTTCATTTTTATTTCCTTATGGTATCAGAGGGCAAATAAGGTGAACAATTCCAGTCACTGCACTTAATCCCCCACTACACGATGCTTAGATAGGGCAATGATGTAGGAATGTGATTACAGCAGAGAAGACTTAAATATCTGTTTCATACATCTGCACAGGAAGTGCTGAGCTGGGAGTCCCTTGAGAAGCTCTTTGGGAACTGCTATGAGTAAGTCCAGGTTTGAAAGCTGAGGCTCGCAACTATTTCTATTAAAGAGGAACCTTAGTTCATAAAATGGTTTCTCATATTTATTTTGATTTGATTTTCTTGTAGCTTTTCATGTTCTGAGGGGGGAGACGGGACTCTTTGCTAGGGTCTTTTCTTCTACGTTTCCTACATTTCACGCTTCCAGTCTCAAAGACTCTGAAAACAGATGCCTGGTTTTCAAAGCAAGTTTTATTTTTTTAGCAATGCCAGATATTTTGCAGTAGAAAATAGAAAACAAAAACAAAGCCACTGACTTCTGATGTCTTCTGTTTCCTTATCACCCTTTGTTATGCTTGTTAATCAGGGTGACTGGGAGTATTTTAAACATTTAAAATGTATACATTTTCCCCCCCCAACCCAAACATCTGTTTATTTTTCAACAACATGAACCTTGGAAAAAAAAAAAAAAAAGCTGCTATTACATACTTTTTTCAAAGTGAAGAAGTAAACATGCAGCTTTCATATTTGCTACTTCAAACGGATGCTATTTATTTAATCGCTTGAGGCAGGAGGCCTGATCAGAAAAGAATTTCTTTTACGGCCTAAGGTGCTGAACTATTTTTAATAAGAACAATACTTAAAGAAAAGAAAATTCCTAAAAAACCTCTTCAATCAGTTGGAGAGGAGAGAAGGGAAATCCCCTCTTGTGGTAAGGAGAGGCAGCAAGCTGCTGCTCCAAAACAAAGCCAGGTTAGGTTGCTTTAACCTTCCTCTGTTGGAAGAGGGAGGAGGTGTATCATCAGGCATCACCTCATCCAAAAGTAGACATGAAAATACATCACAGGAATCACATGTCAAAAAGTTCCTCTTTCTTTTGTATCAATGAACAGAGGTGAGGACGACTGCATCAGCTCTTGATGCTTATATTTAAGATCATATAATCATAGAATATACTAAGTCGGAAGGAACCGTAAGGATCGAGTCCAACTCCTATCTCACCGTATACTTCTGAGCAAGTGTTGTCCAACTCACTGTACTTTTTCTAGAACTTTGTGCTTGTTTTGTTCAACAGAGCATGCCCAAGCATTGAAATACACAAGAGAAAACAAGAAATACTAAAAATATCAAATGTAGAATTTTATTTACTTGCATCCAACAAACAAGTGAAAAAGGCCTGAGGCTGAGGTAGTTGGGTGAAAATCACCCAGCAGCAAGCTTAGGCCTTGTTCCCTACGCTGCAATTTACTATTATAGACATAGCCCAAGGTCCTCTTTTCTCAAACTGCTTGCCAACAACATGCAAGCTAGATGTAAACAATTTCAGAAACCAAAACTGTTGAACTCATCGTCAAGAATCATAAGACACATAACAAAAACAAGACATAAAAGATTCCTTTTTGTACTTTTAGAGTTAAGCCTCAGCTTTAGACATTGATATATTTGTCACTTGATTTCTGCCTTCAGTGTGAGTAATTAATTATGCAAAACTAGGAAAGATGACTGATTAAGCACAACCAAAGTGAAGTAAACACTTTGAATGTGCAACTGTTCTATTATTGTAAAATTACGATAGAATTTGAAACTTCAAAATTTCTTTTACACTGCCAGTGATATATTTAGATAATGAGAAAGATCATGGACACTATGAACAGAATTTTAAAATTAAAAAAAAATGTTGGAACTTACTCTTTAGGCCTCCAGTTCCACAGTGATCTTTTAAACACAATGCAAACTTTGTCTTATGAATACATTTCCCAGAAAGTGTTTTGGCCTTCTTCTGTGTACAAGACTCTCCAAATAAGCAGATGCAGCCTGCCTTGAAGCCCATCCGTTTGGTGAGAAAATGCACTCTTTCTGTCCTGACTAACAAATAATAATCAACATGTTAATGTGAAAAGATAAAACAAGACACTGAAGTGCTCATTTGGGTCAAAATGAATTTATTTCCCCGGGCATAGGAAATCCCAGCTGAATTGGTTGCTGCAGTGACACAAAATACATGCAAACTGTACCCTTGATTAGAATCTGGGAGAGTGAGATAAAAGGTTTATCTGTGTGACAAGAGCTGTTTGATGGACTATTAGATGACACTTTTCTATGGTTGCTTAAATCTCACAGCTTCTTTGTGACTTAAAAAAACCCATGCATTTCAAATAGCACTTTCTTCCAAATAAAGTGATGTGAGTATATATGTAAATATAATTAATATTTTGCTTCTAAACACTAGCAAAGACATACGTACATATGTGTAATACTTAGGCACCATCATGCACTGTAACAGGTAAACTTGTCCATATTTCTGTCTTGGTGTTTCACACACCCTCAAACTTCTCAAAGTTTTCAAGCATTCATATGCATAAGCTGACAGAATCTTTTACATACACTACTGAATTAATCTATGTAGGTTCAGGTATGAATACATATATGATATACCTATATATGCCCAAATTTATCTATGTGTGTACATATTCACACATATTTCTATGTCTACACACACATATATACAGACTGCCATGCAGTAATGAACTCATGATATTTATGCCATGTACACACACACACACCTTTTCATTAATGTAATATATGTATGTTCACTATGTATGCACATGTATTAGATAATGCCTATTTTGCATGCATTGACGAAAATATATCTGCATACATATGAAAGCTCAAGTTTAAGTGCAATTTGACATGCTTTATCTCAATTCAACGCTTTGTGTTGGACAATAGGCACAGTGAGATGAGGTCACTATCATGTATCATGACTGAGTGTAATTCAGCTGTGTCACTGGTGTGACCTCAGAGTAGGCACAGTCATACTGTGGTGGACTTGAATGAACTGGGTGGATCGTTATAAATGAGGGATGAAATGATAGAGGAAAGGATTTCACCAAGTGTGGTGGTGACAAGGAGAAATACAGTCAGCTCCTTAATCAGATCCACCAAATCAACATGTTGTATTTGTTTATGGCCTCAGTTTGGACTAAAGGTGCTGCATCTTCTCCTAAAGTTCCTTCCTGCAGCATGCATCTCCCACTCAGTTCATTGTCAGATGTGAAAGGGCCTACAAGAAAAGATCATTTCTTCAGACAGCTTCATGAATTCCAAAGGGAAACTCTCTTCTCAGAGATTAATTTAGTCTTTGTTTTCCTTTAAAAACATAAATCCAGGGGAATTTCCCACACAAAGAAATGTCAGAGCTGAAGTTGCATATGAACGTACCCCACGTGCTCCATTGCTAAGCATGTATTAAAGCAGAATTAATGCTACAAACAGCTCTGAGGCATATGCTTTTTGCAAAATATCATAACCAAATATACTTACAGGCCTCTTCCATCCAAGCATTTTTACCCACGCTGGAGTTCACATCCTGCTTTTCAAGATCCTGTTCAAATACTTCACAGAATCATGGAATCTTAGGGGTTGGAAAGGACCTCTAGAGATCATCTGCTAAAGCAGGTTCACTAGAGTAGGCTGCACAGGAGAGTGTCCAGGCAGACTTCAAATCTCTCCATTGAAGGAGATTCCACAGCCTCTCCAGGCAGTCTATTCCAGTGCTCTGTCGCCCTCAAAGTAAATATTTTTCTCATATTCTTATGGAACTTCTGTGTTCCACCTTGTCCTGACACTGGGCATCACTGAAAAGAGCCTAGCCTCATCCTCTTGACACCTGACCTGTAGATATTCATAAATGTTGTTAACATCCCCTCTCAGTCTTCTCTTCTTCAGGCTGAACAGTGTCAGGTCTCTCAGCCTTTCCTTGTATGAGAGATGCTCCTCCAAGCTCCTCATCACTTTTGTAGCTCTGCACAGGCCTCTCTTATCTGTCTTTCTTGATCTGGAGATCACAGAACCGGACAGAGTACTCCAGAGGTGTCCTCACCAGAGCAGAGCAGAGGGAGAGGATTGCCTCCCTTGCCCAGTTGGCCATGCTCTTTTTAATGCACCTCAGAATACCACTGATCTTCTTGGCCACAGAGGCACATTTTTGGCTCCTGGCCAACCTACTGTCCACCAGGACATCCAGGTCCTTCTTTGCAGAGCCCCCTTCCAGCAGGTCAGACACCAGCCTGTACTGATCTGTGTGGTTATTCCTCCCCAAGAATACCCCAGACTCTACACTTGCTCTTGCTGAACCTTATCATGTTCCTCTATGCCCCGCCCTCCTGCCTGTCCAGGTCAACTTAAAAAATAATTGCAGAAAGCATTTTTAATTGCTTGTTTCCTTGTGTTTTACTGGTTGCATCATACTATGGCATCATGCTATGCTTAGAATGTTACAACCAATCAATTTAGACCACCTATCTGATTCTTCAGTGAGCTGGAAATGACAGCAACCTCCCAGTATAGCTGGTAGCAAACTGAAAGCTACTCTAGATCACACCAAGATCCTAAATAGGATTATGAGTCAGTCTTTTTGGATTTTGATAAGCTAATGATAACGATCACTTTGCCTTTCTGATTGCTCCCTGTCCTCTGCCTCACCTGCCTGCCAGACGTTGTCTTTCACAGATACACCTCTTCGTTCTCTTGTTTCATAGCCTCACGTCAGTCTGGTTTAACTTCCCAGATAGGGATATCTAGCAGAGGTATCCAAGTATCTTATTCTCCTTTGCTTCTAGTGCCTCTGCAATCAGGGAGGTAATCATCAGCTAAGGGACCAGCCTGGGGAACAGACGGTGATGGTGTGGCTTCAGCTGTTGCAGCTAAACAGGAACTGGGTGCACGAGATGAGACTGAGAACATGTCTATGTTCTTCATAGCCATCAGCTGTTAAAAACTATATCTATGTTACATTTCTTTGGTGATTGGTGGAAGAAAATAGTCATTTTTAGGACATGTAAAATAGCCCATATGAATCATACCTCTTGACAATCAGGAGATCTTGGGAAGATTATGTGGGATGTAGAAATTTAAAAATAGCTGAACTCATTTCCACAGTAATTTGGAATCAAAGGGCTTTTACATGGTCGCAGCAGCGGAGGACTGATCACCAGAAATATGTTTAGAAAAACTCAGCTGGGTTAGACCGTAAATTTGTGTTCCAGGCACTTTGAAATTTTCCTAGTTACACTTTGCGTTGCTTATTCTATCAAAACATGGTAGAAAGAAGGCTAGTCGTACGAAAGAGCAAGCCAAAAAGCTCCTTGAAAGTGAACAATCCTTGTGCACAAGCTTTTTCTCTTAAGTGTATGCACATCTATCTATCTGGGAGAGCAAATAACTAAGTTGAAATGAAAATGTACTAGAATTGAACTAACAGAATTTACTCAACATACAGAAAATCTGTTCTCCATGTCTGTCTTAATCCATGCATTACGACTAAATCCACTTCTCTGCACCTGAGTCTACTCTCTACATCAAAGCAATTCCAATAAAAGCACTTACTTCACAGTAATTCAGGTATTAATTGGCATTTTCTTCCCCTGCTCCCCCCATCCCAGCCCTATTACTGTCCTCCTGGAATGATTTATTATGAGTGGTGAAAACTCTTGTCATCCTGTAGTGTGAAATAACAGAGAAGTGTGAATGGTGTTTGGAAGGACTCATTGCCTGATTTATGTTATGCCAAAAAATAAGCACTTCTACGCAGGCTTAGCCTTGCTAACAGATTTCTTCATTTGTGGGCAATGCAGTCACTGCTGCCAAATTGTGCAGCAATGCAGATTCAGAAGGACCAGTTCTTCCTCAATTCATAATGCCACTGATATTTTCTGTACTTTACATGTTTTTAAGGGTGGTTGAACGAGGTCTAATAAATACCACAAAGTTTACCTTTGATTGATACTGCTGAGTAAGCATTAAGATAACTGTTTCAAGGATAATCCACCTGAGCTGTACTAGATCTTAAAATATGCTGAATAATAAAATTATGAACTGAATTCCTTTCAAATGGAACACAAACAGATGTAAAGAAATACCTCTCAGCGAGACATGAACACTGATGATTGTTTGTAGGATCTCTTGGTTTGTTTGGTTTTCAAGAGAAGGATGTAGGTACTTTTGGAAATCGCGTCTAGAATGTGCCTGGAATTGGTTGTTTATCCTCTGATTGGGAGTTAAGTGATTGTTTTCTTGGCTAAATTTCTTTGTAAGTAGGTCACAGTATGTACTACTCGCATGGAGGGAACAGGGACCTCTCTGTCCCAAAGCACACTGTCAGTAACTTTCATGTCTGTGTTGGAAAATGGAAGCATTCAGCTTCCAAGGAGATTGACTTTGTCAAAGCCAGGTATTTTGGAGGAATCAAAAATCATTTTTCAACCCAAAATTTATTTGCTAACATTCTGCCTCCTTACTAATAGCAGAGCTCATTTATGGCAAAGACTGCTTGAGAAAGAATTATTCCTGTCCCTAAAACTTTCACAACATAACCAGATAGATTGTGAGGACAGTATCGTTGTCAACTGTTCGGTTTAAGAGGTTAAATGAACACAAGAAATCTGTGGCAGAGGCACAGCCATATCTCCTGAATCCTGTGTTAGTACTGAAACCAATAGATCTCTGCTTTCTGTTTAAGCTTAGCAGAAATTTTGCTGAACTGGCAGCGAGAGTAATAGCATTATTGACATCAGACTAGTCATTAATATAACAAAGAATTCTTAAGCAATCATTAAAATGCTACAAGAGAGTATTTATTACTCATGGTGTAAGATTACTTATGGGGTAGATTTTTCTCCTGATCAAATGCCCACCATTCTTTCAACCAAAAGAGTAAGGTGACTAACAGAAAGTACTGTGATGTTGGCAGTGAATAGCAAAAACTCTGTTTCTATGAATTCTTCCTCGTATGTAAAAGAAATGACTGAATTAAAGAACACAGATTTACTGCAAATGCTCATCTGAACTGAAGCCACTTACTGTAAATAGGCATGAGCAGCAAGTTAAAAACACACAGCAGATTTTGATCTCAGTGCAACAAGTTTTGCCTGGGCACAAGACCGTTGGCTTCTTCACCCAATCAGTATGACACAAATCAGGCTGACATACATATGCATGTCTGATAAAAGTGCACAGGGTTATGTCCATATTACTCATTCGATAACAAGAGAGATACATGTTAGGGTGGAACTGCGTTAGCAAATTATCTCACAAAAGGCTATTTGTCTTCCCTGGGACATGTGCCACTGTTTTAACAAGTCTGAATAAATCTACATTCCTGACTTCCTATCATGGAAACTTAATCCAGCTCGGCCAGTGAAGAGAGGCAGGCTGTAGCAAAATACTTGAAGAAGGAAAAAGTTGCCATAGGTCTTGCATTTTCCCTCCTGCAGTTCACATTTCTGCTCTTAATCCATATAGAGAGGATGAAGGAAGATGCTTATACAGCACTGCATCTGTGATGTGGATGGTTGGCTTCCCTTCCAAACCACTGTCCAGACATTGAAACATTAGTGACATTTCTTCTTATTCAGAAATAAGGGCCCAAACAGGCCTTACAGTCAGGAGCTATTGCTGCATTGCCCAGCAGCCTTCATTAAAAGTGAAATGCAAACGTCTTTATTTCACCTGCTCCTATATTAACAGCAGCAACACCGTGACATACTAGAACTCTCTGCACCACAGTTGTCTTCTCTGTGACATGGAAAAACATCACCATGTCACAGCAGAAACTTCAGGAATTCAGATTGGATGTTAGGAAAAATTTCTTCTTAGAGAGAATGGTGAGGTATTGGTATAGACCCCAGGGAGGGGGTGGAGTCACTGTCCCTGAAGTCCTCAAGAAAAGGGCAGACGTGGTGCTGAGGGACATGGTTACTGGGCATGGTGGGGTTGGGTTGTTGGTTGGACTGGATGATCTTAGTGGCCTTTTCTAACCTTGATGATTCTATGATTTTAATTTGAGCTCCCTGTTGGCTTTGCTCAAATCGCCACTAATTTGTACTGCAGTGCACTTGAAACTCTCCCGTGTTTTGTCTTTCAGCAATAAAGCAGCAGTAACTCCTTAAACCTCAATGGATGTTCAAAGCTGGACTGTGTGCACCTTAAATTAACCCAGCACAGACTGATGGGGAAGACTGAGCAGAAAAAGAGAGCATTAGACCTACTCTCCTCTTCAAAACACAGCAGAGGAGAGCAGATCGCATCTGCCTGTGCTCACAACCTTTACTTTTGGGTTATCAGCACTTTTGTAACCAGCCTCTGTCACATAGGTATTTACAAAAGAAATTTAGAATCACGCAATTCTGTTGTCAGCTTCTAAATATTATTGCAGTACTGACTTGAGGACAGTCAAAGATGGAAGAAAATAGCTCTGTTCAACTCCTGGCCCTGTTTGCTGAAGCAAGGCCTAAACTGTGAAGTTTACATATTGTTTAATACCGTGACCTCCGTGCACTTGCTAATCCCACATCCACCACTCTGCAGCTTCTTTCTTGCCCACAGCCTCCAGACTAATACCCAGAAAGATGCTTGGATTTCCAAAACTGCAAACCACGCAGCTGTCAAATTGACAGGGGATGTTTTGTGGAGTCAGCACTACACCCCAGCATGGCCAGGGCTGCAGGATCTCTCCTTCCTGCGGATAATCACATCTTCACGTGCATCAAGCCCCTTCCAGCTGCAGCAGGATTGTGATGCCAGCAGAAAGATTGCTTCTTACTCTCAGGGCAGTCTAAAATACTGCAATCAGGAAAAAAGACTTTGGAGTTTTATTATCTAGTTAAAAAAAAATAAAAGAAAAAAGTTCCCCAAATTGATAAATTGATATTTATATTCTTTAAATCACCATTTTTTACTCATCATGATGCTTCTTAAAAAAAAATAAATAAAAGATAGATTTTGTGGTTGATGGTTTTGTACTCCGGAATATCTGATCATGTTATGAACACAGGAATATTCTCTTTTTGTCAGGAATGCCCAATATTTTATTAGCTTTATTAGTTTTAGCATTGGCTTTCAGGGAACTAAGAAGGCCATAAATTCATGTTGTATCACTGCTCTACAGTGTCTGCACACTCACGCTGTTCTGGTTTCAGCTGGGCTAGAGTTAATTTTATTCCTAATATCTGGTATGGTGCTGTGTTTTGGACTTTCAATAAGAATAATGTTGATAGCACACCAGTGTTTTAGTTTTTGCAGAGATCTGACTACATGAAGTCAAGGACTTTTCAGCTTTTTATCCTGCCCTGCCAGTGAGGAGCTGGGGGTGCACAAGTAGATGAGAGGGGACAGATCCAAAGCATCTCACCTGAACTGACCAGAGGGTTGTGTGAAATTGCATTGTACATCACTTGTTCTGCATCATTTTCTATTATTATATTATTACTTCCTTTTCTGTTCTTTTAAACTGTCTTGATCTCAACCCATGAGTTTTACCCTTTTTTCCATTGTCTCCCCCAGGAGATCTCTGTGCAGGCAGGCACATAGATCCCATGTCAGAATGACTGTATATAGATGTTTATGTTTTCTAAAAAATATTGAGCCCTGAATAAACTCATCTATCT
>JAOWBP010000001.1:4245703-4274051 GCA_028571105.1 Tragopan temminckii
GGAAATTCTGCTACTGAAACCTCACTTTTCCTGGAATGTGTCAAAGCAAAAATGACACTAATTTGAATGCTCTGAATTTTCAGTATGAAAATTTCATTTGGAAGTATCTTGTTAAAAATCAAGAACATCTCAATAGACTCAGCCTGATGCCATTCCTGAAAAAAAAAAGATCTGACTTTAATGACTAACTACTCTATGACTGTCCTTTTTTAAATAGCGGGCACAGTACTAAATATGTGTGCAGGATAGGAGTAAATTTGATAGAAAATAACTAATGGTAAATAACGCATGAACAGTCTACCTGCAGTTTTTAAAAATCACTTATGATCTGTAACATAGCTGAAACAGAACAGCATTAAACCTTAAGCATCTGTCAGTCAACTCAACATAGACACCTCTCCAGCCTGCACTCAGTCACGTTCCTTAAATCTTCTCTGTACTTAGTTTTTCTCTGTATTTAGAGAAACTAAAAATCCATCCTGTATTTTCGTACCTTTAGCTTCTCTTGTCAGAAATCCTACAGTAGGGCCAGAGGTGCCAAAAGGAGACTGGTCATTGTGTTGGACGTTGGATACAGTACATTATGTTACTCTTATACTGGTCAGGATACAGAGGTTTGTGTCTTAACTAGAAGTAGAGGTATGGGTATCCATAAAGCACTCAACCTTATCTGACTGAGACACAAGAAGAATCTTCTGCCTGCTCTGGCTGATGGATATCTGCATGTTGGAGTGTCTGTGCCAAACGAGAGTATGCACTGCACTGCCCTGCCCTGATGCAGTCTTAGCCACTGTGTACAGAACTGTTAATACAAGTAAGAATTTTTCCCACTGCAATTATACAAGTCAGTTGAGTGAATGCTTTGTGAATTCATACTGATTGAAGGGAACTCTTTCAATTGAGAGAAAATAAATTTAAAAAAGCAGTAGGAAAATGGGAAAGAGATTCTGGAAAAAAAAAATGTAAATGTTTTTATTTGGATTCTTTCAAAGTAATTTGAGGTGATGTTTCATTTAAAAATATACTTTAGTTTTATTTAGAGTAGAATAAACATCCTTTCCAAGGGTTCATAACTAAAACATTTCACTTCAGCCTGGAGAAAAGAAGACTAGAAATGAAATTTTTTATTTTGATGCTCTTTGCCTTGCTTCCACCTCTCTTTTTTGTTACTTAAAAATAAAATTAGAAGCAATATAGGAAAAATGATAGTTAAATCTAGGCCTTTCAGAACTCTTATATTTAGCCATAAATCTGTTGCATTCATAAATCTTAGCATTCTTCATGTGTCTAACTGTACTTATTTTTATAACAACAGTACATATCTTAGAGGAATTATCTGCAACCAAAATGAAACAGACACTTCCAGGTAAAGGGAAGACAAACTGTAATTTTGGCTAGTAATAAGATTATGCAGTTAGCAGAAATGTTAATATCAGTGTAGGCTTCTCTGAGAAGGGGCTATTGCCTGTATACAGATCTTGCATTTTTTTACAAAGACCCACAAAACAATAATTTTCAGTAGCTTTTCTCAATTATTTCCTTTTCCCTGCCCAACTTCCAAACAGGAGGTCAGGTCAAACTTCTGACTGGTATAATAGCTAATTACACCCCCTATTTGGCTTAGGATGCAAGGCAGGGCATAAATTAGGACCTGATAGCTTGGTTGGTGCCACTGTGGGTTATTAGATGTGTGTCAGCGAGCAAAGATCTGATCAAAGCTTGCAGAGAGGCAGCCAGAGGTCGTGAAGCATGGCTGGGGCCTAATTGCTGGGCTGGGCCCTGAAAGGAAGTTTGCAATGAAAAGCCATTAAGCGGCAGCCTTTCCAATCAGTGGAGCAGAGCTATGGAGAAATGTTTGCTGAGTGGGCAGGGATGCAAGGGGGTCTTCTGCATATCCTGCTCCATGTAATGGTGCAGTTGACACAATAGAAGGAAGGGGTGCCATCCAGAGGGACATGGACAGATTTGAAAAGTGGGTGCACAAGAACCTAATGAGATTCAACAAGGCCAAATGCAAAGTGTTACACTTGGGTCAGGACAATTCGAGATATGTCTGCAGACTGGGAGAAGAACTCACTGAGAACAGCCTTGTGGAAAATGACTTGGGAGTCCTGGTGGATGAAAAGCTGGATATGAGCCAGCAGCGTGTGTTTGCAGCCTGGAAGGCCTGGAATGCACTGCAACATAAGAGGGGTGGTCAGCAGGGCAGGGAGGTGACTGTCCACCTCTACTCTGTCCTGGTAAGGCCCTTCTAAAGTACTGCGTCAAGATCTGGGGCCCCCAGACAGGACAGATGTGGAGCTGTTGGAGCGGGTCCAGAGGAGGGCCATGAAGAGGATCAAAGGGCTGGAGCACCTCTCCTATGAATAAAGGTTGAGGAAGTTGGGCTTGTTTAGCTTGGAGGAATCTCCAGAGAGACCTCATTGTGGCCTTTCAGTACTTAAAGAGAGCTTACAAGCAAGAGGAAGATGACTGACAGTGATAGGACAAGGGGGAATGGCTTTAAACTAAAATAGTAGAAATTTAAGTTAGATGTTAGAGAGAAATTCTTTACTCAGAGGGTGATGAGGCACAAGCTGCCCTGAGAAGCTGTGGATGCTCCATCCCTGGAGGTATTCAAGGCCAGTGTGGATGGGGCTCTGTCCAACCTTATCCAGTGTTTGGCAACCCTGCCCACAGTAGGGATTTGGAACTAGATTATCTTTAAAGTCCCTTTCACCTAACCCATTCAATTATTCTATGATTCTTTGGTAATGGTACTGATGGCTCAGTTTCTAAAGAACTTTCCTCAGAAAGGGCAGAGCCTGCTCCTAAGTGTCATTCCTGGCAAGCACATATTTTAACCCATTCTTTTAATTTAAATGATTTTATCAAAAGAAGCAATCATAGAAGCAACTCTTCTATTTTTTTTTTTTTCTTTTTAAATGTTGATTTCCTTTTTTCCATATGAGAACAGTTTATATTTAAGTCATAGCATGACACAAGAACTAAATAGCAGAGGCCAAATATTTTCATGTCGGTTTGGAAAGGGTACCTTGAATATAAACAGTAATAAATAACACAGAAATGTCCAGTGGCTCCAACCAAATATGGGTTATCAGAACTAAGGTTGGAATTTCAACAGAAAAATTTTTACTCTGTCAACATTTATTTTCATTCTGTTTTGAGACGAAATGTCACATTTTGGGGGAAAGAAAAAATCTCATGAGCTCTTGTCAGAAATGTTGAAATGTGTTTGTGTTACTTTGGCTTTCATTTGCTCCCAGCTATGCTGTTGCAAAGTAAGGGAAATTGTAGCTTAGATGAGTCATGTTCAGTGTTTCTTCCTGGGTTCTTTGCCATAACTACATTTCTCATGAACCCACGTGTCCCAGCTCATGGAATGTTTTCTTGATTTATGAGTCAATATCCAACCTGTTAGGCCATGTCAATTAATTTAATCTGATTTGAGTACTCTATGAGGAACAAAAATTGTTACAGGTTCAACTTGACAAAAGATCTTACACAAACTCCCACCTGGCTGGGAATCACTTTTCATCCTTTTTCTCCTTTTTCTCTCTCCTATCTGTCCTTGGGGCAGGATGTGAAGGTCTCATTGGCAATGGTAATTATTGACTGGTATAATGCAATTACCAAAGCATATCACCAGCCTGTCAACAAAGTCATACCTTTTAAATGTACAGTTTGTTAGTTAAAGGCATATAATGAATCATAGAAATGTTGTAGTTTTCTTTGAATCAAAGGAATTGTAGTTCCATTCAAATAAACAAATTTAAGGAAAAAACGCTGAAACAAAGATTAAAATCTTGTGTGTGGTATTTCACAGGTGGCACAGAAAACAAGAGTATCATTTAATAGCTTTCCTAGCTGCTTACACTTATTTTCTTTCAAAGAAAATCACTCACTGTGTTAAGGCAAGAAGAGAAAGAAAAAAAAATTGTTGTTGGATATGTCTTTTTCTTTCCCTTAGTACTAAAGAAAATGAGAAGAGAAATCTGTTTCATGTCTCTTTCTTTGCTTTTCATACAACTTAACTAGATTATTAGAAATGTTCAGTAATAATCTATAGATGAAAGAAATGTTAACTCTTGAGTCTTTATTATGATTAAGGCTTGAAGTCATTTGAAAATTGTATGTGGAACATGATCTATTACATCTTATGGCAAATAGAAGCTCATATATTTAGGCTACAGCTAAAGAGTAACATCTGCCTACGTATTGAAGAACTAATTGCTAGCAAAAGAGAAATGAATATGTTTGTGACTTTGTATGGTAAACCCAGCAATAAAGAGAATAAAGACCTGATGTGGAAAATTGGAAAGTTAGTTGTTCCACAGAAACAATCCATTCTTCTGTGAGGAGTAATGGAAGAGATCTTTTTATATTCTGAGAGAGAAGGAAAGCACAAGACTATATGTTTTTAAGTTGAACTTCCAAACGTATGACTGATAAATTGCTTTCAATAGATGTTGCTGGTAATAATGGCAAAGGTGACCTGGTAACAGACATGATTCTCTTGAACTCAAAAGCAAGATTTCTTAACCTGTTGTATCCATCTTGGTATTTACACATTTTAGAAATGAAACAACACCCAGATTTATGAGTGGTGTTTGGACTTCCCTAAATTCATGCTTAACTTGTTACTGGTTTTTAGGAAGTCACAACAATTTTGTTTTAAAATTTCAGTTCCGGATCCAGTTTTTAAGTACACTCAACATTTCACGTTGCTAATTTCCAAGCTTTTATGTTAGGTCTCTCTATTGTCAGTTTTATAACTTTGTATATGCAATGGTTTGAAGTCTCTAGAGTGATTTACGTGCATACAATCCATTGAAAATATTCTTTTTTTTTTTTTTTTCCTCCAGATGTTTTTTTACATGAGAAAAAGAAGCGAAGAAGAAATACTGTCCTTTACTTGATCTGCAGTAAGTACTACTATCATGTAAATACAGCCCTGAACACAGCAAAAAATTACTCAACATTTGAAACAATGTTTGCAGAGTTAAAATTCATTTTACAGAATCACTTGTTGGAATCTTATATCTTTAGCTAAATAATTCTCCTGTATGAAGAAAATAACATTCTGAGTGAATTCTTCAAGTAATACAGGGTGCTATTGGGAGAATCATAGGTTTATTTCTCAAAGCCTTTCTAAATGATTTGGTAACACAATTACTTAGTGATGTCTAAATATCTCAGAAATGCATGTTAGTCTGAAAAATCTGTGGGTTATTGAGTTTCTGTAAAGAAGTAATGCTATTCAGATGCACGACAACATTGAGATTAATAGTAAAGTAATAAGTGTAGTTCTGCTATTCATACATAAAACCTGATGTAGACATATTGGGAAGTATTGGATACTGCAGAATAATTTGAGTTCAAGTTCCAAGCAAAAAATATTCACTCTTTAAAGAAGTTATTTGGCCTCTCTGCAAAATGACTGCAGCAGCCTTTTCAGTGCGTGAAATAAAAAAGAATAAAAATAAAAAAAGTGACTGTTGTGGATTGTTTTGATCTACCCATTTCTCTCCTAGTGTAGGTATAGTGAGGATAGTATTTCCAGTCTCTACAAGAATTTTCCAGCCCTTACAATTCTAAATCTCAACTCAAAATGCCTTCATGTAATTCCTGATCTCAGCTGGATGGATGCAAAAGGCTTGTCTGAGCAACTGTTTGCACATACTGGAGTCCCATCAGCTCATTCACAGCTCTCAAATCCAAGGCTTTTCTTTGCTAACCCTGTCAATATACACTGTGGTTCATAGCTATGCATACAGGTTAGAACAGGATTCAACAATGCTGGAGAAGTATCACAATGACCACGGTCATAGAATCATAGAATCATTTGAGTTGCAAGGGATCTTTAAGTGCCATGTGGTACAACTGCCCTACAATGAATAGGGACATCTACAGCTAGATCAGATGATTTCCTGATTGAAGTTGGATCTTGCAAATCAAGCTGGGAATGAACAAGTTACTAGATCCTACTGTGAAGACATACATTGAGCAGGTGGTGAACTGCATGGATGGGTAAATAATTTTCCAGTCTGTACAGAAAGTGGTGAAAAGGTCATTAAATACATGGAGAAGTTGGAAACCTTATGGAGATTCTCATAGTCAAATAGTATTCAACATAACACGAGTCAAAAAAAAAATCAACATGGGCTGATATCTTTACACACAGTCAATGTAAGTCCTGGACCATACCCAGGTATAAGGTAAGACTGCTTGGAGCCAAAGATATCTCAAAACTCCCAATACTATCAACATTTCCTGACCCCTCTCTTCTCAAAGTCCTTTTCCACGAAAGAAAGAGCAAATCAATACATAGTCAGTTTAAGCACTTAAGCACATGACTCTCTAATGCCAGACTACAGATATGTTTGGGGCAATGCATTAATATCGACATGGACTTCAGTAAAATATTAGTGAAGTGCAAGAGGTATTGAGGACAGTGAAATTACACAAACGTAACTATGCAGAAGATAAGTAACTTCACTCTGTTTAGTAGACTCAGAATATCAACATAACACAGGAAGTCATATAACACTTCCTATCCTTCAGCACATTTGATTCTCTGCAAGTTTTAATCTCTGTATTCTGGGTGCTCTGAATTTAACTCACTATCAACAGAACTACTTAGTTGGAATGTGTTGTTTTAAGCTTTCATTCAATGTCTGTCACACAGAAGTTATTAATCCTGATTAAAATAATTTTTTATGAATGGACTTTTAGGGTGCTACTCTGAACTTGTACTAGTGGAAATAAGAACGTTTGATGCTCCAATACTAGGGTGGGGATAGATCTTTATCTGAAGTAAATATGGCTCTAACAGCCTATGTGAATTTACCCAAAATCATTGCTTCCCTGAGCATTTCTTTTCCCCATTCCCACCCAGAAAGAATGCCTTCTTGTTGGAAATTTCCATTTTCTCAATGCAGCTTCTCCTCAGGTTTACACTGGTTTGAAGCATATCTAACATGGCAATTGAGAGGTTTGTTGGGTTCACATGCAGCGCAGTAAGAAATTTTACTTTCATACTTGATGTTCTTGCACATATCTGACCAGAGTAGCCAAGTGTACAAGTTGTAATCTTTCCAAAAGCAGTAGGTTGATATCAAAGACTTTGCAGTGAAGCAAGGAATTGTGGCAGTACTTCAAGGCACAGGTTTGCAATTAACTGTTAAATACAGATTGAAGGAATGCCTTGCTTGGTTGCTGCAGGCTTTCCTTGCATGCCAGAGATGACTGAATCTAAAGCACAGAGCATGGCAAGATGATAACCTGTTAGCAGGGGGAAAAATATGGGGAGAATTACTGAGTAGGTGATAACATGCTGGCTGCTTAATGGTTTCTGAATATTGTACATAATAACAGAACAGACTCTCTGAATTACAATTCCTTTGACTATAGGAAAAAAAGGGAAGTAAAATAACCAACTCAGGTTGTGCATATGAGGTTTCTTTAAAAAATCAAAGGAAGTTAGCAACTGCTCAGCCTACAAGCTCATGTCATTCAGCCATGGAAAGATAGTACAGATGATGGCGCATGTAATTTGGAAACAAAACAAAACACTTTGCTGCAAAAAAACCCAGAACAAAACCAAAACAAAACTGAGTAAACTGAGATTGATTTTATAGTTGGCAATGTAATCTAAGATGTATTGTGCTCAGCAGTTGTAATCTTAGGATAAATAATGTGGAACAGAAAATGTTTTCTGCCTCTTGTTTAATTAGACTTACCTCTGAAGTATAAGCTTCTATTTGGACTGCAAGCTCCATTATGCAAGGAACATCATAGGCGCAGAGCATCATACAATATAATCAGACACTGATTTCCTCTTTTTGAGTCTCCTATAGGAGGCCATCATTTAAGATATGGATCACAGGGATACTATGTTTTCATTCCTCTAGCAAAAAATGAAAGTCTCAAGCAACTTTTAAAATTCATTCTATTAGTGATACTTCTGCTTATATCAATGCCTCTTGTCCTTACCACTTGTCATTATTACTTGTTATAGGGTGACCTATGCTTCTGTGAACTCTTTTAGTGAATGAGAGTATCCACTTCTTTATTAATGATATATCTCTATTAATAACAATGTCTTTTAATGAGAAAAATCATCATGGTTTGAGGAGGGCTCTGAGATTTTGGTCACCCATCTATTTATCATTGGTTGAGAGTAAATCTCTGTTCTGCAAATTGAAACCAAGTGTTAAATACAAGAGAAAAACACCTTAAGAACTGCATGTTTTCAGACTTCAGACATGATCTACTTCTGCAACTAGCCATTCCAAAGGGTCATAAAACCATACTGTGTGAAATATTATCATATTTGTGTTTCAAGAATATCTTTGGCTACATTAAGTATCACACAGAGATAGGTCTTGAAATAAGAACTTATTCTTGTAGATGTTGCTTTCCAGAGTAAAGCAAGCTTTTCAGAAGGCTGACGATTTGTGAAGGATCTTCAAAAACAATTGCCATCAGCACAATCTGCAAAGAGTTGCTCAACATGAATCAGATTTTGACATCAGGTTGTTAATGTCAATGCTTTTCCTTTACTTAAGCAAAGAGTGTTCCGATGTGATTTATGGCTTGGCATGAACCTAGAATTGAGTGTTGGAAAAACAAAGTTTTATAGTGAGAAGTTATGGTGATTTCTCTGCTTTCAGTGCTTGGTAACAGCACAGTTAATCCAGAAGGCCAGAGTAGGTGACTTTCAGCTGAATGATCGTATGATCATAAAGTAGACTGTATACAGGACTGCCTGCTGTGATGCTGGCTGAGCTAATACTGAGCTTTACCTGAAAAATCTGAATCATGTCCTTCAAAGGACAAACACCAGTTCCCTTGCCTTCACATCCAGGAAGCTAATTGATTTTTTTTCTTTTAATTTTACTTTTATTTAAAAATGGAGGGAAAGTTCCCTTTGAGACAGAAGACTCCCACAGTTATATCAGGACAGGTTTTGTTTCTTTGTTACAACAGGCAATCTCTTCTTCTCATCCTAGTTTTGTGCTGTCTCCAAGATCTCAACCAAAGTGGTGCTTGCCAGTACCAGTAAATAGCACCCACAGTCACCATCTAAATTCAGAACTACACTTTTGCTGCATTGCTGAATGACAGGAGTTGCTGTTACTTCAAAAGAAAATTATTAAGTGAATGGCTCAGATTAGATTGTAACTCTCACTCATGCTTTCTGTGGAAATACTTAGCCATAATTATAATTATTATGAAAGCATGAGTTTTCAAGAAGTTTTACTTGGAACATTTGAATTTTAAGGGTTTTTATCATCATCAAAATCAGTGTTTATGGGTAGATTTTCCATTAAGCACAATATAAAATATTCTTCTAAATTGAGAAAGCTTTATTTTGCTTGATCAGAGAAGTCAGCCAACTCAATCCAAGGAATTCAATGGAAATTGTTAATAGCTACATTCAGATTGAATTCAAGGGTTCTTGGGCTCCCGATCTGCTGTCTAGCAGATCAGATGTTCACATGCATGAAAGCCCAATCTTCAAAACTGCTTTACATTCTCGAGTGGAAAATGCAAATGTGCTTGGTGGAACTGAGGCCTGCTCATGAAGGAAATGATTAACACAGAGCTTTAATTCATGTTTTGAATGAAGAAGCTCTACAAGACTGACTCCTTTTCTGTGCAATAAGAACATTAATTTTGAATACGTTAGCACAGCCTTTGGGCTATAGTGTCAAAACATGGGAAACTGCACGAAGGAAGAAGGTGGAGAAAGAAAATCCATGAACAGACGGAAGGGAGACCCTATAGGATGCAAAAATGGTAGAGAGAATTTGATACTTGATGGAGGACCTCTGTCAGACTGAAGTGACTGTAAGTCCTGTGCTAAAATAATTTTGTTATTGTGCACATGTGTATGTTCAGAGGAAACTGTAATAAATTATGTACATCTGTCTCTATTTTCCTATATTATATTGCTACCTAAAAAAATCTTGGTTGATTTCTGAGAATTAAAGAATGGTAAATGCACTCTTGTTTTCTGGTTAGAATGGACCAGTCTCCAGCATTTTCCCTTTCAAAGTTAGATCTTTTGCTCCATATTTAACCTGGAGGTAGGAATTCTTCACTCTCTTTTACGTGGGAGTAAAATAAGGCAGAGACTAACCTTTTTAAAGACTGGGTAAACTACAGGTGTGAAATCTTAAAAAAAACAAAGCCCTAGCTTGGAGCTTGGAAAATCTGACCTTGAGCTCCACTGAAATTACAGCTTGTCAGGCAGGGACTTGCCTACATGTCAGTGAACAAGAAGATGAACAAGAGCTCTGGCTGCAGGATCCTATGGTCTGACCTCCTGCTCAGATGCATCTTCACTGAGGGCGTGCTGTGAGGCAGCAGAGTGCATGACCTAAAGTGAGCCCTCCATGGAGGATGCTGTGAGGCACTTGACCTTCTCCCTCCTCAGGCCAGCAGTTCACCTTTGTTTATCAGGAGATCACAAAAGCTGTGAGATGCTTCATCACATTAGTGTTAAATTTCTCTTTTGCAGTCCGTAATAGTCATGCAACCAGTGTTAGCACAATAGTCTTGGGTGAAAGGCAACATTAGTAGAAACTCCAAACTGTGGTATGTGTGGCTAAATCGATGTAAGACTATCAGATTAAAACACATACACCTATATATATATATATAAGATAAATACATTTAAATATATATATAATGTGTATACATATATACATACGTATAAATGCATACACACACACGTATATGGTAAAAAATAAGGAATGCTAATGGTTTCTCTGATCACCTTTCACTATTAAGCAATCATATAATCATAGAATCATAAGCGTCTTAGGTTGGAGGGGACATAAAAGATCATCCAGTTTCAACCCTCTGCCATGGGCTGGGTGTCATGCACAAGTTCAGGCTGCCCAGGGCCCCATCCAACCTGGCCTTGAACATCTTCAGGGATGGGGCATTCATAAATTATCTGGACAACCTGTTCCAATGCCTCAGAACCTTCTGAGTAAAAAATTTCTTCCAAACATCTAACCTAAATTTCTCCTCTTTTAGTTTAAAGCCATTAAAGGCATTGCATAGGTGTCCAGGAGCTACAGGCAAATAATGTTTGCCTAAATACTTATAACATGTTCTTGCCTTTTATAAAGTTTGAAAACTGTTTTGTCAACTGTTAGTCTGAAATAAATGCGAGACTGAAGTTTTAGATAATGTTTCCAATCACTTGCTAACTGCAGCTAGTCACTGAGTTGTCGTGTTCCGGAGATTGCTTTCACATTCTCGTGAATTACTGTAGCGTGTGTCAGCATTCTTTAAGAGGTATTGTTCAGCTCAGAAACTTTCTGCTTTCTGTTATGAACTCCATCCTCCTCCTCTGAAATTCAGCAAATACAAAGAAGACTGTCATCAGTCATAGAAGTACCTTCGTCTCTCACTGGCAGAAACAGTAAGACTGATATCTATTGACTAGATGTTACTCTTTTCGGAAAACTTTCTGGAATAAAATGAATAAATATATTTGTAGACTAGACATTACTCCAGAGTACATAGTTTTATCTCTTCTTGAACCCATTTTCTCTTCCCAGTCCAGAGGCACCTGGATTGATTGTACCGTATCGTCTGAAATTGAATAAGGTCCCACAAATGACAAGGGTGAGATGGTGAGATGCATGACACTTACCTCCAAATATCAGTAGTGCTTACATCTACAGTTGAACTCCTCTCCCTCAGCTGCCTTTGTTATTGAGTGGAGAAAAAAAAAAGGAAATATTGAGGAGTAATTTTTCATATCCTGATGTAGTTGTGAAAATAAATCATATGAATTATGCCACAGTTAATCCCATTGCTTACCAATGGAATCTAAGGAAACTAGCTCATATGAAAAAGTTTGCATTAAAGATGTTCAAAGTAGCTATAATCTCAAATTTCTATGAGGAAAAATGCTCCCTTGTTTCCTCCTTCATGTTGCCATGTGCATCACTTCTTGAGAAAAGCTGTAAACTACAGGCAGTTGTGAGTAAGGACCCTCCTGTCCTCTGGAAGTAGCGTGGTGACTGTGCAGAAAGATTGAGGTGGAGGGAAAGAGCACTAGAAAGAAACAGAAACAAAGAACAAATGTGGCAGAAATTAGTTCTGTAGCCTCATAATTACAGCTCTCTAAAAAAAAAGGTGTGATTCCTGATAGATACTCCATGCTTGCTGGATGGCTGCTGTTCTTAAGCAAAGGATCATCAATGCACAGTGTCATAGGTGACATTAGAAAGAAACCAACAAGGTTGGTATGCCCCTTCCAAGTGAATGTCACAAGTCCTGCACTAAAATCATAATTTTTCTTCCAGCTTGACCTGTCTCCTGCATAAGCATCACGAGGATGGGTAGAACATTCCTGTGCCAAATGTCTTTTGGCCTGGAGACTAAAGACACATTTCTAAAGAGGAAGCACCATCGAACAAAATTAGGAAATGAACACTTAAATTTTCCAGTGCTTAGAAAGGGATATAGCCTACAGGTTATTATATGAGTGCCAGAATAAGTCCAGCAGTCACAAAGTGGCAGGAATCTGCTTTTCTTCAGAGCTTTCAAGCCTGTTGATTCATGTCAGGAGAGCTCTGATGATGCCTGCCAAGCTGGCCTCTTCATGAGACCTGGGCAGAGGAGCAACTTGTGGTAGACAGCGAAGCTGTCTAGACACAAGTCAGTATGGTTCTATCAAATCTTGCCAGAAGAGCAGTTCTAGGCATGCATAATCCTAAGTGTCTCAGGGAATTTAAAGCAAAATAAGTGAGATGAGGTTGGGTGACCCCTAGTGTTACAAAGAAAATTATAGAATCACAGTTTGGGATTTGGGATGGAAATTCCTCTCAGACATTGCCTGACTGACTGCATGTAGTGAGACACCAGACTGAATTCTCGTTGAAATAGGCTTATCTCAACACTGTGATTTTTAAAAACTCAAACCCTTGTGATTAGGCAGAGCAGATATAGAAATAATTTTGCCCTCTTGCAAGATAAATAAGATAATCTGTCAGGAAGCGGCAAGATGCCCCATGTTTGTTTTGAAACTGGTTGATGTCCAGGAGTAGACAACAGAGAAGAACCCCAATGGACTTCAATTCAGAGTTCCAGGACACACGGCCACCACACATGCACCCGAAATCTCAAGGTCCCCTATTACCACACGTGTGCAATATTTGGAGGTTTTTCATCTGGTGAGGCATCAACTTTAGTTTATATCTGCTGTGCGGAAGTAATAACTCTTCCTATTCATTTCATAGGGAGTGGGCCCAACTGGTGTCCCCAATGAATGTAGAGTTTTAAGGAGGCAGAAACGGGAGAAGCGTCCTCAACTTTGCAGAGGTTAGAGTCAGTGCTGGCTGTCAGTAAAGCCATTTAAGGACATGTTGGTCTCTTAAAGAAGACATTTTTCACCTTCACCTTAGAACATTCTCAATCCACCTTCCCAATGAAGCAGAAAAATCCACAGTCCAAGATTACAGTGCCACAAAGGGGTAAATGCAGGCTAAGTAGAATTTGTCAACCTCTAAGTTGAAAGTTCACTTATATTTCCTATGTCGCCTGAGTTTTTTATTACCCACATGTTTCTAATTGCAGTAGGAGGGACTGTGATTGAGATCCAGACCTGATGGACTGTGAACGAGAGGATGAGTGTGAGGACAGAGAATAGAAACTCACAGCAGCTGCCAACAGAGAGCTGGAGTCTGAGTTCTTTCGGGCTTAGATAGACTCCTGAAAGGTGAGGGGCATAGTTTCTGTGCTGAATCAATTTATTCCATCAGTGAAAAAAATCTCAGCACTAAAGAAATGGGAATGACATTTTGAAGCTTTGGAAAAATTCTTTCATGCACTTCTGGGAAAGCTGGACCCTTGACATGCTTAGTTGGCAGTCAGGAGGACGTGCCTTTGCCCAAACACAATGGGCATCAGAACTTGTTCCACTCTCCACAGTGGGACTTCCACATCTTTCACAGAAGGGAGTTTTCAAAGAATAGTAGTTTTAGGCAGAAGCAAGAAGTCAGAAGAAAACAAACGAATAAGCAAAACAAACCAGAAAAGAGCTAAGAATCATCTCACAATAAATGACTTCGGTTCCAGCCACTTTGATGAAATGTTATGAAGCTGAAAGTGCCCTGTAGCCTCAAACTGCTGTCCTTTCAAAATGTTCTGGGATGGAAAAGAGTGTGCAAGGAGAGAGTTGTGATTTCAGCGTTGTGATAAATCATGTAAGAGGACCTTTCAACCTGGCCTTAAAATATTTACCAGGGCATGGCGTGAGGCCATGTGGTATCCTTGCCCAGTACTGCACCTCCCTCCCCTCCCCATGCCTGGTTTCCAAGCAAAAGGCATTCTTCTGTACAGTGCACAAAAAACTTCTGTAGCTATAACCCTGCTATATCAGAAGCTGGCACTCCAAAGCATGCCTTGACAATATACTTGTTGCCCATTTAAGACGTAGCTTGAGACATCTTTCAGAGGAGCCCACACCCTGGAGGCAAGAATCCATCAAGCAATCTTACTATATTAATGTGTATTCTACTACACCAACGACTTAAGGGATGCTGCAATGTGGGTTTATACTGTTGTAAAAAATCTGATGTAGACATGGTCATTTACCTTCCATCAAGGATTTCTCTCCTTCTCTTTCTTCCAAACAGTCCAAACAGATAAACCACCTCAGACTGCCTCTGCCCTTCTCAGGAGGATTGCCTAAACCTCAGGAGAACAGCAAGAATATGAAGCTGAAAAGATTGTGCTGCTCTGCATTTGCTAGTATTAAACCATGCCTGAATTGAAGGATCTAGTCTCGGATTGCCATTTCCTTAAAGGCCACAAGGCATGTGTGGAATTACCTACATAACGAGATTATCCACCATCACGTCTTGGCAAGGTGAAATATTTTGAGCATAAGTAAAACAGCTGTACTATGAGCAAGGACCAAGGTAACATTTTACAGACTTTTATGCTACAACAAAGAAAGATGTGTGACGTGAAAATAAGAGTCTTTTATCTATGTATATCTTTGAGAAGTTGGTCTACATACACTCAGAGCATCTGTTTATCAGATTATGGGCTATATCCTGCTACCAACATGTTTAATAGCAAAGCTCTCATTGATTTCCTCAGGACAAGAACATGCCCTAAAGGAACATTCCACTTCATTGGCCTTCTTGAGGAAGGAACATTTGTAGTACTCACAGAAGCAAAAAGATTCCGTGGAAACAGAAAGCTCTACCTGTACTTTTACTGAGTCCTTTTATTTTGTATTATAACCCTTGCCTATATGGCAATCAAGAATAGGCAATTTCTGCCTGTATATGAGTTAAAGCATTAAAGTTGCGTGTAGGCTTTTTTTGTCAGAGAGTAACAGTAAAGTAACACTTCAGCTCAGCTAACAAAACCCTTAAAATAGAGATCTAGACGTTTCCTTGCAGTCTCTGATGTTGAGCTTCTCCATCACTGAACACATCTGCTAAAACCCTGTAAAAGGGGAATTATTTCTTTGCTTTTTTCTCCCCAGCTTCGGGTACCTTTGAGACATCTCACTGTGGACACTGAAAATCAAGAGTGATATCTGAACATTTTGATCACAATGACTTGTACTCTTGTATCCCATCCATTTAAGGGGTAAGGACATGATGGTATAAAAGGTATTTATTGATCCTGGAATATAGAACTTCCTCTCATGCAAAATATGTCTTTGTTGGTTGTCACTTGAAGCGCTGCCCTCTTTTCTGCCCACCATGACACAGAGGGTCACTTTTCCATTCCACTTGAGCTGGGATCACTCCCATTACACTTTGGGTTGCCTCAAAAATATGTCAGTAGTTAATTTAAAATCTATTAATTCCCACAGCTCGACAGCAGCAAACAAGTTTTCAAGGGCTTCCTGAGTGCAAAATCTGGACCGAAATCTCTAGCTATATAATTTCATCAGCAGGAAGTACCTTTTGCAGACCTCACTGCTAGTCAGATAAAAACCACAGATTCTGCTTCTGTTGATAAACCCCCTACATTAAAGACTTCAACCTTCAACAATTTTCAATTCCAAGCAAAAACCCTGACAATTTTATTTCCCCTGTGCTTCTCATTTTCCAAGGGAAATGCAGTGTCCTCTCCCACTGCATATCAGTTTGTCAGTTCACAACAGCAGGAGGCTCATTTTCCAGGATGCTTGTTGCTTACCATTATTTGGTAGCAAATTCTTTCCCTGCATCTGCCCTGAAACTGCATGTACATTTAGTCTTCCACAGTATTTTCACAATCATATAGGAGCTATTAAACAAATTGCCTTCAGGACGCTGTGTTTCCACATCAGCAGCTTCTATTTCCACTTGTGTCGTAGAGTCTCGATATTAACAGAAGTGCGAATCAGGACAACTTCTAATGAAACTGAATTAGTTTCTGTTAACCTCATAGAGATCCCTAAGTATGATACCTTTTATTATATTTGTATATCACCAGTATACCTTTAATACTTAAACATCTCAGGATTTTTTGGCACTGCATTAGATAAATTGTGACAAACGTCACATAAACATCCTATATGTCTTGTATATGTGCCTTGTGTATATATATATCTAGAAATGCATTGAAGTGCTACCATAGAATGATATCTCACCAGCACAAAGGACTGGGAAGTTACTTTCAAGGAATCCTTATGAAGCACCATTTGTTTTGTCTTGCATCTTACCACTTCTAAACCTTAGGCTGATTGACTCGATGCTGTGAGAAGACATCTTCATTCAGTTATGTCTTCAAATCAGCGCTTACTTACAGAATTTGAGCATCCTCACTATATAAACATGGTTCATCCTCCAAAGATTTAGGCAAAGTAGAATTTACTCATGTCTCTTTGCCTGGTCTACAGTATGATGATTATGATCCCTCTCATTGACTAAGCCAGCAAGTCCACTGTGACCATAATGCAATGGCTAGAGCAATAATGAAGACTAGTATATTTGATCAAGTGCTCCTGAAGCACAATCTAAACTTCCATTTCCCTGAGGAAAATGTTAACCTTTAGCTCTTTGGAGACTTTCAGACATTCTATACTCTCTATTTAAAGGTGTCAAAAAAAAAAAAAAAAAAAAAAAAAAAAAAAAGATTCACCCTACTCTTGGCAAAAAAAGCTGAAAAGAAAGTACTGATCTTAGTGATTGAGGGGTCATTTGAATGGGAATAGTTCTATGTGCCAGTCATTCTGCTGGAGACTGCTTTTTGCATATTGTCTAATGACTGTTACATATGAAAGTATCAGGAATCACTCTTGGATGCACAGCATCTTAGACTGCTTTTTGATCAAAGGCAAGCCAGTTAATTACAAGGCTCTTAAGTCATGTCGTGTTGCTATTGAATGAATCTTGTTTGCTCATATTTTTGTTCTGAAGACACAGTTTCTAAACAAGGATACCTCAGCAGATTCCCCATAACTCAGTCCACCATCAATTAGTCTATAGATTTCTTAAATGATGTGTGTATAAATACACAGAAGGAAACAGTGAATCTGGTCTCCCAAGACTTGTACAAGTTGTCTGACATAAGTATTCTCAGTTGTGAATAGCACATTAGGGCTTTCTTTCTGTGCTTTTAATTCTCTTTCTTACTCTCTCTTTAAAACATTTCAGCTGGGAGTGCTGAAAGAATATCTCCACAAACATACATGAATGGTCTGTATCCCATTCTATCAGTTATGGATTAAAATGCTTCAGGGTTACTGTCAGTGATTTTGTGTATCTAAATCTTGAAAATCATATTCAATATTTTCAGTGTCTTGAATATCCACAAACTGAATTTGTGGGTATGATGCAAATCTGCCTCCTTAAAACACTATCTGTCTTTTTATAACTAAAAGTTCTTTCATAGCATTTATTGGATGCTTCATCTTAGCTCCCATGATGACAAATCTGATTTACTGAGAAAGGGCTTCATTATATAATTACGTGCTTTTTTTTCTTACTTGTGTATTCTAAGCCAACTATCCTTAGGATCTTTTTACTGTCAGTCAAGCAAGACTTTTTCCGAGTATGCTTCTGAGGAACCACTTTGCGTGTTTTGAGTCAAGATTTGGTGGAGGCAGTGCACATCTCTCTTTCAGAGGTCAACTACAATCCTAGGTATGCTTGTGCTAGGTAGAAGGGAGGGCTAATGTGGCTCCATTACTGCCTGTAGGCATGTCACATCCCGAAGAAGGTGACTGTGACTTTTCTTACCCAACTCACTCAGCGGACAGGGGAGCAACACGAGTTTTCTAGTTTTTTCTAGGTTTTTTTCTTTGCTTAGATCAATACATTTTTCCTTATTTCTGCAAATAAAATGGTTAAGTTAAAGCTCAGTCCTGGAGAAGAGACAGGGATGTGATTTGGTGAGTTTCGTAGTCAGTTGTGCACTGATATTTAAAGGGAGTTGGATGCAGAGTTGTTTTTTGGGTGTTTTGACATTTGAGTTGTAATATGAGTTGAGGTAGATGTGGATGTTAATGTCACTATATCTGGTGATAATCTTGGTTTTAAAAGATTTCACTGATAAGAAATGGGTGTTTTTGAGTAATCTGAGAACAAGCTTCAGGTTAGAGTCATGTACGATTGTATATGTGGGTATCTCTGATGCACTTCTACAAAGTGAGGGAAATCCAGAACTGTGCATTCTGAACAGTAAATTCACAAACAGTGATTACAAACTGGGATTTGCACTAATTGGTATCTAGCTTGTCTGGACACTGTTTGGCCAATAAAGTCCAAATTATTCTCCTCTGGTTCAGTGCAGAAAAGCAGCATCAACAGAGGATGGAAGGATGTACTTGGTCTAAAAACACTGAATAGCTTTCGGCTTGTTTTGAGCTGCATTTGTAAGTCTGTGTTGCTTTCGGTTTTTGCACTACTGTAGAAGCAGAGTCCACTTTGGGGTCACAGATTTCTTGCATTGTATTTGTGACTGGAATTTATCTTGTCTAACTTCTAAACATTAGGAATCAAAACTCTCTCTAGTATGAAGAGAGGTAGGCAGCTTCATAAGACAATTTATTCCACCTGTTTTAGGATAATTTAGGTTCTAATGGTTTTCTGTATCTTTTCTCTAGTTACAAAGGTGACAGACAAAGTCATGTAACATCAAATTCAAATCATCTATAGTGAGAAGACTGCAGCTGAACTGACTTCTCTCAATTCCCTTTAGAGTTCGTGGAAAGCGTAAGTATTTTAGGTATGATCCATCCCATCTATTTATTACATCAATTTCAGAATGTCACGTTTCTCCACTAAAGAAACTAAGGATGACAAAAAACAAGTGGAGACACTTACTTTGGAAACTGACGTTTACTAGGTGTAATTTTTTTCTAAATACCTAACTTTTATCTCATTAAAGAGAGAAATCAACTTGATCTTCTGTGGAAAGACAAAGAAAGATCAAAAAATACACCTAATCTGAGATGAAAACCAAGACAATATAACTTCAGCCCAAATCCAGCAAAGTACTTGAACATACAATCATTTTTTTTGTTTTGTTTTGTTTCCTGTAAATCTGCTTGTGGATGCGAGGTCTTCCCTCTCATTTGAATGTAGGAATAAAATGATGTCTCCCATATGCAAACAAACAGGAAAACTTCCTTCACACTAATATTGTAAATATTACCTCTACATTTGCATCCATACTGCTACAATAATAATAACTTTTTTTTTTTTTTTTAGTTTAATGTGATGAATTAAACAGCCTTCTATTTGACTTACCAAGTAGTTATAATTTACTTCCTTTAGTTGCGTCCATCATTTTGACAGTCAAGTTATGATGTAGTTTGGGCTACTATAGGGAAGGGTCTAGAGCTTTGCTTTGTTTTAAAGAGGAAGGCCTTTTTTCCATTAAAAATAAATAAATAAATAAATAAAAATATATATATTCTTCACAAGACTTCTGTTTTATATATATATATATATATATTAATATATTATTAATATATATATTAAAACAGAAGTCTTGTGAAGTGCCTGCTCCTGGTACCATTAAATCAACCAGTACCCTTTATATACTTAGTAGAAAAGGGAGTTGCTTTCACTATGCACACATACAACTAAGGAACTGTTGTCTTAAAAATGTATACAGAACTGAAAGCTATAATTTTCCTTTCCACGCTCTTGTTCTTTGACATGGATCAGTGAACAGGGATTAAGGATTTAATCTCACAACCAGGATATCTTATATTTTCAATTGTCAGTTGGGGTTAGGTCCCTTCTAGTCTTCTCTTATTTTCTTATCTTTGTATTGTTTTTCTGCTAGAGCTGTTTTATTGGAAAGTTTTATAAAACTTTACATTGACAGAAGTCTCCAGAATAATTTGTCAATAGAAGAATTAGTCTTATTTTGCTCTCCAAATATAAGCGTTACCTCACTTCAGAACTGGAGATTGCAGGGCATGGAAAAGTCAGTTGATTTATCTGATCACCTAACAGATATTTTGCAGACTGAAGGAAGGTTTTGGAATCCTGAACTTTTACATCAGCTCTATTATTTAAATGGCATGGTGCTCCACACAGATTTAAAATTTCGTAGAAAAGAAAGACAGTTTGTAAGTCATGACTTTGGCTGAAATTGCACCCTGAAAATACGAAAAAAAGACCCACACCAAAACAAATACAGAGTGATGTGTAAGAATTAATACTCACTGTCAGGTGTATGGTATTATATAATGCCACTGTAGCTGTAACTGTGATGAGAATGAATGAGATCATGACATATAACTCAAACATAAAACATACATGTTTGGGTACAGATAAGGGAACTGCACAGGGGAACTGCGCATCCTGATCACATGATTGTTAATGCTGGTGAGGTTTTCCAGAGCAGGGAAGCTCACAGAATGATTTAATGTTAGAAAAAAAGTTGCAGAGTAGAAAGTGAAGCCAATTGTTAATGACACAAACTTCCCCCACTTTAATTCAATAGGCATTTTAATATTGATTTCACTGTAGGATAGAAGTTCACCTCCAGATGTCATGGAAAACATGGGCACTAGGGGCTTGGAGGAAAGAAATCAAATAAAGGATATGGAAATGGGACACATGGGATGCAGACGAGCGAAGCAGGAGGATAAGGAAAGTGGAGATCTATAGGAAAATGGATATCTATGGGAAAGTGAAGATCAGTAGGAAAGTGAGTATCCCAGTGATGGTTTTAAACTATCAATAAAGCCATTTCTTACATCCTTAGCTGGAAAGAAGAGATTTTGCAGTGCCAATGCTACTATCACCTTAAAGCATGACACAAGTAAAAAGTATCTGGAATTTTTTATTTCCTATGGTTTCATTATTTGTAAGGGGGGATGAAAAGGGGATTTATTCATGACTGTTGTGCTGGGATCTGGCAATCATGCTTGAGGGCTCTGGTGCAGAATTTGCATTGCGGATGTCTGTTCCCATGGGAAACCTGCTGTGTACTGAACTCATTTCAGAGGTCCTTGTAGTTTTCAATAACTCATCCAGCCAGACTGGAACCACCATAGAACATGTTGGATGATTTATAAGTTTGTGCACCATTCAGGATACTTGCATCATACTGTTTTTTAATCTGTCTTTTTGAGTGGATAGCTTTGACACTCAATATCACAGTTCTGTCCAAAACATGTAAACCATGCCATCTCATGTAATGCTTCTTCTGCATTGATAGAGAAATATTAATTCATAGAAAGGTACACGAATCCTACAGTACAAGATATGAAAGGCAAATTGTCTTCTTGATATTATACCTCCTGATTTCTAGCATTTGATGTGGTCATCCTCCAGAAATCTTAGAATATTTATTTTATTTCTGTCACAATTCTCGGTCATACAAAGTAAACCGAAACTGCACCTTTGTCATGGTGTCCCTCTGTCTCTGTTTTTGTTATTATTTTATTTTGAATCTACCCTTTTTATTTTCACTGTCTGTCCCTTTCCTTTTTTTACAGAAATAATCAGATTATCTGTTCTCTTCAGCTTGTAGAGTCTACTCCAAAGACCATTTAAATCAATAGTTTATTTCCTCTGACATCAGTGAGGTCTGGATGGGGCCCAAAATGAACACGAGTTAACTCAGTTTGATAGGATGGATATTAGCTATTCTGATTGCTACTGGAAACAAATTTATGAACCTCTCACTTTAGGAGCCAACCACAATAATTTTAATTATACAAAAGGAAGTATTTATTGTGTAAAAACATTCCAACTACTTCCATTTCTTTTAAGCTACTTCAAAAGTGGGCAGAACTACAAAGTAGTATCGAAAACTCAGGATGGGGTGGAGGGGTATTTCCCTTCCTCTGAAATTCCTCCCCCATATATGCATACTGCTAAACCATCCCTAGCAGGGATTACTTTTATCTCCAGCTCATGAAGAAACTTCTGAAGAGCTTTCTGCTTTTGTCATTGGAAAACACCACTTTGTGCAAAATGGTATGGGAAATGTTTTCTTGAAATAGGAGCTTAAATGGCTCTCGTCGTGTGCTTTTGTGTCCTTCCTTTGCCAGTATCAAAGTTCTTGTGTAGGAATAGAGGGCACCTACATCTAAGTTGAAGTGGTTGAAAGAAAGTGAGCGCCCTGTTGAAGATCATCAAGCTACCGAAGATGTACGCAAAACTGCTAAATTGCAAATCCTGCATATCAGGTGAGTAGATCCAGCAAATTTATCCTTCATTTCTGTGTAGCTACGCCAGAAGTTTTTGACTGAAAATGTGTACCTTCTGTGAATTCAAGAAGCGTAGTGGCAATAAACACAGTTGTTATATTTCAACATATAAGAGAAATGAAGAGTAATAATTTTTCTAGACCAGCTGAACTTTTAAGTCTTTCTGTCCATACTAACAGCAGCTGTAGTCCTGTGGTTTAAGTGCTTAAGCAGGAGTTTGGGTTACACAAATTTGATTTTCAGAAAGACCAAAATACTCTCCAGTGGATCACACGACATGTAATACTGAAAACCCCTAGTTTAGTTCCCTTCCGCACAATGATGCTCTTGTTAGGCTCTGAGCTAGTTCAGACATTGCTTTGACATTCAGGGACTGCCTCTACTTACCGTGGTATGACTCCAGTCTCAATTGGACTGCTGAAAGTTACTTTCTTTTTCTCTCATTTGGTGCTTTCACAACTGTGTATGTGAAAGAAGCAGGAAAGTGCTGTTTTTCTCCCACATCTATCTGCCTTTGTTCACGTATATTTGTGTATGTAGCATAAACAGTAATGTTTTTGAGGAGCATTCTCCTGAGGAGATGTTTAGCTCAACATCTCTAAGCACACTATAATGAAATATTTTCTACTCTATGGGATGCAGAAATTCCTAATGAAATGGAAAATTTCAACAAACCTTCTCATCTTTTGTGAAGAGAATCCCAGTTCTTTGTACTCATGCAGACCCAGAACAGTGCTATCACCTTATCTTTCATCTGAAGATTTCAAAGAATTTGGGTGAATTTAAGCAAGCAAGCATCGTTATGTCCTGGGAGGCGGAAGGGTCTTGGTACACAGTGTTATGTCAGTCTCTCCCCCTTCCCTTTGCTTCAATGCAATGCTTCACCTTTTCCTACTGGCAGAAGGAGCAACCCCTTTACAAACTAAGCATGGAACCTTCTCTATCATTCTTCTTCGCTTCTGAATGAACCCTAGATCTGAAGCTAGAAGGAGAAGAGAAAAAGGCAGCCCTGCAATATCAAAGGCAACTATAAGAGTCTGAAGTGCTGGCAGGAAGGCTGGAAGAAGGAGCTAAGAGTGTTGAGACAAAATATCTTCACCATGAGGCAGATAAATACTCCCTCTGTCTTTGCTCCCATTAAACTAGAAGAAAGGCATCAAAATGGGCTACTTTGGAGGAAAATATGATGCTCTGAGTGAAGGAAAAGCTTGCTACAGTTCTGGAAGTGGCTATGTAACATATATAAGCACAGAAAAGCCCTGTGACTTCCTAAGATAAAGCAGAAAGAGATGAAAACAGAATCCAAGTGTCTTGACTCTTACAACACTTAGACATGGCTAGTTGTCGTGAATCCTCTCCACTGCCAAAACAAACTGAATGCTCTGACCTCTTAAATATATTCTGCTATAAAGATAATATTTTCTGCAGAGAAGAATGCCATATGCATTATATATGAAGCTAGAACAGTCAATAGTCTATTCATTCTTTCCTTCCTCTTCTCTATGTGAGACAACTCTAAGAAAACAATCTTTATGTAAATGAAAATTAAGAGAGATATAAGAAGAAGAACCACATAATACAAATACAGAAGTAGAGGTTCAGGAAAAGGTTTTGCCTCTGAGAGGCAGCTGGTGCCTCACTTTCCATCAGAAAAACATCCCACTGACAGAATTTTAAGTTTTCGTCGTTGGGACATAACAAAGCTCCCGTCCATGATCTTGTTTTGCCAAATACCTGCACTGTGATGGAAGGAAAGACCCACACCAGCCAGACTGGAACACAAGTATGGACTGAGACGGGGTGTTTTGTATAAAGAAAACGAACATAAATATTTTTAGGAAATTTATGTAAGAGGATGCATATTTTATGGAGGCTGAGCAGGTGAGCTAAACTAGACTTAGGAGGGGAACTTTGCTCTTTCCTGTCTCATAATTAGTGTTTGTGCATGGGATTCCATAAAGAGAAGGACAGAGCTGTAACTTCTCTTGCAAATTCACTTGGAGCAGGAATGACTGCCTCTGCAACCTCAGAAGGAATTTTCATTTCTGACTAGAGGTTTGAGTATCAGACCCATCCCCAAATCTGTGTACAAACTGTACTGCAGATGACCAAAGGAACCCTGACAGCTCCACTGGGATCTGAGGTCTCTATTCCTCCCTGGCACACTTACTACAGGGGACTCCAGATCACAGAAATTCACAGAAATGTTGTGTGACATAATGTCATTTTAAGTGATGTTCCCTGAAATTAATTAGTTCGGTTGGAAATTTAATTTTAAACTATCAAAACCTGATTTATTTTCCAGCTCTAGTTAGGGACTAAGGGCTGAAAATAAATAAAATGGGATTTTGAAACTTAACTCGAAATGGAAATCCCAATAAAATCCATGTAACTGACCCTCAACTATATCTTACATAGTTCAGAGCTACAGGAGCATGTATTATAGGATCATTATTTGGCTGAGAGGCTAATGAGCATGGCATGGCTGACATCCATGTTCTGTGACTTCCGAATAGTCTAGTTGCTTCAAAATTGCTCATTGGTTCTGCTTCCTAGCCTGTGCTGAGTCCCAGACCATGCATTGTTGGAGAAAATGCTACTTGGCCTTGGGCCTAAGCAGAGGCATTTTATCAATGTCGTGGTGTGTAGAGCCACATGTGTTTGTTTTTCTTGTGAGCCATGTCGTGTGACCATGTTTGTGAGCCTGGTATGATTGAATTTACTTGTAAAACTGTAACCTTAACCTCTAGAGACACCTCACATTTTGAAATGAAAGTTTCCCTTGCCATTCCAGAGCACTGCCTTCTTGATATGGGCTCTTAGCTCTGAACTCATGAAACAGGTGGAAGAATCATAGAATCATAGAATCACAAGGTGGGAAAGGACCTACAAGATCATCTAGTTCAACTGTCCTGAAGAATTAGGACTGCAATCAGTCTGAGTTTGAGATTCCTTTGTTTAACTGTTTTGATACAGATAACTGTATGTTGGTGATATAAATGATGATCACTGAATGGAGCCTGGGCAGAAATTCAGTTAACCAAGTTTTGGTGTCAATTTTAGGGGGAAGTGACTAATTTCTCCTGACCACACTAAGGGCCTGATTCTGTTTCCCACACACAGGTATCTAGTGCCACTTAAAGTTGCCTCAGGGAATGCAACCTGGCCTCCAGCTATTCTTACAGAAAGGCCCTTGTCTTCCATGTCCTTGTCTCATCTGTTAAGTCAGTACTATAAGGAATAAGTCATACCCAGCAGGACAAAAGGCACGCTCGGGACCTTCAGTTTGTGCCTCACTACTCTAAGGCTTCTCAAAGGCAGTAAATGCCAGTGTTGAAGCATCTGAACCCTATATTTCTTCTGACTATAATGACACATTAGATTTCTTATACACATACAGGCACCTCATACAGAAACTTTCCTGTAGATATCTTATGCTCGAACTGAATCCTATCCTACATTCTGCTCTTCTTCAATAGCCTTTATCCTGTAAATGTTTCCAGATCATGCTTAATGTGCTGACTTCAACATAAATGTAATGACATCTACTTTCGATTCATGAGGGCAGTAATGCAGTAACTTCGTAGAATTACTGTCATTGAGTACTTGGAAGACACTCAGTGTGTGTCCATTTCTTGGGGTGTTCTGTCCTATGCCCATCTGCTCTGAGGGCTTTTCCCACTCAAAAGGGGAAGCAGACAGACTACTTTGAAAACTGTTCACTTCTGTTTGAGTAGAGGGATGATCTGTACAAGCTGTGAAGATTATCCACTCAAACTCGTTGGGAAAAACAAAAACAACCAAAAACCAGAAAGATGCCTCGAGGCAGGTCAAAATACTGCCTTCTTATAGACAAACTGTAGCCAATGCAATTCCCAGCAGCCCTAAGATAGCCTGCTGCTTTGCCCAGCCTTAGAGTGAGTATACGGTGGCAGCTAGGAGAATGAAGCTGAGTAGCAGAGGAGCCGTGGAGGTATAAAATGCAAGGAAACAATTCTGGAGTGGCTTGGCTTGCCCCTTGCTCAGTTTATATCTCATAGTATCCCATGGAATTCCCATCCTCTAAGTGATAATGAGGCAAGGATGTTTTTCATGGCATCCTCACTCAAAGCTCTGTTCAGGCACCCACAGATGTGGAAGAGAATAGGAATGTTTCCATAACTTTGTTGCTGCGGGTATGTTTTAACTCAATGACTATTTGGACAAGATATTCTCATTTCATTAATATTTTGACAATAGCTGCTTATGGTGTGTGGTAGTCCTTGTTTCTGGAGACCTGGTCCCCTTCTGCACCCCAGCATTTACTTACAGCCTAAGTTAAAATTGATATCTGAGTTCCTCAGGTTGGGAGGCAAAAAAGAAATAGCAGTAATGTTAAACGATTTAATAACAGTTTAATACCTTAGCTTCCTCTGGCTCAGAGGAAGCAAGGGGCCAGCAGCTACAGCAGAACAAATGAAAACTGGCTCAATCTGATAGCTTCCCCCCTTCCCACAGGGAGCTGCCGTGCTGCCCTGCCAACAGCAGGTATTGTTTAGTGAGGCTATAAACAGTGGGGCATCCTCCAGAGATCTGAAACGTGCTGTGCTGCCAGCATGACCCAGAGTTGTCTAAAGAAAAGTAAGAGATTCTCTGCTAGTTGTTTCAGTGTCAGCGTAGCCAGTGAAATAATAGGATTTACATGGAATTTTTGCAATGTTTTTGCTCATTTTGTAGTAAAAACAGACGTTATTTGACATGGCTGGTGGAGTTTTAAGTTCATGCATAGGAAGAACTCATTACTGCTCTGTTTATATATAGTGCTTTGTATTTGATTTCAGTGAAGGGATTTCCCAGGCTCTGTCTGTGTAAGGGTTTTGGAAAACCTATCTTGACGTTAACTCTGACACAGATGCTCCCTGTTGAGTTTTTCTGTTTTCTGGGGCCTGCTCTGTCACAGTATTAAATTCCTCAGTTAGACAAGTAGATATGTTAATATATGTAATTAGAGCTGATGGAAAAAAAAAAAAAAAGGATAAATAATCAAAAATAATATTTTTGTGTCTATATGTGTGTGTGGAGAAAGTGAAAAAATAAGGGTTTAATTCAGAGTTTCACATAACTCAGGGACTAGAAATATAATGTATTACTCGTATTTACTTGGGCCTTAGAATTGAATTCTTTACTTGATAGGATTCAATACAGTTCATATGTGATTGGATAGTGACTGTCTCTTGTCTCACTGCTTGCTCAGTGGCTGTCAGTAATGCAAGTTAATGGAGGGATATATATTGAGTGGTAGTACCGGGGACAAGTAAGAGCACTGCTGAGAAAGATAACGTCCAAACAAACCTATCCTATGCCCTAATTTATCCATTTTCCCATCTCCCTTCCCCCTTCGAACAGAAACCATATACTCATCCGTAGTCCAGGCATCAGAGAGGTTTTGCAGTTTGCCCTGGAGGTCAACAGACCTGGGCTAGCTCTGAGAAAGAGATCAGACAACATTAAAAGCAGAAAAGTTGGCTTTACTTGCAACAATGCTTTACTACTTAACAAGCATAGCCCTGATCATGCAGGGAGACCCTTGCAGGCAGATTGCAGAATTCAAGGCCTAAATTAATATTGCAAATGAGCCATACCCTTTCATTTTAATCAGAACCTCATTTTAATGAACTTATTGTGCCACGAATACACAATCCCTGA
>JAOWBP010000001.1:4287764-4299148 GCA_028571105.1 Tragopan temminckii
AATATTCCCCTCTAATCAACGTAGAGTAATGAAGACAAGTCTAAATGCTCTCTCTTTCTTTCTTTTCTTTGTTTTCTACACTGGGATGATGAGTCCTTAGGTTACTCTGAAATTCTTCACATACACATCCCCTGATAAGTTGGGTCTGGGAAATCTTTTGCATGTGCCATGATTTGAAATGTAACTTGAGAATATTGAATTTTGGGAGCTTTTGCAAACACAAGAAAGGAGCTGGGATGAAAACAAAGCCAGAATAATTCCCCTGCCTAATTTTCTATTGAGATTGAAAAATATATTTCACCCTCTTCTCTGTAAATAATCTCCATTTATACTGCAGTGATAGGAAGCAAAGTTTAATAACTTGCAACCACATGAGTTAGACATTCAAATGCTACACCTACAGCCAGGGCAGGTTTCCCAAGAATCTCTTACTGAGTTAATTTTGACCACTTTCATTATGTGCCTTAAGCTTTCTTCAGCCTATAAGCATGCACCTAAAGTTATGTTCATTTGCTTAGCACTTTTGCATATAAAAATCAGGTCAAGATGAGACAAGCTATATATTATAACATATGTTTTAAAATGACTTGGTCCAGTGAGTGTTTTAAGAGGAGTGGATAGCTGGTTCATGCTCATTAATAGATGGAGTAATACAGTAAAAGGAAATTTGGGTGCAGAATTACTTAGCAAATCTGAGCTTTCCAGAATTTAAAGGTTTTATGCCTGCTTTGCTAGATGTGAACAAAGGGTAGGCCCAGGCAATAAAAAACATCCCAGTGAGTGGAAGTGAAGTCTGTAGCCAAGCTGAAAGAATAACATGACCTCCAAAAGCCTTACAAATATAAAGACAAATGTAAAAAGTGGGCAATCTTAGTAACATACGTGGAGAAGCTGCTTTATATATTTACAGCTTAAATTTTGTAGAGGATCGAGAAATAATAACATGTGAGAAGATCACAGTACTTTATTCCTGGGTTCTCAGTTCATGAGATATTTGATGTGACTCAACAGGTGAGAGATGATTTATTTTTACTGCCTTCATGATGGCTGCATCCCTGCTCTGTAGGGCACTAAAGCTAAAGCATATGAGTCTTTCCTTGTTTTAAATTCCTAAAGATCAATCCGTTAGTGAAAATTCATCATCACTGCGCTAATCAGTGTAGTGCCAATTTTCATGTACCTACCTTCAAGCTATAGTTTACAACTTCAGCAGGTAGAGACATTCTAATTGCCTATCAACAGAGGGGAAAAAAAAGCAAAAACAAACAAACAAACAAAAAAAAACCACCATCAAATTCAGCAAAATGCTGACTAATTTTGCAGGAAAAAAAAAGTGGCTAAGTTAGATGTATGCTTATTTCTAAGCTGTTCCTGGGTCTTATGAGCCTTCCTGCACTGAAGTTGCATATGCCAAAAGATTTCTGGACTTAGAAACTAGTATCTTTTATTTTCAAAGTGAGTGAAGTGAAAGAAATGCATCCTACCTTTCTTTTCCAAAACCTTCAAAATGCAGTGCATTTGTTGAGTTGATAGTCTTAACTGATCTCTTTTCTATGTGGAACTGTTTTAACTCACATTCAGCCCACCTTGAGAAGTGTACTAGGTTAGGATGTACAGGGGGAAGTTCCTACTGATCAAGGATATTTCATTCTGCACAAATTTTCATTGATTCAGTGAAAGGACAAGCACAGTTGAACACAGATCTACAGTTCAATGACAAGAGAGACTCAGGTTCCCCCTGCCTTGAATACTTAATACCAGGTATTTAAATATTTAGTGGCCTCCATGCTAGAACTGAAGCTCCCCCTCCCCTTATGCAAGGTGAGTGTCTTAACTAGGTTATGAAACAGCACCGTGCCATATCAGGATCTTTGTATAGCCAAGATTCACCCAGCAACATGCCCCATGGAGAAACAAGGAGAGGGGAAACTCCAAGTGTAGCTCACTGCATACTGTAACTATAGGTTCCCCACTGTGCATCATTTGTGTTTCCCCCTCCGGGTTACGAATGACATGCAAGTCAAGCTCCAAAGTCTTGACAAGAGTACTTCTGGACATCTGAGTCTACTGGAGGACATTATTGCTAGGTAGCAGCAGCATCAGAGAAAGTAACAACAAACCGATGAGGGCCCTCACGAGTCTCTTAAGACAGCAATGTCAAAATACCTGCTGAGGAGCAGTGCTTACAGAAGTACTCACTGTGGAGCAAACCCTTGCAGTCAAGAAATCACTGTACAAGCAATGATCACTTTGAAAGGATGGTGATGGGCCACTGCAATTTCAAGTTTAACAAAGAGATATTAAATCGTTGGATTTCTGTGTTCATTCCCAAGGCCCAGCTTTGGGATTTTGACTATTAAATCAGATTCTGAATTTTCATTTAAAGAAAAACAACGACAAGAACAACAACAACAAGAAAATACACCCACGCATTAAAACAAAATGAAACAAAGAGATGGAGTGACCCTCCAATCACTGGAATGTAACCAAATGAAACTGTGTGATCCTATGCACAGAATATTTGCTGCTGTTTGCTCCTTAGTTAATTAATTATTGCTGGCAAGTTGCTCAGGGTGTGGGCCTGTTCTTGGCTGCTGCACTCTATGTTTGATGCCGAGGCCAGGGGAACTCCAGAGGGTATTGTAAAAATTCCTCGCCTTGGGAGTGAAAAAGAGAGAAAACTCCACATGCTTACTGTTGTTGCTACAAATCCTGTCCCCCATGGTACTTTTATGATGGACCAAAGATGGAGGCTCCATATTTTGCACCTTATAAAGATGCTAGGAGAAGGCTAAGACAGTGTATCAGGCATATTCTGATTGCGTTCAGGGGAAACCTAGAACAAGATTTAAAATGTCTGTACAGGCCATAGCACATCTGGGCTTCATTCCCTGATTTGTTGTAAAATGTATTTTTGACCTCAGCCAAATCACTTTGGGATGGGTTATTAAAGGGATTTAGGTACCTAAATCCACCATGACATTTTCAAAGTTGAAGCCTAGGCAATGCCTTGTCTTTCTCCTCCCCTTTGGTACACATAGCTCCTGGGGATGGTTAAACATACCTTCCTGCTCGGGGCTGTGAAGTTTGAGAAACTCTCCCCTGCCATCCCTCCTGACTGATTTTTTCATCTTCTTGCAATTCATATTGATATGGGATTGTCAGTAAGACTGGAAAAGGCAACCAATTATTCTGAAAAATAGGCAGTCAAAATGTCACTGTCAGTGATAAATACGAATTGTTATTTTAGTCCTAAAGGGTGACATGTTTTTATTCACAATGTAACAACACAAATGTAGTATAGAAAAGACCGAGAGGTAAGAACTAAAGTTTTGGACGAGAAAGGCAGGACCAGCTTTTGGGAGCAGCTTGTGGCACAACTAATAACAGAAATGACTTGCTCTTTTTTTATTTTTACTGGTTAATTTGTTGTTGTTTTGTTTATGTGAGAGAGCTTAAGAGCTTTTAGGGTGCCACTGCTAACAATACAATTTAAAATGCACCCAAGTCTTGCATGCTGCAAGATTAGATATTTAAGATCTGTCAAATAATTTACCTTTTTCTAAGAAACACTCAGGATATGAAAAAATTGAGTAAATAACCATCCCACAATCATAAAATAGTTAAGTAATTCATGATATTTCAGTCACAACTCCAATGAAGGCCGAAAACAATTCCCACCTTTCTGGGAGAAAATGAGAGCTAAAATAAACCTCTTCAATAATATAAAATAAATGTCTGAAAGAAATGTCTTCCATAAATCTGATATGTTTAAAATCAAGCTTATTCTGACTATTTATTTAAATAGCAAAACAGGCTGAAGTACAATCAGGTTAGACAATAAATGTCCATACCTGCACAGCGCCATTAAATAAACTTATGAATTTAATGTGCTTACTTTATGCAAGTTTGGGCTCAGGCTCATAGTTGGTTACTGCAGCATAACAAATAGTGTTTGGTACATTACGTTATCTGTGGTAACTGTCCCCCTATGTGCTTTTGAGCCGTACTGATACTTAGCAAAAAAAGCAAAGTTTAGCTTAGTACAGGAAAGGGAGTTTACTGATTCAACCTGATATGTCAGGAATGAATATGAATGAACACAGTGTAGATATAATGCAAATTAATTATTAAGTATTATGTCAATTAACAAAAAAACACTAATTATATACTTTATGTTATAGGAAGAGCTGCAAAGGATTTCTTGCCTTCTTGTTGGAAATTATAGTTGAACAAAAATTTGGAGGATTTATTTCCAGTTTGATATTTCTTCCTTTCCAAAGTGTTATTGTAATTGAAGTAAACAGAGAAAAAGTTCTCCAAGGAAACTGAAAAAATCCAACAGAAGAAAAAATAAATTTTAAAATCCATTCATCAAATGTTTTTGCAGAGTTACTATCAAAATTTTTCTTTATGTGACTGAAACCAGATGCCAGCAAAGCTGTTAACGGAAGACTTCTTGTACTATTTAGAGAAAAATATTGAGAAAATAGGCTAGGGGAAAAAAAAAAGTCTGTGGGGACATTCAGACAAAGCAAATAGCTGTTTAATTTTTTCTCTCTGACAATCAGAACCAAGCTCAGTCCTTCAAGACTGTTATGGTTTCTTCAGCTTTCCAGATTTTACTCCCCCTGATGAGCACTACCAAAAAACAACAAATTCCTCATGGATTGAGGTAGGTGAAGTCATCTTGTGTATTCCTCTGCAGTACAGACAAAGGGGTTTTAAGTTCAAAGACTGCAACTAGCTTTATTTTCCTTCTGTGCATACTGATCATAAGCAGATTGCAGCTGAGCTGACCATCTTTTCCAAATGTTGAGTGTCCAATGCTTGAGTAGCAAGTGGAGAATGACTAAAAAAATAAAGATTTCACTTCTCAAACTCAGTCATATGAAATTGGTCAGCACTAGAAAAGTCACCTGAAAACAAGCAGCAGCTGCTGACTCAGAGATTACACCATTAAATTAGTCACAGTTGGGCACAATATGTGCTTCTTGTCTACTCTTGGACATGGACATCTCCTTTAGTATTCCAAAGGCTTTGAAGCCTCATCTGGAGAGCAAAATCCCCAAAGGAAAGGTGAAAATTTAAGAGAAGCAGCACTGTTCTGATAAACAGGATAAGGGAATTTTAGAAACTTGAAGATTTTTTTCCTTCCTTCCTTTCCGGCCCACACAGGTATAGCTCGAGGCATCAGTCCTAGAAAAATTAGGCTACTGTAAGATTTATTGGCTGAGTGCAGAGTTTACATTACATTTTCTCTCATCACTTTCTCCTGGAGTAATTGCCTATGCATGCACAGTCCTGGTTGCAAACAGTGTGGTCTGATCCTTGGGTGGCTTGTTTTGGGACTGATCCAGCTAAAGGTTGATATCACCCATAAGCAGCTGAGTCCTTTTAACTCAGAAGCTTGGGACTTTGCAGGAAGATAACGTAGTGCTTTAGAAGAGCAGCCTCTCATTACAGGGCTTTCACAGACATCGTCTCCCACTCATTTATTCCATACGACTGCAGTTTCCCTTCAAGTCTGATTATTTTTACTGTAATTTTCTTTCATCAGCAGCCACTATAATTGATATAAAATACCTGTAGACGTATTTCTGGTTGTGAAATTTGTGGTTAAATCCTTGTATGAGTTTTTTTGTTTTGTTTTGTTTTTGTTTTTGTTTTTATTTTTTCAATTCCCAGTGGGCCTAGAGTGTCTGGCATGGTTTTGCAAACCTCTCTTGTTCTTCTTTGTCCTAATTGCCTCAGAAAGCAATTATTTCAGCTAGAAACACCAGAGTGAAGTTGGCAGAAGTGCTACTGGGTGTGAAAGCCAATCATTCACTTCTCTCTACAAACCTGAAGAGGCAAAGCCTTTCCGGCAGATATGAGCTGTGGTATCCATAGACTATCTGTGGCTCTCTACCCAAGGTTATGACTGGGTAGGGATAAATATCTGATGTCATACAACAACAGTACTCCCCAGGTCCATATACAGGGAATTTTATCAGCATGGAAAACTCACAGTTCTGAAACTAACCCCATTGGCTGGAAAAGTACTACAAGACTTGTAAAATATGCTAAGCACCTGTGCAGTCTTACCTGTTTTGCAATGATTGAATCCTGGAATTTATCCTCACGTAGTGGAACACCTAAATGCGTATTCCAGAGGAAAGAAAAATACTAATTGATAGTCTTGGCTGGTAAAACCACAGCCAGACCTTGGAGCTTGACCCATGATGAACACTCAACATTTTAGCTCATTGACACTTCTGAAATGTAATGCAGAGAAAGGTGACACCCAAATCATTTCCCTTCATAAAATTGCAGGCCTGCAAAGCTACAATAGCCATTCCTGAAACAACACTACAGGCGGGCCTTACCACTTCAAAGACTGATTGTATTATTCTTATTGGTTCCTTGAAAATATTTCATGACACATGAACCTCCCTAACAGTAGAAAGACACACAGCTTTGAAATAATAACTGAGGGAAGAAGGTAAACCGAGCCATATTTATTCAAGCATTCCAGGTGCCCTCTGCAATTGGTGACCTAGTCAAGTATGAGAAACAATACAATCCCAGGGGTTTGCTGCCAAAAAGATCCACAGCCACTAAATGCATTAAGACATTAATGTCTACTTTGGGATCAGTTCTCAACTTAACAGGTTAACCTCTGGCCCGTGGGGGAATAAACAGCAAACAAGATTTAGTCAAAGCTTGTACTCGGAGGGTAATTGATAGCTGTAGCCCACCCATCTGATACATTTTTTTGATGGAGATAATTTACTTCTCATAAGGGAACTATCCATAGAAATAATTTAAGTTGACATCTCAACACTAAATCAAAATGCTGCAGTCTGACATAGGTACTGTTAGATGATAGCCTTTTCAGCTAAAGGGACAGAGAGAAAGAGAGACCTTGATTTGATGTTTTGATCATTTTTTGTTTAGGAACTTTCCACATCAATGGCAAATAGCCCAGCTTTCTATGGAATAATAAAGAACCATTTTTTCTTTATTCCATTCATATTGCGTATATATTTGATTACTGAAAAATATGGTTTGCATTGCACTTTTTTCTCTAAGCAACAATAACAACATACATTATTCTACTGAAGTGTGGGAAAATATTCACTGATTTTTGAATACTTTTGTATTAGAAAAATTTCCCTGCAAAGCAGATAACAGTGATGAGATTTTTTTTTCCTTCCTCCATTTCCTTTCTCTTTCTATCCCCTTCTCTTCTCTTCCTTCCCCCTCTTCCCCTCTCTTTGCCTCGTGTCTTTTGAAAGAGATTGTTTAGTTCTGTGTTTTTTCCTTCTTATCCCAACACTGTATAAAGCAAGTGAGAATGTGTCAAGAATGTAGTATTTTTTTCCTGCTGTTCTCATGTTTTCTGTACAGAATAATACCTAGGCCTTTGGAGAATACCAAGGAGCACCAAGCAACTTGCATCAAATAGTGTTCGTAATACTTGAGGATGAAGTTTGATGTCAACTCATCTGTTCTACTGATATCAAGCAAAAGATATTTCATCTATCAAGACACTTGTCATCTGTATTTCCAAAATTGTAATAATCTAATTTAGGAAGTCAGAGTGGAATGGTACATGTTTATCTTACTTCCCTTTTTATTATCAAGAATTTTTTTTATTAAGGCAAACAGTCTTTCATATAAGGCAGTCTTCCATGTGACTTGACATCAACATCACTTCAAAGATATAAAATTATCCTTTAGTCTTTTTACATAGCTATATATTGCTCCTATCTGAAAGATCATCATATGCTTATAGCAAGACTTCAAATTTCAGTAGACAAAATTAAAAATCCTTTTTAAAGGCAATTATTTATTTTGTTTTGTTTTGTTTTGTTTGTTTGTTTGTTTGTTTGTTCATTGTTGGAACAGCAATATGCACTGGAGCATTCTTCTTCCAGAGCAAGAGAAGTGAAAGTCTAGTAGCCATGCCAAAGTTGTCTTCTCGCTGGTGATAGGTGACAGGTCAAATGGCCTCAAATTGCACCAGGAGAAGTTTAGGTTGGATATCAGGAAAAACTTCTTTACAGAAAGGGTTGTTAGGCACTGGAATAGGCTCCCCAGGAAAGTGGTTGAGTCACCATCCCTGGATGTGTTTAAAAACTGTTTGGACGTGGTGCTCAGGGACATGATTTAGCACAGAGCTGCTAGGTATAGGGCAGTTTGGTTAGGTTGTGGTTGGACTCGATGATCTTTAAGGTCTTTTCCAATCTGAGCAATTCTATGATTCTATGATTTCAAAAATAGTTAAGCATTGTAGACAAGTGGAAGTTGCAGAAATGGAGTAGAGCTGTCTATTTAGTATCTTATCCGTGTAGCATTTTGTGTTCTCTCATGGCTCATTAGGTTTGATCAAAGTTAAATGGTCTTTCAATCTCCAATAAAGCAGAAAGCAAGGAGAAAGTAAAGTATAAATCCAGTGCCATTCTGTTTATAGAACAGAAAATGTCACAATGGCAGTTATTTTAGAAAGTAGATTTGGGATTGGCTTGTATCAGCTGGAAATTTTTAGGATGAAAAACAGAAAACTCTGTACTTATGAATTACACTATGAAGAAATGCTTAAAAATATCTGAACATTGAATTATCTTAAGATGCAGTCACTTAAGGATGAGCAGGTGAACCGAACTGAAAAATATTAGCAGATTTTGTGCATTTCCTATTCCTAAGGGAAGATTTCCTTTGATTGTTTCAGTAAACCGGTAACTAAGAAACAGACACGTGAGTTTCCACTTGTGAGAGGTGTATAGATTACAGTTGTGTAACTGCACACAAGAAAAGTGGAGAATACATTTGGGACCTCTTCTTCTCTTAGGTTTCTGTCCTGGTTGATAAGCTCTACAAACAGACAACTACTGCTAGCAACAGCAGATGGAAATAATAATCCACCAAGTAACCATGACTCTCTGGGCTAATTGTAGGGGACAGATGAGAGTCATCAGCATAACAGTATTTTCTTTTTCCTGAGATAAACACACAAACAAAGTGTGAGTATTTGTAATCCTATTCTGTTCAGGTGAAACAAGAACAATTGGAAGCCAAAGAATTTGGATCATAAAGCACTATATGAAGAATTTATTTTTAAATCAATTGAATATTTGCAACATTTTGATTTGTGATATTTTGTTTTCCTTATGTGGTACAAAGGCAGTTCTGTTAATTGTACCCTTTGGTACAAACAAATTTCATATAAAGAAGCTTTTTCCTTATTGGTGAAAGCTTTTGTTGCTGTTTTGTTTCCATTCACACAGTATCCACACTGATACAGTGAAATACTGTGATTTGTTCGAATCCTTTTCCTATCTTAGAATTGATTTTATTGGCCTCTTGAGAGTTGACCCCATGGTTTACTTCATCATTTTATCTGGATAGAGGATGACAGGTTAAAAAGTGCTGGGACAAGGCAGTGGTGCTAGATAAAGTCAGATCGTTTAAAATTAGATAATACCTACTGGACTCCAGCAACCCTATGGTGAGATGAAGTTCCTTTCTGTGTAAAAAGGCAGCCTTGGTCTCACTTCAGACTCATTGAAATGAGGTTCGGATCTTCACTTGAATGTAATTTTATTGATATTTTGTTGAGCTTTATTGATGTGTATCATCTGGCACTGTGTTTTGGAGAACAAAGCTGGGATACATGTTTTATTTGCCTTTGTATGAAGCAAAGAAAGGGACACACTACTATGAAATTCTATCCCTCTAAAAGAATATTGTGCCATGGCCATAGTGCACATGACTTGGCAAAATGTTTGGTGGTTCACCTCTGGTTTATAGACTCTTTTGAGGGTAACATCTTTGAAAAGAAATTCTGCTTTGTGTTGCCACTTTAAAAATCTTTTTTCTTTTTTTTTTCTTCTCTTTTTTTTTTTTTTAATACAGCACAGACTTCAAAATGCTTCTTTGAAACAACTGAAGAGTGAACTTTAATTCATGTTTTTTAAACAAAGGTTATATGAGACTTACAGAAGCTTCACAAAAGAAAAATATCAGCAAGAATTGCACATTACATTTAGAGTGCTACTGACTTTCAAATTTCTCTACAGGTATTATTTCCCATGAATAGGAACAAAGAGCAAAAACAGTTAAAAAAGCATATTCAAATGTGTGCATAAAAAGGCATGGTAAATGAATACTGTTTAGTTTGCTGACATAATTACTGGAATGTAATTTTTATGAGTCGTAGAAATCTTGGCATTTTCACTGAACCAGATAATTAGACTCTGAATAGAACAGGGTCAAAATAATTAATACATCAAAACTAGATGAACTTTTTCTAATTATTTTTATTTAATCTCTATTATAATTATTGTTATACTCTGCTGAGCATGATTGCCTCATGTTCATAGATTTGAATGCTGTCTTATAGTTGCATCCTGGGACTTTGTGGAATATTAACAAACCGTGGCCTGGAGAAATTAGAATGGTGTCGTTTCATTATGGAATTCTAAATTGGAATTTTCTATTTTTCTATGTAGTTACACAAATTTTTTTCCACTATCATTAAAAAAAAAAAAAATGAATTTTTAAAAACAAAGTATTTTAGTTGATTTATTCTCACTCTAAAAGGGAACTTCTGGAGTTAAAAGCAGGCATTTAGCACATACTTTCCTCCCCCTCTCCTGACTCCTATGACTTTTTTCAGATCTCATCATTTTTCTTTTAATTAGATTTTTTTTTTCTGATTGCATAGTTTCTCTTCAAGCTTTTGAAACATCAAAGTTAAGAGCAGACTCCACCGTTTGAATTCAAACCATCACTCAGAAGCATGGAGAATAGGGAGTGCTTCTGTAGTCAATGTTGATGTAATTGAAGGCATGTGAGAGATTTTAGTCTGCATCATTATTTTTTTTTCATTCTTTGGGAAGTATAAACATTATCCATAACCACAGAGACTGCCATCAGTGGGACTGATTCAACAAGTCGTCTGATGTCACGTCTGCAGGACAGGGCCTAGAGGTTGCTTTGATGGCTAGAAAATATGTCTGTACTCTGTTATTCAGGACAGGCTATGTCTAAGCAATAGTACACATGTAGCTGGAAGAGAAGGTGCAGTCATAAAGTCTTCCCCTTTACTTTAGATGGCAGTGTTTATGAACTTGATGCAAAATGCTGCTTGTTCACTTCTGAGTAACTGCAGTTATGTACTAATAGTTTTTCTTTAAGGCCTAATTTACAGGTCTCACTTTTGCGCAGAGACATGTATGGAGCATTGTAGACATCTGTTAAATTTCAGACTTAGAAATTCCCACTGTCGTTGATTGTTGATAGGTTTCTCAGGAAAGATTAAGGGAAAAAAAGCATCAGCTTTTGATTTTTATTCCTTCTAGTTTCTAGTATCTTATATTATTGTGAGCAGGAGCCAT
>JAOWBP010000001.1:4301635-4322814 GCA_028571105.1 Tragopan temminckii
GCATTTAACAGCGTGACCTCTAAATGCCCACTGTATGATGATAAGAATCATGCCCAAAAAGTCTGCCTATCTCCCCAGTTAGGGGATTTCAGACAACTAGTTCACATGCAAAAGGATACAAGGCATTCACTTAATGTTAGACAGCACAAATTCTCCAACAACTTACAGGAGATAAGTTTCAAACTGTGTTATTTAATACTTTCCAAAAAGGAAATTTCTGCTGATTTGTAACACAGACAAATTCCCTCCATTTTCTTTGCCTTTTTTTTTCCCCATCCATTGCTGTAAAGGCTAACTGGTTATTCCACTTCCACAACTCTGACTTCTCCCCCTTTCCACAGAAGTAAAATAAAACATTGCCTGTCTGCACCTACATCTCAGATCTAGGCTCAGACCCAGACTTGAAGCAGCTGGTGAAAGAATCTCAGTTCTTCTCCATAGTTGTAGATAAAAACAGAGACAAGCTTCTACCCTGAAAAATATTTATGAAATACTATGTTCAGTGTCCAGAATGATCAACAAAAAAAGAACGTGGGATTCCCACTATTTCATCTTAAACACTGATCTTGCAGTCAAGAATTGGAGCATAATGTTTCCAGGTACAGTGCATCTCATTCAAGGGAGTACCATAATATAGGTCAGCTGAATCACGCACACCACAGAACTGTCTATCTCTCTTAATTGACAACAATATAAATAATGTGATGGCTATCTGGAACATTTAATAAAAATATGTTATTTTCTTCTCTGTCTTTGGAAACATAAAAAAGCACACAAATTTCAGTTTTCAAATGTGACAAGATTTTCAAAAGATTGATTAAAATTCTTAACTGATACTCTCCCTAATTTATTACAGAAGAAAAGAGCTAAAATACCATACCAATGACAAAATAAGATGTGTAATGTTAATATTCAACTTATTCTGTTCGAATGGTTGTTACTTTGAGTTATTAATTAAATAAAATTTGTGAGTAGGCATGATTCAGACACTACTAGTAGATAATCAATGGAAATCTTTCCGTAAGCGTTGGATGCTGTGGTTTGCAGTGGTGTTGTTTGAGCTCCCTGTATACTACTGAGTAAGCAGCCTTTCTCCCTGCACATAGAGGCTTCAGCTATGTTTCTTACCATCTGGATGAAGCCAAAACCCTAGTAAATTACAGGTCTATTAACATTAAAAGTAGCATTCTTTATGTACTTGGTCCCAGAGCTGAGAGCATAAGTTTGTTAACACATTTCCTGATGCTCCGTAGGTGTGAACAAAAATTAATGATAATTGGACTAGATGGTCTTAGTGTTCTTTTCCACCTTTGGATTCTACGGATCATGACTGTGATTCGGTGATTCTAATGAGCCACTGAAAATCTTCATTTCTCTTGAACAGAACCTTTATGCGCAGTTGATGTCTAATTGGTAATTTCCACTCTTAGCCCACTCTTTTGAACAGAAAGGAAAGATTAAGAAACAGGAAGACACCGGCAGGTCCTAAATGCTGGAGTCCTTTGCACAGAATTTCGCAGTGACTGGAGAGGTTATGAACAGCAGAACCTGACAGATGTATATGACATCCTTACATATAGGATCAAGTTGCCGAGTCTCAGCAGCCTGCAATACATATTGTGAAGTTCCCAGCCTACACTGAACAGAGTATGAACATAGGAAAAAGCTGGGCAGTACTTATCCATTCTTTGAAAGATATTAAGTCTAATCTTGCTCTGGCAGACAGCAATGGAAAAGTTCTCAATAGCTTCCCTGGAAAAAAACCAGGTCCTAAATAGTGAAGTACTTTACACGGAAGATCACAGTGACTGGAGGAGAGTTAAAAGTGTTAGTGACAAATGTTACCATTGCCATCCAGTGGTACCACAGGCTACTGCATATGTATGCAAAACCTCCTTGCACCGTATCATAGAAAACACATCTCACCCTGGCACAAGACATCCATAGCATATAACCTTCATTTCAAAGGTATAAGAAAGCTGAAATATTGCTTGGTTTTGAACTGGGCATCTACACAGATGGATAGAAGATTCCGACCTTTTTGCCTTTTAAGACAAAACTAAGGTTTGGGAATCAAACTAGTTCCTTCTGCTCTTTTCTAGTGTAGAAATAAAAATTATCTTTTATGCACTGACAGCAAGAAATCCTTCTATCTTTAGGCTATTAGAAAAATAAGAACATGTAGTGAGTGCACATAATTGTTCTGAACTTTTCTTTCAAGTGAACAGAAAGCTTGATTACACCAATAATGAGTTTAAACAGTCCCAATTTAATCATTTTCATACAAAGATTTCTCTCTTCCGCTTCTCTTTCCACACATAAAAATGGACTGATTAATATATTCTCCTGCTTTTGTAAGGAATCTAAGTCCTTGCTCATTGCTAAATAAGTGTGCACCCAGAACAAGAAACATTAATTTAAACAGGATTTTTTTTTTTTTTTTTTACATTGTTGGGGTGGGAAATGTTCAGTTAAAGGGAGTAGCATACAATGTGAAAATTAGAAGTTACAATTTGATCAAGAAGGTGATGGATGTGACAGCTGACCATGATGTGTTTCCCACCACGTAAGCGATCCCAGTCAGACGGGGAGCAGGAGGCTGCGATGTGGAGAAAACATTTAGTCGTTAAGAATTTCGGTTGCTTACATGTAGTCATATAAGCCTGACAAGCCAACATATTTCATGCCTTTTTTTCTTGTCATTGCTGTGCCAGTCCAACCTAAATAACACTAACACCACTGCTAAGTTATAATACAAGAGGCACAAGACGGTGAATAAAGTTAATGCATCTCAGTCAGGGATGAATTTGACCCTCTGGGCTATTTCATATTTATAAGATTTACACTTGGCATCAGATTCTCTGGTGCACTATATTCGCTTTGTAACAAGAAGGCAGAGCAGCTGTGAAACATCCAGATCATTTAAAATGGAATTGTTTTGTTCATGAATTTGACCCCGAATACCATATGGACTGGGAGACTCATTTGATTTTAGCAGTAGTCTTACTCTCATAATGGTTTTTGTTTTTTTTCTTTTTATAATGATGCATCTTCAGACATTTAGGAGCACCGTTTACCTCCTTACTGTGCACTAGGGGTGGCTAAGTTTTCTATAAAATTTTAGAGTTTGGAAAGTCATCAGAACAGGAGTAGTAGGAAATGGGAGAGTTCAGACACCATCTCGGATCAGTCTGCTCCTAACTTTGTAGTGGTCTGACATCTCCTGTGTTATGAGGAAAACAAAACAAACAAACAAACAAAATAATAAGAAAATTAACCAAAATCCCCTTAGGAAACTACTAACTAACCAATCAGAAAATCCTCCCCCCACAAAACAAGAACAGCACCTAGAGAGGAAATTTTCTCCTTAAAATATGAACAACCTCCTTAAGATGCCTGTGTTTCTCTAGAGGCCATTAAGGGGATTTGATGTGACACATGCTAACTTAATTGCGACAACTATCTGACTAAATTAGGTGTGATTATGGGTCTGTGATTATGGGTCTAAGTTTATGAGCTCAACTTACCATGGAGAGACCTCCCTACCTGGTCTGGGAGATGAGAGAGCCTCCTGCTTGACAGTATACCCCATGTCAAGTAGACAAATATTCTGTTATAAGTGTAAACAATAACCAGGTTGAGCATGATGCCTGAGAAATATCACAAGAACTTTGTCATAGTTAAAAAATAAAAATCATGATATTTTAAACGCTCTGTAAACATTTTAATTCTTAAGAACTCATAGAATCATAGAATCATTTGAGTTGGAAGGGGCCCTCAAAGGTCGTCTAGTCCAATTTCCCTGCAAGAAGCAGGGACGTATACAGCTAGATCAGATGCTCAGAGCTCCGTGCAGCCTGACTCTGAATGTCTGCAGGGATGGGGCATCCACCACTTCTCTGGGCAACCTGTCCCAATTCCTCACTACTCTTATCATAAAAAAAAAAAAAAACCTTCTTTTTTTATATTCCTACTTTGAGAGGTTTGATTTTGATATACAGCCAGTTCACTTGTTGTGGCATTCAAAGTCAGGTATGGTCATGGTTGTTCCTCAGGAAAAATACACTTTGCCTCTAAAAGAACCACATTAAATGCTACTGAAGGAATGGATAAAAAGATTCTGGTGAACTGGAGAAAAAATGGAAATTAGTGAGTCTAGTATTACCTTACTCATGTTTGCAATGGTTAATAAGAGTTATTTTCTGGTAAAATATAAAAGAAAGAATAATAGAAACTTATTTGCACAAGAGACAGAGTTTTCTTGAAACAAGTGAGAGACTGTGGAGTGGTCAAAACACTACCCCAAATATCACTGTTTTCTATCCAGACCAGGTGCATCTTGCATTGATTTCCTTGACAAAAATGTTATATACACCCATCTGGCCATACAAAAACAAAATGTACTATGGCAATCTCTTGCTTCCCTCTGGGCAAAGGGTGAGAGTGAGAATGAATTACATGCAATGCATTAATTACACATATATTGCACAAATGGAAATGAACAAAAAAAAGAAACTAGAATGAATATGAGAAAGTACCTGAATATGTTCTGGAGATCAAGTGATAGAAAGCTAGATTCATCTGATACACTACAGACTTTAAAAATACCAGGTCAATACTAGCTGCAACATGGTGAATCAAGTGTTCTGAATAACATCTGGGATAGTTTCTTCTTGTGACTAATAATGTTACCAAAATTCCCTAGAGGAATTTGAACAGGACTATGTGCAATTCAGAGAACAGAAATATGATATAAGTAGGTTGCTCTGAAAATAATGCCTCCTATTTATTTCCATGGAAACTAGAATAGATACAAATGACACAAGAACACTATTTGATAGAGCAAATTCTCAGTTACAAAACACTATTTTTCAACATATTCACCATCATGAGCTATGTGTTTTTGCCAGCAATGAACAGCAGCCTGCATGTTGTGCTCATAAAAATCTGCACCAGCGGAGGTGACCCATTGTCACTGTCTCCATGGCTGAAACGCACTACCCAGCACCTCACAGTGCTCACATGCACAGTTTGGTCTTCATAAACACTCATCAAGTGTCAGTGAATGTCATTGCGATAAATGTCGAAATTGTATCGGGTTGGGAGGAACAAACTTGTAATTTTGCAAGAAATTTTGTGCATATTTGAGGGGGGATTGTACATGCTACATTTATGCAGAAGTCAGGTTTGTTATCTGCTTTTTTTTTTTTTTCCCCAGAAAAGACCATGAAGAAATTGTGGTGGTCCCTGGGTCTTATAACAGATCTTACATGAACTTGGGTTAATGCAAGGGACTGAACTTCTTTATTTGAATAATTTGGTTCCCATATCAGTTGGGTAGATACGATCAGCTTTCTCTAACTCACAGTAACAGGGACTGAGAACAGTGGAATTTAGTAATTTTCACTTTGAATGCCCATGTATTGTGATGCATAAAATCTATTAAAGAAAATAAAAAAAGGAATTAACATTTTTTTGCCCTTTAAAAGAAAATACAGTCATAAAATTCTATTCACAATAGTGATAAAAATAAATACAAAGACAAATAAAGGGATAGACCTCAGCATAACTCTATTCCAATCTTGTTCATCTTATCAAATTCTTTGTTTTTTGAATCTAGTTTGCAGAAATAAACAAGAAGTTGGAAATTTCTATTTCCATTAAATCAAATTAAAAATTACAAGTCTCTTACCCTTGTGGTGCTCATAGCAAATTTAGGAATATGTCATGGCACATATGATCCAGTATTAGCCATCGACCACTTCAGATACGAAGCTGTAAAAAATGGCAGTTCACTGTGAGAGACATGTTCGAATCAAATGAAATGTATTCTTGTAAAGAACAAAAAGGGTGTGCAAAACAAAACAAGCGTATAAGCACGTGCCCAACTCAGGGTTTCCATACCAGTCTTAGAGGTTTTAGAATCTGACTTATGCTTTTCCATATTAGTTTCTGCAATACTTGCCATTCTGATTATCATAACGTACTGAGGATGAGTAAAGGGAGTAAACATGGGAATGAACATGAATATTTTGGTTTGGCTATATTCCCATTTGGGATTACTGTTGGAACACATGAAATGTTTCATAGAAATGTTCTTATGTATTTTCAAGATGACTATTTGATCTGAAGTATTTACGCATATGTAGGCAGGTATGTGCATATATGTTGGATGGGGAGCGTGGCATGGACTTAATGGCACAAGACCAAGGGTCAAAGGGTTTACTTCTTACTCTGCACCTGCCACAGATAACAGTGTTTCCGAAGCAGTGTAACTCTTATATGCCCACATTCAATTATAATACAGGAACATTCCTCTGTCTACATAAGCACTTTTACAGAACTGTATCTGTTGGTACCTCCTTTATGGAAAAACACAGTTTTATTGAATTGAGAGTTTTATAGAAGGTATAAAGAATGTTTGTTTCTTTAGGTAGAAGTAAATATAGAGATGAAAAATCTATTCTACATTCATTTAGTTTGTCTCAAATTCTCTGTGGGGTGATAATATGGAGCAGTAGGTACCAGAGTATCAATTTGCTGCATTATGGACTATGACTCTGTTACATCTTTTAAGTGATATGTTGTGTTACATGTAATGTAAATTCTAGCAAAAGTGGTTTCTGTCACAAGAACATAAACAGAACAAAACAGCCAAGTCTGAACATAGGTAGCAATTCCTGCCTTGGCTATGTTTCTTTCTGAGTCTTTTGTCTCACCTTAATTTTAAAGAGTAAAGTTAAAAGGATGATCTGTACTTATATTCAACAGGGTGGTCAAGCACTTGCTTAACTTTAATCGGTTGTTGCCAATATAGTTTTCCATGTTGGAGATGGAGACATGCTTAAACATGTTAATGAACTGATACTTAATGAGTGTATTACCACTGAAAAACTCAGGTTCATAGAAACGAAGATTTTAGGATTAGAATGGACCATAAGATGATGCAACTCAACTTCCTCTAAAACAAAAACTATCACATTTAATCTAGTTGCTTGTGTACTGAACCCAGATGTCTGATCAACAAGTGTTTAGTAAGGGGACAAAAGACTACCACTGTTCTTTTAAGATCTGTATGATAGTCTCAGATATCTGTTTTTGATCGTCTCTTAATGCTAGGGGGAATTAATTGAAACTGTTGCCAAAAGTCAAGCTTATTTGTCACAGATTCTCCCACACTTAACAGCCTTACTGACTCATTTTCAAATTATCTGTCTCTTTTATGCATTATTTTTCTTTCTTCAGTTTGGTTCTTCAATTCCCTCTACTGCTTTTGGCCTTTTTTGGTAATTGTTTTATGACTCTTCATTTCTGTGCATGGACATTTTAATGATCCCACTTCCTTCCACCACCCCCAGCCCACTCGCACCCCAGATTTTCATAGTCCTGTTTCGTCACTTTGTTTTCCTTGTGAAATACGGAAAACCCAGGGAAAGAAGGAAAGCAGCTGCAGTGTGTGGGCTGCAAATAGGACAGAAATCATTGTCTTCTTTTGAAAGAAAAGTTATTGCAATGTCGATTTGCATTAGGAGAAGTTTAAACACCTCAGTACTTTCCAAGTCCTTCACTCAGTTATGAAGAAGACCAAATGTGACCAAGAAGACTTAATAAAGAGCAGTGATCTCAGAGAATGTAAAAAATTAAAGATAAATTCAGTGAAATAAAACCACTCTGATATGGAAAATGGGGGTGTAAGACACAGCATCAGCTTTCTTTATCACACAGAGAAGAAACTTGGAGAAAGATTAAAAGCATATAGGAATGTAAGTAAGGTGGATTTTACTGATGGGCTTGAAATTAAACTAAAATTGTCCCTCTAAATTCACTAAATGCCTTTCGAATCCATGTCACTGTATCCTATTAAAATTTTAGTTTGAAAGGAAATTACGAAACATTTTGAACTAAAATTTAACTAGGACACAATTACTCACAAAATACAGCCACCAAAAAGGCTTATCTGTTTTCTTCCTTGAAGCACAAACCACAAATTGATGTCCAAAGTATAGCTTTATTTATTTATTTATTTATATTATTATAATTACTTTTATTTTATTTTAATCTTATCTTAAAAAATATTTCTTTCTTTTCCATTTCCCACCAATCCAAGTAATATGCGCCAGTGGGAAGGCAAGTGGTGAGTGGGAGGTACACGGCCTCTGGCTGCTCTTCCCAGTGTCTGTAATGCTAGTATTAGCTGCTTTCAACCTGCTAGAATGAGTAAAATGAATGCTGAAAGGGAGGCCTGATCTTTGAACTTGCTCTCCTGGACAGTTGAGTTCCATCTTTAGCAAGAACCAAGATATAATCAATATTTTTAAGCTAGCTCCTCACTGGAAACCTCAATGCATTTTGTTTAGAGATATCCTTTTCATTACTTTGTTTAGATGTGTATCTGCCATAAGGATCTGCCTATGATAAACAGTATTGTGCAGAGATTTCTCAACTATGACTAGGGCTAACTCAAGGCTCCAGATCTGTGGAACCACAAAGTCATGAAATACCATAAGAACAGCAGGTTTACTAGCCCAAGAACTAGCCACAGTGATGTAATACTACTACTTGGAGGACCCAATCTCTGTTGTCACTCCCACCTCTTCATAAGTAATATGGGTACTTTTAAAAGCCTTACATAGTATAGTTAGCTGGAAAACTTGATAGCAGCATCCAGCTCATTTAATTTTGGCCATCAGTGTTCTTGAGGTTAATGAAAAAAACCCTAAAGGAAGCTGAGCCCATCGTAAAGTAGACATTTAATATAAGTGGGAATTATCATCCTTTGGAAATGCCTGTCTGTCTTGTTGATTACAGAGTGACCTAGATGACTGACTGGGACTAGGCAGGGTTAACTGAGGTGTGTCCCAGTTCCAGGGTAGATGATAAACCTGCAAAATGTTGGTTTTCTTTCCATGCTCATCGGACTTGCTGAGCCAATGTCATTTCAGCATTCAAGACATTTCAGCATACATCAAACACTGTCAGTATAAACTATGTCCACACAGTAAAAGTTTTTACTACAGCAATGCCTATAATTCACATAATACACTTACGGATTGTAAGTGTAGATGAGAATTCATTTGATTTATTTGGTTTTGTAACCTTCTTTATGAATTTTACTTTTATTATAAATAAACGAGATTTTGTCATAACCGATGAATTTAGAATGGCTTGTTTTTAGTGGTATCAAGTCATATAGTCACTTTGACAACAGAAGTCAAATCTATGTGTTTAGCAAACAAGCTAGTGTTCAGCAAGTGTTTCCAATTTTAATTTCTCAGAAATTCAGTAATCAGGCCATTTTTCCTACCATCATCTTCTCTGCTCAGTTTGTACATGAACTTTTGAGCTTATGATCTTCACTTTTCCCCTAATTCTGAGAGGGAGGGAAGGTATTCAATCATGCCCTTTTCAGTGCTTAATCACAACTTTAATAAAGTTTCCTTCCTGGTTGGTCGTGGCACATATTGAATTAGGAAGCAATCTTGTCCCAGATCCACAAACATGCTGCCAACCTTATTTCCTCCACTTAATGTAATCCAGTCTATGCTTGGATAATTGAAGGCTTTTGTTACTCCCACCGTGCCCTTTTCACATGCTTCTTATATGTACAGTATATAAGTCATTTCTTAGCCCAGTTGTTCCTTCAAAACAGGTGGTCTGTATTATATTTTTTTGGATTCTGACTTTGCTTTCATTTTCCATTTCATCATAAATTAGTAGTAGCTCTACCAATCTGAATGGTGTTATCTCAGTGTAAAACTGATGTAAATGAAAGGAAAGAATACAACATTATTTTCTGCTACTGTTTTATCTGAAGGAGTTGGAATCAAAAGGAACTCCTAGTTTGTAGTATACCCCTTCTCTCAATTTTATGCTCCTTTTGGGGCCCTTCATTTTAGAAACCATCTCACCTCTGGGTGAACCAATTTTAAATATCTGAAAGGTCTGTTTAGCAGTGAAAGCTGAATCTGTCTTCTAAACTGGATGTATCAGTGGGATTTAGGAGACTTGTTCCTACCTGCTGCATTAAAAAAAAAAAAAAAAAAAAAAAAAAAAAAAAAAAAAAAAAAAAAAAAAAAGTGGATGTGCAGTCATATTTCTACTATTTAGTGTCTACAGTCCTTCCTCTTTCACTTTTTACTAAATGGAGAATATGATTGCTAGAGACAGAAAACTGTTGCACTTGAGTAAATCACTGAGCTTGACACTGAATTTAATGGGTCCAAGATTTGACCATCAACGCTTATTACAGAAGTATGAATCACTTCATTGAATCAGGTCCAGTCTTGTAGACAGTCTCTTCACACTTTAATTTCCTGTTGTAACCATAGTCTAGAAGAGGGGATATTCAGTGATGTTTAAAAATAAGACAGAGATTAAAAAAAAACTTTTACTCAATCTTTTCCTCTGTTCATTTTTGGTTATCTTTAACATTTTATCATGTTGATACATTCTTTCATTCAACAATGAATATCCTATAGCAATCCTCACTGCAGTGTGGTAAAGCAAACAGGACTGAATAACATCTGGAACATTTTTTTCCTCATTGATAATTACTCAGAACTGAATCAGAATACATTTTTTTCCCTAAAGTTTAGAGTATGTGGATAAGAAGGAAATTGTAAATGACAGATTCTAAACAGCATAATGATCTTATTTTTTTATAATTCAATCATTATTATCAGGGGTGGGATGTGTTGAAGGGAGATAGAGGTCAGCTCATTGGAAAAGACCCTCTTAGATTAGTGTAAAAGGTATTAGATTCACAACTTAATTTTTTTTCTTTTTTTCTTTTCATTTTGTGAACAGGTAAAAAGAAGCATTCTCATGAATGTACCTTTTCCCAAAATATACCAAGAATGTTTTTTATGGCATGACAAACAAAGAAGGACTGGATGGGGATGTGAAGGCTGGGGGCAGCATTAGCTACAGTGATCATGAGATAGTAGAGTTCAAGATCTTGCTTGGAAGAAGCAAAGCAATAAGTAGGATTGCAACCCTGGACTTCAGGAGAGCCAACCCCTTCAAGGGCCTACATGGAAGTATTCCATGAGTTAGAGTTTTGTAAGGTAAGGGGGCCAAGAGATTTGGTTAACATTCAAGCACCACTTCTTCCAAGCTAAAGATCATTGCATCTCTAAGAGTAAGAAATCAAGCAAAAGTGGCAGAAGACCAACATGGATGAACAAGAAGCTCAAAAAAAACCCACCTCACTTAGAACAAAAAAAGTCTACAAAATGTGGAAAAGAGGGTCTGACTAATGTGAAAAAATACATTTCCTCTTTTCTTTTAAGAAACCTTGAACTTTCTTCTAAGCACATACTCAAACCAAAATAGTCTATATGTGTGCATGAATGCTCTTTAGCTAGAGAGAGAACTGAGCCTGAACCACCCACATCATGTGCGTTTTCTTTACTTTCTTATTATACAAAAAAGAAAGATTTTGGAGAATAATCTATAACTACATCTCGAAAGAAAAGTGGGACCACCACTCTGTTTTTGAGGGAAACAATTTAAGCAGTAAAAGCCAACACAAATTTTAAGGCTGTTGCTCTGAGCTGAAAGTAGAACGCACTTGCTTTAGATATGATGTGGATTGGTATACATTTCTACCTTAATTAGATATAATGTCTTAACATACTCTAGACTTTGCTAGTGTATAAGCATGCACATGTACAAACACATAATTTGGTCTTGAGACATAGCATTGTACACTTAGTAAGTCATTATAATATTTGACCCTTTAGTATCAATGCTGTTATCCTGCCCTCCAGAGCAAAAACCCACTACTGAATGGGAGCAATGATTTAAAATGAAGTCAGTATCTACATCCCTCACCTCCTTATTCTCACTTGCAACACGAAGGAGAATATTTTGTTTACCCACCACCATTACTCATAGGTCTGGAAAAACACCCTTATGAGAATAGGAGGGCTGATTCCAATCTCACTTGCCACAGTACAACACCAGATCAGACTGTGGGGACTGCATTTAGTCATGCTGGTATAACTGATGCAGAAGCTACCTTTGACCAAGCTGAATTTGCAGAAGACCCCTATGGAAAATATGTAATGTGAATATAATGAGCAGCGGGGCTATATGGCTCAGCTAACTACTTCAAGCCCTCCCAGTGGTGTGGCTTTTGTGGGTGAGATGTTCAGGTTTAGGCCCATGAGCATGTTTGTTTCATCAGAGTAAGAGTATGAAAACAAGGATGTGAAATAAAGTGGGCAAGATGGCTTGGTGTGAGTCATGCTAGAAGTCCAGGCAGGTTGCTGCCACCCAACACATTGCTCTGTGCTTGGTCTAGGTTAACTAGTAAGAGAGGTGTGATGTGAGTCAACCTCAGGACTTGCCCAAACGGTTCCAGAAGCCTGCAAGAAATATTTCTGAGATGGGACTGGCTGAAGGTGGGAGTGGGGAACTGAAAAAGAAATGAATACATGGTACGACTGGGTGGCAGTCACGCAAAATCTTAACTTCTCACCGGGCAGTGACCTTAGTATGTTTTCATGTTTATCTAAAAAGTTAAAAGGTATGTGATTGCTCAGGAATGAAAACATGGGTAACATTCAAACAGAGGAAAGCAGAAACAGCAGTTTAAGAGGCAGGGAAATGTAAACCAGCACTGAGAAACATTTGACTTCGCCTTTTTTTTTTTTTTTTTTTTTTTGCTGAAGAGGTAATGGCTGCATTATATTTAAACAAATAGGAATGACTGAGCAGAAGGTTTTGATAATGTGGAGCAGAGCTCTTCTAGGGATATTTCTTACTGTCTGAATTTGTAAGATTCTAAAGCTAACAATATAAATATGACCAGGGTGAACAGCATCAGGTTTTTCTAATCGTAGAAGAAGCCCTGAGTTCAGAATTTCTGAAAGAGAAGTAGCAATAGTGAGAGTCAGAGCTTGTGAATGTGCTTTAGCTAGTTGTGTAATGCGTAAGAAACACACAGTGTGTTTCTTGAGAATATTTAGCTATTTGGACTTCTTTGTAACACCAAATAAAATCATAACCTTAAATACTTCTAGGCCAACATGAAATTAAAGAAACTAAGGTTTAAAACTGTTTGGAGGGAGTGTTTTGTTTAAAAACATGAGGGCAGAATCTGAGAGGATGTAAATTAAGGTAGCTCCAGTGAAAAACAGCAATTTAACTGAGGTGGATTGTGCCTGTGATGTTTCTGAGGTATTGCCTTTATACATATCTGATTTGATAAAACTGCTAGCAAAGCAGACTCACTGTGTACAGACACAGACAGCACGCTGCTTAAACAAAGGTCCTGATTCTTATCTTGCACCAGTTTCACACTGGTACAATCCCATTGCTACCAGCCATTTTATTCGTGATCTACGCTTGCAGTTCAAACTTGCACCAGCACTGGGCCCAAAGTTTCTCTGCGAAAACTTGGAGAGAGAAAAAAACTGCAAAGTGGGAAGAAAGGATCAATTTTTCATTTGACATGAAGTGAATCGTGACTTCCTTCTGGGATGTAGTACCTTTTCCCACTGTTGGCTCCATTTCCCATAATGCCCTTGACCTCAGAGGTCACCTGTCATTGGAAGATGAAGCTCTGAATAAACAGAGAAGACCCTGTGGTGTCTCTTATCTCTCCGTTTTGCCTCAAATCTCCGGGCAGAGTTTTAAATTATTCATCCCGTAGTGCTCTCTGCGAGTTACAAGTCTCCGTCACCTGCCCCCCCTTTACTTGCCCATTTGTGAGTGAAGGCGGTATCCTTGGGAACCTTATCAGAGATCACAGATTCAGGCTCCAGAAATGAAATAAAAGAGGAAATTGGCTGTATTAGCATAAGAGGAGTCAGCCTGGAGTTGAATACACACATCACCCAGAAGCACCACTGGCTTCTCTTATCAGCAACGTCTGATCACCACTTCTTTATACACACATGCACACAGACACACATGCACCACACACATGCACACACACACTCCACTCTTTAATTCCACCCAGCCCATTCCTTTGTTCCAGCTCATACAAGGGAACACATGAAATAAGGTCAGATGGTATAAGTTCCCTGAAGCAGTTTTCAATGCTTCCCAAGTTCTCCTAGGTAAAATATCAGAAAACAGCATAAACAGTTTTATTTTAATTTGTTGCTGTTATTGTTGTTGGTTTGGGGTTTTTTTTGTGTCTTTTTTTTTTTTTTTTTTATTACAAAAATGATGATAATACATTAGTCTCCACTGGAGGGGAAAAAAAAAGTCAGGATAAAGATTTCAGATAGGACAGTTCTGCTAATAGTTCAAGTCTGATTCCTAGACCACTCTCTCAGTTTCTCTCTCTTCTTGTAGTATCTCAACACAACACAAAATCAGGGCTTAAGAATTTATTTTATAGAATACGAGAATCCGATAGCCATATAATACAATTGCATGCTTTAAAAAAAATAACACAATGAATAATTTTTAAATGTAAAGATTTATGTATTTGAAGCAAATTATTTTTCCTATGCTTCTTTTACATGGTGTTGTTAACTCATACAATATGCCTATGGCAATCACTAACATTCTTTCTTCCAAATCAGAGAAGTTGTACTGCCATTTATTAAGGAAAATAAAACTGTTATTGTATATTCTCCATGTCACTTTTTACTGGAATTATTAAATTTTGCTTTCCCTAAATGCACTGGGACATTTCTCTATGTACGTGTAGCTCTATTGATGTCCATTGTGCTTCTCAGAGTTGCTGTTTACAGGGTGGTATGTGCTATCCCTGTTGCTATTGAGTCTGGTAACTGGAAAAGAAACATATATATCAGAGGAAAAGAATGTAAAGAAAGTGGAGAGCACGTCCTGTGGGATCAGCTTTACTCATATTTTAAAACCTTTTCGCTCCGTCTTCCAAAAATTAACAGAAAAGAATTTCCATTCTACAATGCACTGTGATTTTGTCAATGTTCAAATTCAACAATTTCTTTGCATTGCTTTATTCATGGAAATATAATCATACGTCTAAAAAACTAACCTCTTTTGTTCTCTGATGAATATCACCAACATTTCACAGTGAACTTGCACTGAATTTAAACAATGTCAGTAGTAGATTAAATTCTATAGTCTTTAGGTGAGCAGAGGTTTAACTGAATTAAAGAAATAATTTTTCTATAGTTTTCTGGATGGAAACAAGATGAAAATTTAATTTCATCTTGATTTTGGGGTCAAAAATGAAACAAAAAGAAAGAAATATCTGTTATGGTGAGTTTACTTCTTATCTCTGAGATTTTATATAGGAGTTGTTATTTATGTAGACAACTAAAAAATATCATCTCTACTGTCTTCATTCATGTTGTTGTGGATAAAAGATAAGATGATGGTTCAATAATCCTTTCCTTATACTCAAATAGCACCTTGAATTTCTAGGAGTATCTGCATCACTGCCTTTTAGATTTGTGGAAAGGCAACCTGATGTCCTCAACAACCAGAGCAACAAGTATCTGTGCTTATAGATCTTCAACTGTACTCAGTGGAAGGGGCTGTTATTACATATAGAACCAACCTTAATTGGACTACTGAGTAGGAGGCATGATATATTCATTTGTAACCATATGCAGAACTGATGCCAAATTATTCCATGAAATGACTCTGTGGATCTACTGAAGTTGTTGGCAAAACAGCTGTTGACCTCAGAAAAGCCAAACCTACACCCTTAATATCTACCTCTGTGCTCTTGCAGTATTCATCAATGTAGGAGGTCATGGTATCAGAAGAGGGTAGCTAGGAGAAAGATGAAGGTGATAAGAAAAACAGGGTTCACTTTGAGTTGTAACATGCAAATCTTCTGCAGTTCCTTATTTGAATATTTTGTGCTAATCTTACCAAGAGAAATGCATTTGTTTGCAATGTCAGCAGCAGAACATGAGAAGTGTTCCTCACAGCTTCTATTTGTGACACATCTGGAGGTTGAAAATGAAAACTTAAGTATTAATCAAGAAGTCTGCAGATGATATATATTTAAAGCAGAAAGGAGAGTTGGAACTATGACGGCTTCTTTTACACAAGATCAGACTTGTTTATTTATTAATTCAAGACCATCTAACTGAATGAAGATTCTGTACAGTCAATGAAGTCAAATATCAGTGAGGTTAGTCATACCCTAAAGGTACTTAGTTATGTCCATGAAATGGAGAGAAACGGAAGAAAAAATGGGAAAAAAAAGTGCTCATTCACCCATTATTTCAGTATGCTTAATAGAACGACTGGAGATCCTGAACTAAAAGGTAAAACACGAGAAAGTTATAATCTGTGCTAATTCTACCAATAAAATTCACATCCTGAAGGTGCAAACCTAACATTTGGTAATATGCAATGGGTTTTATGTGAATCGGGGATGTTTTGTTATTAACAAATGTTATATTTTATTAACTCAATTCTTTTACAAGGTTTTGTGTGTGTTTTTTTTTGTTTTTTTTTTGTTTGTTTGTTTTTGTTTTTTTTTCTTCTGCTAGAGATAGATAAAAAAAGGTTGTCTGAATATCTAATGAGATCTACTTCAGAACCAAGGATATAACATGAACAGCAAAAGCCATTCTTCCCTTGCATGAAGTGACTTGAGACTAGGCTTCTAGTCATTGAGGTCTGAGACTCATGACAGAGTTTAGCAAAAACAAGATTTAAACTTTGCAGATATTCCTAAGGTCAATGGGATCTTTCCAGACATGAGATTCTCTCTTTTATCCAGACTTTTGCATATTTCTTACCAATAGAGTTACAACACTGGTTAGTATTCTTGCAAGACATGAAAAATCCCACAGACTTTGCAGACTAGTTAAAATCACCAAATTTGTTGAAATCAGTATTACAGTACCAGATGAGGGAATTTAGACCCCTTATCATGCAGCTGGGCATGCGTTAAGGATTTCACCTTCTAAGTTATTTTGTCTTATTAAATATGATTTTAATGAAAAGATATTTACAGAAAGGCTTATAATACTTGAGGATTTAATGGAAAGGAACTTCTCTTCACCTGAACTGCCTTTTTGCTGTTTAGAGAATGTCTCTTCTCTAAAAGAGATCACTGCTTTTAACCCTCGAGATGCTGATTTTTTCCTCATTATAAGTTTTCTGATTCTTCAAACAGAAGGATTTTACACTGACATTTCACCCTGTAGCAAATTAGGACCTTTGGAGAAAAAATAGCATGTCCTCTATAATTCCATGGTACTACAGTTTCTAAGTTAGCTACCTTAAAAAGACTGTGCTGTTCTGAATGAAGCCTGAGGCAGTTCTTTCTTCTCCAAGCCTTCAACTTCTCTGTAAATCTAAGCCACTTCAATGTACTGGCTATATATAGTTCAGTTTTCTTTCTTTTCCCAATCTAGAGAACCACAGAGATATTTATTTTTTGAATGAAATGTGATATGCTGATGCAATCACATATGAGCTTGGCACTCAGTGTTCTGGACAAGGGCCTAAAGGTAAGGCTTGATTCAGCCTTTTCAACCTTAAACAAGTCTCTCCAAAGTGTTATGTCAGTCTACAGTTACCTACAGTATTTCCTCACTTACTGTGGGGGATGGCACAATGAATGGAAATCTGGAGGGGCAGAAATCCGTGATATCCCTTTTCTGCAATATATGCAACATATTGTGGCAAGTTGGCCATCTACTGTTTTCCCTCCAGGGGAAATAAGAGCCTTATTTCAAGAATTAACTGAGAAACAGATTCTTTATCCAAGTGTTAGAGTCTGGTGATTCTGCATAGAAACATTACAGCAAATATGCACGTGTTCTGCAGCTTGTGAATTCATTACATCATTCTACTGATAACAAACCTGACTCAACAGGATTTCTTAATTCTGAACACCTGCTGTTTTTTTGACACCTCCCCCACTGCTTGGATGTGCTCCCACGTGAAGACATGGCCATTGCCTTGGAATGTGATTTATAACTTTTGCATCTACAGATCTCAAAGCATGGAGTGGGAGTTGGAAGTCAAGGATTGCATTTCTGAACTTTTCACTGATGGAAAATGAATTGTTGCCCTTCTGATATATTTATTGATATGTGTAAAAAGGACAGAATATCATTTGCTATCTTATATTGATAAAAATCTTTTATAAAATACATGCTATGTAGTTTGTCATTCACGTAAGGCAGAATATCCTACTATACCTATCTCATGTGCAAATGTAATGTGATGTAGAAGACATTTTGGTAACTTGGCATGGTATCAGAAGAGGGTCCTCTCTGTTGGTGATTCAAACCTAAACCTCAGAGTTCCAGTTTCTGCACCATTGTAATCATCAGATGGCTTTTGTGTTTTGGTAATGTCTGGGGATAATATCTAAGCTTTCTTTTTTTTTCCAGAGGGACTAAGATCTGCATCTATGCTATGAATCACCCAACAGATACATGGATATAGAACAAAGAAAGTCTATGAAGATCTTCAGAGATGGTCATCTTTATATTTCCACTTCCTAATGAAGGCTTAAATGTTTCCTTTTGCTTTGAAGAAACAGATATCCTGCTTCTTATCAGGATCACGTACTCATATAAGACCAAAAGAGCTGCAATGTGTTACTCCTGGAAATGCCCATACATTTTCATGTAACCATTGCACTTCTGTGAGAAACTGATTTATAATTACAGCTATACAAAGACAATTCAGTGATAGAGGGGTTCTGAAGGTACACCAGATTCCTGTTCTCATGTACTAGAACCAGTCCTTGATGATTTCATTTTGACTAGTAACAAAAAGTGGTTCAGCAGTCATGCAAGCAGAGTATTCATTCTCCCTCTCCTCGATCTGAAGCCTGCATTCTTACTTCCAGTTACCATTTCTTACAAGGACACTTTAGTCCTTAAAAATTGCTTTATAAGAAAATTTCAGAAAGGTTCGTATGAAAGAGATTTCAGACATGGGGCTTCATTGGTAAATGCAAATTCAGAAAAACAAGCTCTTCTTGAAATGCCAAAAATATCATGTTCAATAAATTGGATAAACATGCCATCTTATAGCACTTGTGATCATTTCTGAGGATAGAGAGCCATCCTAAACTCCAGCTACAGGTTTCAAAAGCAATACCAGAGTGAGCTTTCATTGTTTAATACTGCTGCTTGATTACTTTACTTATTTATTTATTCTACAGCAGCTGATATCTTCTGAAGAAACAGTTTATAAATTCTCCATGTACATACAATGATCACTGAAGTAAGGAAGCACCAATCAAGAAGGACGCCCTGCCTGAAACACGCTCTTGCTTTCAATGTTCCCCATTATTTTCCTTTTAATGTGAAATGTATTATTTTAGTAAGGAGTTTTCCAAGATGCTGTGAACAACCTTCTAGAAAACAATAGTTTTCCTCATTGAGTATACAGGGAATCATAAGGAAAGGCAGACAGCTAAATTTGGGCAAGAGGATTAGGCTATTTCTAGCTATTAAATGTAGCTTAACAAGGTACCTAAGGCTCCATTGTTGTCTATATATCCATTTTGATAAAAGAACAGGCACCAAGTTAACAAAGGATGGTGTGTTACTGTCTTCTTTTGCATTCATTTTAGCACTCAGATTTCAATTCTATATAGCGTGTGGATTTGCTTTGTTGGGTCTGATTATTTACGTTCTCTAATTCTCATGCTTTAGACACTTAAATGTCATAAATTTATGGATATATGGATTAAATTTGCCTACTCCAGGATGATGTTATACACTATAAACACAATTGCTTTAAACGCATGGTTTAAAATCAGAAGAAAGTAAAAAATAAATGTATTCAAGGTTTATTTTCTAAGTTATGAAAGGATTATAAAAAATGTAAAATATTTGAAATATAAAATATTTAATATATTGGACAGGGTGTTTTAACTGTACCAAGTAGAGTGTTTTCCTGATGATTTTTCTTTATTTTGTGAAACTGAAAAATGTAATGATAAATTAAAAATAGTAGCTTAGTGCTACATGTCTGAATTTCCATGCTAACCAACAAAATTTTCCTGAGTTTTCATTAGTTTCCAAAGCCATATCCTCAGTACCACTCCCAGTTTACACCAATGTTGATATTGTCCTAAGAAAGCTATAGCGATTTGCTTCAGGCAGTCTGTTTTGGTCCTCAGACTCGACAGGTACACATATTGCACACTGACTTGAAGAGCGTGATTGGAAAACAGAAATAAAATATGCAATTATTGTTGAATTCAGGAAATCTTACAGCTATTCAAACTTTATTATATACAGACAGAAAAATATGGAACTGCTGATAACCAGAACACCCTGAAAAAAAACCTCATTTAAAACTGGACTTTGGAACTCCTACAAACGAAAAAGAAAAAGGAAAAGAAAAAAAAAGGAATACTTGTTTCTTTTCACCCACAATGCTGATGTCTATTCCTGCTTGCTTCTTTCACACCAATGCATAATGTCTTTGGACGTTATCACAATAGCCCCCTCAGTAAATGAATATTTTTATTGCAGTAGCCTTTGGAACCTTAACAAAGAAAGATGGGTAGATTCCCACCCACAACTTTAAAGTTTTCCTATTCACTGACACAAAACCATGTTCTAATGTTTAAACAAACCCAAACGCTTGGGAAAATTTAGATTTGACCTCAGTTTGCATGTTAAACAGTTTACATTACAGCAAACTCTAGTTTTCCCTAATGTGTATAGAACTTTGGAACTTTGTCAAAACGGAACAGTTTCAAAGCTGTATGATCTTCACCCGGGGGCCTAATTGAAGCAGCATGAAAAATATTTCTTTCTTTCTTTTTTTTTTTTTCCTTTTTTTCTTATTCCTTACAAAGCTGGGTCTGAAGCTGGGTACTCTCCAAAAAAGCTTATGAAGTTGACACACATTTACCTCCGGGTCCTAGAACCCTAAAGCTTCCATCGTAGAAATTCAGAGCAAAGGTCAGACAGAGGAAAAACATATTAGAAGGAGTATGACAAGCCAAGTTTTATTCTACTTGAAAAACCAGTTTTTTTAAGTTCTTTTCCTTTCATATTTGTTGTTTGAAAAGAGATCTGAAGAAACGTTGAAATCCCCATGTAAATGCATATATTTTCAAATGGGAGGATACCTATGCACATGCATATTAAACTGCATCTAGCTTTGGTGAGCAAGCCATGTTTGAAGAGCTTTCTCAACACAAGTTAGAAAAATGCAGATGACACTCATGTCATTTCTGAGTCCCTATTGAAGTGCATTTGCATCAAATTGGAATGAAT
>JAOWBP010000001.1:4322824-4351311 GCA_028571105.1 Tragopan temminckii
CTTTTAAGTTCTTCGCTTGGTTTTAAATTGTGACTTTGATACAGAAGGTTGATATGACTGTGGTTTGAATAACACTTGATTTTGACCTGTTCCTGTGGGTTGCAGTGGCATAAGAAATATGCATATGTGCTATTTTTTTGCCAAGCAAAACACTTTTACAGTAAATGTTGTGTCTCTATAGTACTAAATGTGTTGTACATTTCAAGATTTATGCCACAATACTGGATTAGGTACGATCATATATTTCACTGGATGGTTAGGGATTTAGATCCCCAGAATACTGAATGCAATCCAGAACATTTATCAAATAATCACATGTATATATGTATGTGGTATATAACATAAACAAATCTTAAATATACTAACTTTCAAAAAAAAATTAGTTTGGCTTGATTCAATCATTTTAATACAGAGGCATCCTAATCAAGGATTTGTTTTGGAAAATTATGTATTGTTGCATGTACCTACATAAAATATGTAGCTTGAATAGTCTGATTTATGCTCTCATTTATTCTAAAATATCTTCATTATTTTTTCGGGGTCATTTCTGCTTATCTCTTTTAAAACTGAGTTGTGAGAGGAAGAACAGGCCCTCTGATTCTCTAATATTTTCTACAATGAGGTATTTTTAATCTTAGTTTCATCTGATTAATTGCATGGCTGGAGATATCTCAGTTTAATTCATAAAATTAAATCCAGAGAAGATTATTGGATATGCTTGCAGATTTTATAAGAAATTTTAATCATCTGAAATATATTAGCTTCAGTTTGCTCTTGCAAATTAAATGCAAATAATATACAGTTTCTTGGTCAAATCCTCAAGTGGGAAAAATCAACTAATCTCATCTATATCAACTGGGGATGTGATCTCTGGTTTAATCTGTGGAAGGATTTTCCTTTAGAGCATTTTCCAAATGTGGTGTTCAAGACCCTGAGAATTTATGACGTGCTTCATAACATTCAGATTCACTGAAAATTTGAGAGCACGTCTCAAACTGTGACTTGAGACTTGAGGAACACGAAGTTAAATTCTTTACAACACTCTCTGAATATTAACAGGGAAAGAAATATTTCACAACTACAGTTCCACAACATATTAAATACTTGCAGCCAGCACTACTGTCAGAAATGACGGTCAGGGATTTTGTTTCATGTTGAAGTATCTTATGTCACGTGTAAATGTGTCAGATAGAAGGCACATATGATACCTTTATCCATTAATTGAGCACTCTGACCAGACTTTTCAGTATGACAGATTCTTTAGACTGATTATTTAGCATTTACCAATCCAGATGTACTGTATTACTTTCAGAAAGAAAAACTCTTGATGTCTATTGTGCTCATATTCTATCATACCCCATAAAAGAGCTTAAATAAATGTACAGTGAGTAGAACCCTGTCAGTTGCTGTGTATTCTCTGATCATCTTGAACCAGATGAGCATTACCTTCTGAAAATACTGTTCATCCTTGCAAAAAAAAATCTGGTGGAATTTTATGATGATAATGTGAATAGGAACATGTGTACATTTAATAGGATTCTATAAAAGGTATTTAAAAAGCTATTTGATCTAGCTGAGATGGACATTACCAGAAACATTCCTGATTTATAAAAATGAAAGAAATGATTTATCACAAATACATTATCTAATTAAAATTGCTTTTCTCCTTGTCTACATTTTTGGATTTTGCATGGCAAATGAAAACAATCAATCTTGTTTCTAATTATTTCAATGGTGGCCTACTTGTAAGATGTTATAAACAGTATAGTAAAACAAAACTCAGAGTAGATTCTAAATCTCAGAAATAGATGTGCATGATAAGAAGACTGTCCCTACCCTGACACAAAGGTGGACGCAAGATCAGGGACTCTGAAGTAATTGTGATTTCTGGTAAGAATACTGAAGACACACAGTCACATTTACAATTGGATTTCCCCTCAGGACACAGGAGCCACTGAAAACAGAGTTTTCATTGCAGTACATGAGGAACTAGGCATGTAACTAGATAGGTAGTACGCAGTTACAATGGAAAAGCATATGTGCTCATGCACCTGGAGACTTAGGAAATAGTGGGCACTAAAATGTTTTCTCTATCCCTTAGTAGAAAATTAAAAAACAATACTTTTTTTGCAGCAAGTTAGAGAAGAAATTCTTCCCTCTGATTAGTAATCAGAGGGAAATAAATATCCGGCTAGCCATCTGATAAATTTCAGATGTGATATTTGCAGTGAAATTCTTACAGCAAACTTCTATGTGGTCGGTGATTTTTCTTTCTCATGGTAGCTGAGAGTGTCAGTGCATGGATAGAAGGAACCTTGCACCTCAGTTCAAGTATTTTGTTTTTCTTGACCTGTTATCTCACACAGCCTACCTACATTTTCCCACGATTTAGAATCACAGTCATGACAATCAGATAGCCACTGTCCTTCTCACACCTACATTGTGTTTTCTAAGAGTTGCCCTTATTTACTGTTTGGGATTTTGATGCTGCAGGCTGTAAAGCAAATTATATGGGAGCAATCACTTTTCATTAGAACTTCAGCCCACAGAGCCAAGGAATTTACTGATGTGATCACTATTAACTGTGATTATCTCTCTCTCTCTTTTTTTTTTTTTTCTTTTCTTAAGAGATGCTGGCCCACGCTAAATGGTTTTTCATTTATTGTTTTTCATGCTCTGGGATTTGTTATTGTACAAAAATAATTTCTGAAGGAGGGTAACTGTCTCATGCACGGCCTTCACTTGAAAGAGTTGCAGGCTAGATAGTAGAACAAAATTCACTCTGTGGAGAGGAATCCATTGAAGGAAAACAAAATTAGCTATTTCTTTGAAGTGAATACTAATAGTGTTTTCATTCAGCTAATTATGAATATCTTTATACTTTATTAGAAATATTAGGTTATGCATAAATAAGGAGATTAAATTCCTCCCCAGACTAAGTAGTTGTTTTTGGTTTATTCTGATGAAAAGACTATATTTTATGTTCACTTCTATCAGGACAATATCCCTGGAAACATCAAAATTTGGTAATACCTGTATTAGTTTGTAAATATACTATGTTAGTCTCCTTAGTGAAATGTAAAGAGTCAATGAGTGCTGACTTGAACTTCTCATTATAGTGCCTTGATCTGCTATTGTGAGCCCTGGGGCTTGAAGAGAACAATTATTCTAAGATATTTTCCATCTCTCCCTTATTTCTGCCCAAGGGTCTTCCAACGGAGCCTCCACCACAATAATTAGCTGAGCTCCTAAAGAGCTCTCAGGGTTAGGAAAAACTGTAGCCATTTTGCATCACAAGGCGTGTGTTAATTTTGCGTATATCATTTCAATTACAATCAAGTAGTGGAATAAAAACTTCTGGTACATTAAGGAACATGTAGAATTGAATGGAAAGACATAGTCACTGTGGAGGACAAGTGGCAATAGAAAAATACCAGAGCACAGGAAACTGGGGCTTTTCTGGTCTACACAGTGAGGATAGATTTGGGTATATGAAGCGCATAACCATTCTTTGCTGTTCATATTCTCATTATTGAAGAAAACATATTTTCATCTTCTCCTTTAATTTTTTTCTTCCAAGCTCCCAGTGTACTGTTTATATTTGGACTTGAGGTAAGTTTCCCAGAAAGTCCTGATCACACAGCAGAAATTGTATTGCCTCACAGGAGATAAGGATCGTTCCAAGTCAGTGAACAGTCACTGCTTTCTCCTTGGTTTAATCATGCAAAGGGGAGTGAAAACATCTGAGAAACTGGCAAATGAGTCAAATTTCATGGAACATGTTATTCTTTTACAAAGTGCACACTTTAGTTTTCAAAGTGAAAAGTAGTTGATTTGCTCATTCTAGGACAGTACAATAACTGAGAAGATTAAGAAACCAAATTATGTTCTGGCAGCCGGAATGCTGCTTGTGACCATGTCTGTAGTGTCTTAATGGTTAGTACTGCTCAGCACTGAAAAGCATCTTCATGAGATCAGTCTTTAGGGACCTTCACAGTCCCCTCTCTCCTGACTCTTCAACTTACACAACCTAAGCATGGTCCCATGTGACTTGTGTATTTTGATGCTTGGGTTCTTCCGTACTTCATCATAGTATTCCAGTTTCTCTGACTACTTCAAACAATACCTTTTCATAGACTTCCTCCTTTTCACTCAAGCCCAGGGGAAACTGGCTTTTGTTTCTGATGATAATAGGGTTTCCCTGTTTTTTTATGGAACACACATATCCATGAGGACCAAGGATCTACCCTATGTTTTCTTATGGAATATGCCTGTCCACGAGGACAGAGAATGCCTGGTTACTTTTGACTTCTGAGTTCATCTCACATTCCCCTTCAGAAGATAACACCTCCTATAAGATTTCTAGCTCTAACTAGTTTCTGGAGTGCCTATCTTACTGTTGATTAAAGATGGAGCTTAAAATGCTAGCTTTGCCTAAGCAACTATTTTTATACAAAATTGAATGGGATGAACATCATTTTAGGTACCTCATTTTAAACTACTAATTCTAAAAGGGAAGGGATTTCATCCACCCCTGTGGAACTAATCATATTTTATTAAAATGCTGATACCAGCGACACATCAAATTTAAAACGTCTCTTCTCTTTTTCATGTTGAACATTGGAACCAAAGGATTTTTATTCTCCTTGTTGTTTTCCTTATTCAGATCCTTATTTTTCATGTCACTTGGCATTCCCATTTTCTCATATACTTCTGGCTACATACCTCTAGACTATATCACCAATGTTAAATCATCTTCTGTTAGTGGAATTTACATCAGAGAGATTGTGGAGATGGGTGACATAACCTCCAAATATATTTCCCTTTCATCTAAGTTACTTGGTACCAATACTACAATGTCTATTTCTCTGAAATACTGGGTTGACATTTCTGGATAATCTGTGCTGGGAGATTCATATTCTATTGATTAAAAAATGAGACTTTTTTTTTTTTTTTTTAACCACTATATCAAATGCTGGAAGAGAAATATCACAGATTTCTCAGTTCTCTGTCAGAGCAGTAAGCCTAGAATTAGTGGTGTATACAGTTTTTATGTCTTTTCTTAGAAGCCATGCTTCAATTGTGTTATTCAGGTATAATTTAATCTCACACTTTTTTTATCATTAATTTCTGTTCTCATTGTCCATTGAGTTGCATCAGCTGTTCTGTAGAACTCGAGAGCAAAACTAGAAGAAAAAACTATCCATTTTCTGACAATAGTTCCTTTAAGATGGATAAAAGAATGGATGACAATCATAAAATGTGACTTATTTAAAAACTGTTATCCAGAGAAATGAGTGTTGAAATATAATACAGATGGCATACACTTATTACCAAGTCATATGGACTCTTTAAAAATAAAGGAAACTAACAGTCAACTTGTTAAATATTCTCATAGGTAGCGTGCTAGCATGGGCCTCAGAACACCTTTGTTTATCTTCTCCTCTTTCTACAGATTTCTTATGCTATCTGAAAAGGGTTTCTCAAAGACCTTCCAGTAGCAAATAGTTTCCAAATGTCTGTGAAACAGCAAGAACAGTGTTTTCCAGCATCACAGGGGATTTACACATGAGAAGTGTGGTAGGTACTTAGAGAATATCTTGGCAGAAGAAAAAAAATAGTAGAACTAAAAGGCGTAAGGACTATATATTTTTTCTTGAGATATAATTTTCATTGAGAAAATGCCAATTATTTATACTACTGCCATAAGAAACAAAAGAATCAAGTCTGTTTTAAGAGGATTCACAAATTCAGCTTGTTTAAGAAATACATGTTACTAATTAATAACAATTGCTTTATTTTCAGTCTGATGAGATCCAGTGTAAAACTAAAAGTCCTTTCCACAATAAGCGTTGAAAAGTTAGAGCAAAAAATATATTAACTATCTTCTAACAATCTTAAAAATCTTTCCAAATAGGGGCACAAATGTTTTCTTTGTCAGCAGGGAGTCCCTTTTGACCTTTCTCTGACTTCTTCAATGAAGAATTAATTGTTTCGTATTACAAACATTATTACAGGCACCTGATTCTCCCCTTGGTGACACTGATATATTTCAGGAATTACTCCACCACGGGCAATGGATTTATTCAAGTACAAAACCAGTGCATATGGAAGAAGCACTGGTCTTCTTTTGGTGCCTGTGATTTAATATGGAATAAATAATCCCATCAACAAAAGCTGTCTCTACTGAGCTATAACAGTTTAATAGCTCAGTGTTTTAAAATTTCTTAGATTGATACATATCCTTTCAGGTTTTCTTGATGTACATGATTTCCAGACTGTATCCTTAGCAGAAAGAGTGGAGTTATTTCTTTGAAGATAAATAGCAAATGTAAAGGATTCACTTTGACCATAACAATAACTGCTTTCTTGGAGATCTTGAGTCCAAAAATGTGTGCAAAATCTAGTTTTTTTTAAAGAATGGAAGAAATACATTTTAATCTGTAGAAATGTATGAGAATGGATAAATTTCTGCAGGATATCACCAATGGTAAGAGGAATGGTGAAGATGCAAGGACTTGATTGAAATGAAGTATATAGCAAAGCTGCCAAAAATGTGCTTTTCTTGTGCTTTTTCCCTTCTGTAAGCAGGGATGAAAAGATGTCCTCAAAAAAATATGAGTCTTTTCATTTAGCACATTCCCCGTGTTCATAGAGATCTTATGCTTCTCCTACTTACACATGTGAGCTGGAAGTGAGGTATAAGTGGCCAAAAAGTGGAGTCAAGGGGTGATGATGGTGGCAGACTTTATTGTTTAAGGCCTGTGGGCTTGATTCAGCAGCAAACCCTATGAACAATGAAAAAGCTGGGAGGTGAGTAATTTGAAGTGATCAAGTGTACCAACACTCAGATGGGCAAATTTAAAAGGTAAAATGAGGGTAAAATAGAGTAAAAGTGTTAACTATACATAGTAAATGCTCCTACCTAATAACTCTTAAGGTGATAGCTGAAAAAGCAGACTGATTCAGGAGTAAATGGGAATATGTCCTCTGAGTTCAATTCAGTAGTTTGACTTGTAGATACTTGTCAGAAAAGTCCAATAGGCAGAATACAAGCAATAACAATGGAAAGTTCATAAGCTAATTGAATATGTATTCCACGAGAGGAAAAAAAAAGAAACACCTAACATTCTTTCCAGGAAACATACACAAGAATAATGATCTAGATATTAACTTATGAAATGTTGCCTACAGTAAGTTACTGTTGCGTGTCTTTCTACTGCAGACAAAATGAATTGAAGGCTTTGACTTAATATAATGAAAATTGTCTGTATTTTCCTCAGTTGAAAAGCTTCATTGAGACTTTATATTAATGTTTCATTATATACGAAATGGGAGAGAATTCTACTTGCTTTTCTCTGCCAAGTCTTTTATCAGACAAGAACATGTATTTCTGCAGTTGTGTGTAACAGAACTGCAGATGTTCAGAGCCTCTATCCAGAATTCTCCCTTTTCTTGAGGTCCCCAACACCAAAGTCTGTCATATCTTGCAACAGCTAATTTATTACTCACAGGGAGAAGTTAGAAGGTTTCAGAGTGATAATGTGTTGTTTTGGCTCTTGCAGTAATTTAAGTGTGTGAAAAAAATCAGCTAAACAAAAATGGTTCTGCTTAAATTTCCATCACCGCAGAGTCATGCTCTGAGGATTTTGAAGAAAATAAGAAGCAGGAGATGAATAAAGATATGGTAAATTAAGCCTCATTTATACCTGAAAAAATATTCTGCCTGCTTGTATTCATATGAAGAAATAGAACCGGCTCCTCACTAGCTTGAGCAATGTACTATTTCCTGTTAAGGAAAAATAGTAAGATCTAAATATTTTTAAACTCTGTAAACTACAATCTGTATAGTAAACTTCTCTCAGAATCGAAACACAGGATAGATAATAACATTTTTTTCTCTCTGGAGCTGTCAGCATAAATGGCATTAAAAGCATCTCTCATGTTATCTCTGTTTCAGATGCCTTACCACTTTGCTGAACTTTACACACATTAATTGAAACAAAATATTCCATTTATCTGGCTTGCTTTTATTACCTTTTTCTACGGAACAGAAGTAATAGCTATGGTGGATTTTATTCAGAATTAAACCGTAGGGTGTCAGAAACTGCTTATACTAAAGTCAGTCTCGTAACTACTTTGTCAGGTTGGTGTCGGTTTTGTTGTATGATTTGAAAATTTACAGCAAAATTGCTTTAATGTGAAGGATATGATTTTTGTATTCCCACAGGCAGACACTGAGTTCAGGTCTTTTTGTGTCCTTCAAAACATCAGATTAAATTTGCCATGTTGTAAATGATGAGGAACTAGGAACTGCTGTACAAAGATCAGCCATCAAGGCAGCACTGGGCACCTTATGAAGAGGAACTTTGTCTGCTGTCCTAATAGAAGCCAATACTGTATCACTGTATTAGATACTTCTGAGCAATTTAAAAGTGTAAGAGCTCTCGAGGGATATTTTGATGTTTTATGCTACCATTTTCAAAATGTCTAGGGGAAATCCGCATCCAGATAACACATAATATCAATTTAAACTTTGGAAATATGTCTCTAAGCATTCACTGAAATCATAGAATAGAATCATAAAATCATTAAGATTGGAAAAGGCCACTGAAATCGGCCAGTCAAACCACTCCCACCATGCCCACTAACCAGGTCCCTCAGTACCACATGTCCCCTTTTCTTGAACACCTCCAGGGTCGGTGACTCCACTGGCCTGTGCCAGTGCCTCACCACTCTCTCTGAGAAGAAATGGTTCCTAACATCCAACCTGACCCTCCTTCTTAGCCTTTCATCTTTCCAACATATTTCAAGTCACTTTACTGGTTGAGACCCTGAGAGCTTCTACAGCAGCTGAGAGACACTGACTTCTCCAGGTGTGACTCAGTCCATCCAGGACCGCTCTCCAGCAGCCATACAGGGAGTGCAAGATGACTGCACTCCCACTTTAGGTGATTCATATAACTGCTCAAAGTCAGCAAAGTGAAACAGGACCTCAGTGCTTTCATTTGAATCCCTTCAACTTTCACAAAATACGGTATTTGCTGCATACCTGGCGCAGTCCCACAAATGATAGAGAGTCCCGTGGCTGTGATAAACTTTATCATACATTTCATTCCATCCATGTATTTTATACATTGGCTACAATTTTAAGTGGTAAATGGGTAACCTCTGCCCCACCTGAAATACACATTTTTTGGTAACACATAACACATGATTTAACTGTACATTTACCTACTGTATCTCCAATAAAATACAATGCATCACAAGGAGAAATGCATACATGCATCCAAATATCACTATTCATCTGCTAGACCAAAATCTGCAGTGCTTGGCTTGTCTGGTATTTTCTGTCAACACAATAGACATGCTGCATTTACATGCTATCACTGAAAACATAAGGCATCTGATATAATGAGGACGTAACTCATAATCCTAAAACCTGCCCAAGTCTTAAAGTATTTAAATCATTAAATCTATCTCCATCTTTTTCTTCCTGAAGGTAATAAGACACATATCCTCAACTGTGAATGTGCTAACTAAAAATAAATCTATTTTTAAAAATGAAATATATTTTCAAAGCCCAAAATGAGTCATTTAATACTGCAGGAGAGAGAATAAATTGCTGATCTTTTTTCTTCTTCTTCTTCTTCTTCTTTTTTTTTTTTTTTCTTTACAAATGGCTGGGAGTGTAATAATGTATTAGATTTTTATTTTTTTTTTTTCCAGAGGTAATCTTAGATGTGGAGTGAATGAAGTGAAGTCTGTTATCAATCCATAACATCTGCTGCAGTGTCAAGTGATGAAATGGGTGACTCCAGAGCCCAAGACAGCTGGGATGGCTTTCTTAATGCAGTAGGGTATTGTGCAAACAAACAGGCACTGATACCGTCTATGGTTGTCACAATTATTCAAGCTGGTGATACATCTTCCTGTATTAGCTGCTTGAGAAGCCCTATTTCTTTTAAAAGTAAACTACTGTATAGCAATCACCCATTCTGGTCTCTAACTCAGTTGAGTGCAAACATAATAAAACACTGAAAATAAAAATAAATTCAAATTTGCCACCAGAGCAATAAAGCATATAATAATGTATACAAGCTAGGAAGAAAAATCTACTCACAGTTTTTAGAGCTTAGAAATGATATATACTTTTCAAGCTGAATCTATAGTGGCAAGATTATTCTGCATCTCTATAGCGCTTCCCAGTTACTGGGAAATCTAGCAGATTGTTCAGAAAAGTCAAAGATTGAGAGCTGGAAAAAACAACCATGGATCACGAAGAACATCCCTTTGCCACTGCACGATAATTACCAGGATCACTCAAGGTAGTTAAGATTAAGGGCCATATTAATACCTTTCAGATATAAGGAAATAAAATTAATTTAGAGCTAGGGTCCTACACATAAACAATCCTCAGCTTTAAGTCAACAATCTAAACAGGAAAAAAGATACGTAAAACCTACAAGAGAGAAATACTACAAGAAAATAGTAAGAATCAGTAACTAGTTTCATGAGCATCTGAAAATTAGGATTTGGGGTTGAAGTATGTCTTTACACACAGAACTGTATTCAGCAGTCACTTCCAGGCTCCAAAACGCAAACCAGGAATCATGTGAGAAAGAAATGTATAAACAAATCTGAAGTTTTGTTTTGTTTTTTTTTGTTTTTTGTTTTTCCCAAAATAAAATGATTCAGGTAAATGAATCATTTTGTTTGAAATGGAGCTCAAGTTTAAAGAATATTAACATTTTCAATGTTTTTTGTATCTATTATATTCAGGCTGACCAATAACATGCTCTCTTTATTGTAACTCACATATTAAATGAGTAATAATAGCAATATATATAGGAAAACAATGATTTCATACTATCTATCTTGAAGTTGAGGCACCAAATATTTCCTCACATATCAAATGAATATAGTGATATGTATTTAATTCATATATGGCATCAAGAATAATCTCGAGCATGAAATTTTAAAATCAGATTTTAGATCAAAATTTATCTGTCTTTCTTCCTTTTTTTCCCAGAACAAAAAAAGAAAAAAGAAAAGAAAAAAAAAAAAAAAAAAAAAAAGAAGAAAGTCATCTGACCACTATGAACAATGCATTTAATTCCCTCATGTATATGTGGGAGAGAGGGCATGCAGACTTGTGGAACTGGTTCCAATCTCACTGTTGGTGATGAGGTGGAGAAGGTAAGTTGCAAAATTAAGGGCAAAAGTTGGAAATATTGTACTTACTCTGATGCTCTGCTTGGTATGTTTACCACTGCCTCTCTAATGGTTTGAATCAGACATGCAGAGATCTTTCTGACTGATTCCTCTGCCATATCTGTGGCATCTCAAAAAGATATGTGTTCTAAGAAAGAAGGTTGTTGTGTTTTTTGTTTTTTTTTGCTTTTTTTTTCTTGTTAACTGAAGCTGGTGAACAGTTTTCAGGTCAAAGATTCTCCCTTCTCTTTCACAAGATGAGAGTAAATTGCTAAAATGCCAATTTTTATGTTCTCATGAGTTCCAGATGAAGTAAAAGTACCTCATTTGCCTATGTGTGGTATTTGCCTAGATGCGTTGTTTCTTACCAGGAGACTGGAAGAACCTAAACGAAGATGAATAGATTGTCTTACTTTAGTATAGTTTGATCTGATTATGTCAAATCTCTTCATCTGATTTCATTTTTGAAACAATGACTGCTGAGAGTAATTTTCCAACTTATGACCTTTCAGCAGACCTTAAACTGTTCCTGAAACATCAGGGTGATTACACATACGTAGTGTGTGGCAGTTGTCATAGAAGAGCTGTTAAGAGTGAGGTTGGGTGGCCCCTAAATTGCTGACCAGCTCATCTCAGTGTCAGCAAGACAGGATTACAGTTTTGTCAAAGTCATATAGACAAGTAGAAAAATACCTGTTTTTCTTAGGCTTTGACATTACTGCTAATGCAACACATTAGCAAAAAGCAGTGAAGCAAGGGTGCACAAGAACATGCTGGTCGGGGAAGGAAGGCATGGCTTCGTGGTACAAAGGCTAGAGAGAAGCCCTATTGCTTCAGCTTATCGATGAGAAAGAAAGTTCTTTGCTGACAGTTTAGGAACAAGAGGAAGAAAGGAGATATCCTCAAGGAGGCAAAGAGCAACTCTCCTAGATGCTGGTAAAACAAAGCAGTACCAAACTTGCTGGCATCAGGAGAACCCTAGGACCTTCTTGCAGAGTAAAAAAATTAACGTGATGGAATAGGCTCTGTGTATGGACCTGTAGATGAAAGAAACTAATTTCTGATGTGTTGGAAGGGAACTCTAGAGATCACTGATTCCAGTTCCCAATTATCTCTCTTTCCACTCCCCATCTTCTTCGTCTTTCAAAATAATTTTAATCTTAAAACAGTCTCAGACAAGTGTGATAGGGAGAAATGCCAAGTTTTCAGTATTTCATTGAAACTGGTATACATGAAACATTGTATAAGAGGTTTTCAATGAGGTCCCTTACTGTGGACCTCAATTAGGAAAGATGAAAAATGAAAAATTCAGCAGTTACAATGTGTAAAAATACTTAAATTCATTGATAATACCAAAACCTTTTATATGTTAGAGAGAATGAGAACTAAAACTAAGAGTATCACAGGCAACTTCCATTATTCACTTCATTCAGTCCAACCACTTAAAAAAGATTGGAATCCTTAAAAGCAAAGTGATATCTTGTCTCTTTAGAATATGTCTCCTGTCTCATTTTCAAAGCTTGGCTCTCTTTATGGAAAACAACTGAGGTATTTCAAGTAGATATTGAAATGCCACATGGACCTTGGCAAATACCTGTTCACATCAGAGCTGCTCTCACCATGAGAAGGTGTGCCATGGATTTTTTCAGCTGATGGCTCAAGAGATTAAATGAATCATTCTCATGCTCATTCTAGCTTTCTTGTCCAATTTAGTCTCAAAAAAAAAAAGAAAATTTAGAAGCTCTCCGAGGTTTCTTGAAGTAATTCCTCTTATTGGAAAGCAGTGAGAATTATGATTGTCACTTGGTAATATATTTATTTATTATTGTAGGCTAGTGACAAAACTCTTACCAATACTGAGCCTACTCCTCAGGTCCATAACTTTCTCAGAGTTGCTCTCCAAGAAAATTATGCAGTTTCTGTGTTTAAATATTCCTGTCTATTGCATAGAGGAATGTCGATCTGTATTTTCCAATGTGATATATAGGTTTATTCACACTCACCATGAGAAAGAAAGAAGTATTACTATTAGCAAACATTTATTGTGCTTTCATCGTTCATTGCTGAGGAGACTGAATCAGATCAAGCAGATGATCAAATCAGGTAAAGTGAAAGGAATGAATAAATTTGAAGCTCATCTGTTGTGAAACATGTACATTGAGGATTGGAGTATTTTGTATTCCTATTCCTTTTGTACAAGTGTAAACATGAGACAGTATAGCACTGAATCAAGACAGTGAGAATCAGACCAAGATATTACAGTATGATCTTAAACCAACTCCCATACAAACCTATTTGCCCAGTTGCCTTCTGATTCTTCTTCTGTTCACTCAGAAGTTTATCATTCAGTCAGTTTCAAAGTTCTAATCTCCTTTTGTTTGACTTTAAAATTTCTTTCCCTGCCTCCCACAGAAATTGAAATACATTTCTGGTGCTTTGTCGTTTTAAAAAGATATTGAAAAGGATACAAAAAATCTTGTGAGCAATTTGTCTGTGTAGTACAGTCTAATTGATATTGACACAGGGAGAAGGGGACGTAAATTGAAAACATGAATGGTACAGATACTTTACCAGTAACTAAGTGCATGTGCATGAAACCTTTATTATTATGCAGATATGTGCATATGCTCAGCAGTACCAGATTAAAATAAAACTGGGTTAATATCATGCACTCTAAGGAAATCTGACATCTTTAAGGTGGGCATGTAGACCTTACAGGAGGATCGATACAACAATTGATGTTGTGTCACTTGGGCTCTCTAGTGCAACTGAAAATACCTTGCACACGTTATATATATATATTTTCTCATCTGCTAAATGTAAATGTTTGTAAGACTGTGTCATTGCTCTCCTTTCCCAAAAGAAAATGTTTCATACAAACCAAAATCTCTAAATAAATTTTTGTGAAATTCTATTAATTTTTTTTGTCCGAACTCTCACCTCCAAATCTCATGACATTGTTGTTTAAAAATTGCCTTCAGTGAAAAAAATAAGGATTGTATTTATCTATTTATTTATTCATTTGTATTTAAAGTTTTACCAGTGATTTGAAAAAGAGTTAGTCATTCTTATGACTTCAAAAAACTGTTTCACCTAGGAGAGCCAAAGGGTTAAAGATATAAAAGGGAGACATGAGCTAATGTCATTTCTGTGGGTCTTTTAAGCTTCTCAGATTTATCTGTAAACTTTGTAGTTTCAGCAGAGAGAGGGAATAGAGACTGAGGGAATAAAAATTTGGTTGACATTCTGGCAACAGAGAAGTAGTCTTACTTTTATTTTTCTCTTCTTAGTCTTATTCCTTTTTACTTTACATGTTTACTGTCTCAGATGGACTTGACCTAGCTCAAAATTTGTGTATATGGTGAAGCTGGACTCATTCATACTGGTACAAATATTTCAGAGATTCCATCTAAAATATAGCCCCTACTTTGCCATAAACATTAGTTATCATCCACTGAGACACCTGACTGCCAGGTCAGGATCCCATGCCTAAAATCCAGGCTGCGCAGCTTGAGCTCACCTGCTGCCTTACTTGGGAAGTAATTAAGTTTTTAAAAGCAAAATGAATATTGTGTAGCTGTTAGACATGGATGCCGTGCATGCCCAGAAGATCTTAAATCTTGGAGTGACACATGATTCACCACAACCCTCATATTTGTGGGAGAATCACAAACATTCCCTACCCCTCTGCCTTCCAGGGCATGTACCAAGATGTATTCTGAGAACATGACAATCAGATTAGGTTCCCCACAGCAAAGAGCAGCCATGGTTCTCATCTTCACTCAGTGCAGAATGGGATGGAGCAACAACCTGACAATTTCTGATTAAAATCCTTCCTCTTTCTCAGACACATGACTCTCCACCAACAAACATTGAAGAAAGTGCTTTATCCACCAGGATCCACCTCTGGGAGGCTGAGAAACAGGATTCTGCCAGTTCTTTCTGTTGTGTCTCTTCCACTTTGAACAGAATGTTAAATACCCACTGGGAGCATTAGTAGAAGGGTATTTCTTAACTACACTGTAAAAATGAGTCAAGTGGAAGAAGTATCTGAGTTTCAGATATGGAGACCTTAATAGTAACAGTCTTCTCATTGTGTTTTGTGAGCAGAGGATGGCTGCTCATACTCAGTTATTTGAGAGGAAGGATTTTCTTGGTTTGTATAATATATGAGCAATGTGGTAGCCTCTTGCCATTCTGTCTTTGGTAAATCATTCTCAAATTATCTATAACATTGTACATTAGAATGAATTTTTTTTGTTTGATATAATCTCATATATATCCATGAATTTCAGTAAGGAACTGAAGTTAAAAGTTCACTTAGCCTAGGCTCCCACTATTAGACTAAGGAGGCATAGGCTTTTCTTGAAGGAGAGTAAGATCTTTTGCAGTGTCCATTGCTTTTGCTTTAAGAAAGCCTCTAGATATTTTTTTTCAGCTCCATGCTGTATCTTAACTTGGTCATATAACTACAGTTCCAATGAACAGAAAAACGTTCCTCAGATATGACTGGGGAGTAGAATGGAGATATTTGCAAATACAGATAGTGCTTACAGTTTGCTTTGAGACACTCATGTTTGTCATAGCAGAATTATTTCCAGTGCTATTAGTTCCGTTTACCCAAACAAGCTTTTTGATGCACTAGTGTAGCTCATGTCACTTTTGAAAGACAGTTTTTCTTCATGCTCTGTGCATGCCCCTGGCCGTTCCAACAAGCCACCACCCCAAGCTGAACATTACATGTTAGTATAATTATATGGACTTGATATTAATGACCATTGTTTTGGATTCACATGATGCCACTATCGTACTCAAATGCAAGTGATTCATGGCAACAATTTCAGACATGTTACTTAATAATCTTAGTAGGCAAAATACCAATTTAAGCAAGGATAGCATTAGAAGCTGAAATAAGGATTTCCTTCTGGTAAAACAATATATATTTAGTACAGGGGATAACAATTTCTGAATCTCAGCTATTTTTCATGTCTGGTGAGAAATAAAGACTTTTTTTGGGGGGGGCTACAGGGAAAGAAAAACGATTTGTGAGTTCAGATTAAACTTTGTGAGTTGCTTTGGCTGAAATAAAATCTTAATTAAATTGAAGAGTTTGAATGTACCTCTGTATGTGCCTTCACATTTTCTAAATGAGTTGTCTCTTCTAAAAAATATGAACTTGTCTCATACTGGTAATAAAAAATACAAATTTACTGGCTTTTCATTTCAAATTGGAAAAAAAAAAATTGCATATAGAGGAGGGGGAGAAATTATAGATTTGAATCACATAGAAAAAAAGTCGAATATTTCTTCTAAAATCAGATATATCATTATAGGCCAACCTGAAATCACTTTTTTGCTCTTATTTTCAAAAATGAAAACCCAAACAAATTTTATCAGTTTGACTATTCCATATTCCCCAGCTCTATTCTGTCCATCAACATATAAATTCTACTAAGGATCCAGCTTTACTTTGGGTTTCCTATACAATCTCCCTTTGAGACACATCTCAAAGTTGTCTTCTCCAAACAAGAATCAACTTTTTCCAACTCAAATTCCAAATTTTGTGTGCATTTTTAAGAAGCAAGAGATACATACTGCTACTTTATTTTCTTAATTATTTGATTGCCTCAGTACAGGACAGTCATCTGTTTTTGCCGATTTTCCCCTTAGAAACAAGCTGTGTTACATTTGCCTTGCATAGACACAAATAAGGTGTTGTCATAGAACCAGATCTAAATTGCAGTTACTGCTGTTTTAATGCTGAGAGAAAAAAGATAAAATCTAACCCATGTCTTCCTTTTTGCAGTGTTATTTCTCCTGCTATGGGCCTGCTCCTACCCTTCTCAAATCATTTGCCAGGAAATCTATAAATAGAAATACTTGCCCCTACTTTATAGAAGGTGTCCACTGATTTCCTATGACTTTTCAGATGATATTGAAAGGGAGGTATCATTGTCTAATTGTGCTTAATTGTAGGAAGTCTTAGTTAGAATTCATCTGGGCAAAGTATATCACCCCTCAGTGACAGCAGGATAAAAATCCAAATCATTATCTCCCAACAAAAACACAATATTCAATGGTCATCAGTGATCACCATTTCTATATTCCTCCAAATCATGGTCCCTTTTCGTTCTTCCTTCTGAAGACTTATACCAAAGCATCTAACAAAAACTGTAATAAGACCTGATTCAGGAACCATCCTCAATGCATTTCTAGTCTAGCCAAACAATTTACAGCAAAGATAGATTTGACCGGTGGCAATGATCAAATATCTTTGAGAACTCATCTTGCACAGCACAGAATAATTTATTGCCTTTGTAAGATTCAGCTGCATTAGTATCTAGCACTCCTGGAAAATATCACTTCTGCTTTATCAGACTAGCAGGCTACCAATGAAGATGAATTCTTGTTTGGGGTAGTATACTGGATTGAAAAAGAATGTAGTCAGAAAGCATGACATTTGTCTTCCAATCAGAAAACCAATAAGCACAGGAACAGGGAAGGCAGGAAGGGGAGAAATAAACATAAACATTACTTTAAGAGATCTTCTAATGTGCAATATTTATATACAAAGAGCAACTAGTGTTACACGCAGTACTCTCAGGTTTGTGAAATATATCAGAGAAAAGTAAATTGGAATGAGTTCTGAGTTTCCATTTACTTTATCTAACCAGACATATCAATTCTTTTTACTCCAGGCTGATAAAGTAGAACTGCAGCAGACAAATGAGCTAGTAAATCCGACATAAATGTGTTGTCACGAAGAAATGTTGGATTGAAAAAAAAACAAATAAAACACAAACAACTGTGACTTTGATCACCTCTGGGGCTTCTACTTTACTCAACTCAAATTAGTCGTTTACTCATTCTTTAGGGTATGTTCAATATTACTGAGAGGAGAGAAGGTGGAAAGGAATGTGTTTGTCAGACTTTACCTCTATTTTCTCTTTAAGTGGTAAAATGGAAGATGGGGGATTATTGTAAGTCTTCTATGTGGTTAATGAGGAAAAGCTACTGGCTTCAATGGGAACAGGATCCACTGTTTAAGTTTTTAGGCTTTATTTCTCGAATTCAGTGACACCTTGCATAATGTTTGTTATAAGTGATGTATTTATAAAAATCCATTCTGAATCACAAAATGGACATATGAGAGATAATGTCAGATGAGAAGTGGAAGACCACAGCTCTGGGCTTTGTTACCAGTCATAAGGGAGGAGGAATCTTTGACCAGTGCTAACAGGGAAATGGCAGTATCAAATTATAATGCTATTATGCAGACCTTCTCGAAAGACTTTATGTGACTATTTTTTTTTTTCTCCTTCTTTTTTCTTTAGGATTACACAAGATCCATTTTACTTATGGGGCAGCTAAGCCACGAGGTCATGGTAGAAACCAGCGGCAGGAGCAGAAATTACAAGTAAAATTAGGCTGGCTGCACAGAAAGAATGGCTGAATAATATTTTTCTATCTTCAAGTACTGTATGTGACATACAGAGGTAGCAAAAACTGATACAGTTCTACTGAGATTAAAAGTGTAGAGGCAGGAGATATCATTCATTTTCTTCCCAAGATTTCTGAAGAGGAGCCAGCAGGTGAATAAGAAACATGAAACAAAGAGATATGAAGCAAGTTTATTTCTTTTTAATTATTATTTCTTTTTTTATATATATATATTTTATTTTTTTCCAGGTGTAACACAGTTAAATTTAACAACAGTTTTGCTCAAGGAAAGGTTATTGAATTTGGCACCAGTCATTTAAATCAAAGTCATCTGCAGTCTCTGCTGTGGAATGGTGATATATATGAGTATTGTACTATAAACTATATCAACCATCTTAATACCAGCAAGCAGAAAGCTTCCTGCAGAGTTCTGCTCTGCGGTATCAAGGTATTAGGTCTCAGGTATTCACATCCATGCTTCAGATTTTTCTTCACCTTGCAGCTTTAATGGATCTTAAGTAGAAGCCTCTGTTATTATAGAATCATAGAATGGCTTGGGCTGGAAAGGACATTAAAGATCATCTAGTTCCAACCTCCTTGTTGAGAATTAATTGCTGCAGACTGTAAAAATGAGAGATTGTCTTGGAATGTTTCTTAATCATATTGGTAAATAACACATCGAAACAAATTTTACAGTGAGAAGAAATCTCCATTCATCATTTACAATGGTAATGCCCTGCATTTTCTCAAAACAGAGGAAGGGGTTTTTTTGTTTGCCTACTGACATTCAGTCATGCAGGGTTTTAACAAAAACTGGGGTTCTAAGTAGAAACAGAGGCTTGAAGAATTACCAGATACTATCAAGTGTACAATAAAATCTTAGATTGGCGACCCTGCTGGCTGCATAGCCAATTGCCAGCTGCCCAATGGCTGTGAACGGCTGCCAAGTAATCTCTGTGATAAAAGCAAAACAAAAGGTTCAAACCATCTCAAAGAGCAAACAGGTCCTCCAAACCATCCTTATACACAGATAAAATAGGCTCTGTGTCCTCCAGTGGATAAAACTGCTGCAAGTATTGGCCGTGTCCTTTTGATTCCATAGCCTTAAGGAAAATAAAGCTTTCATTGCCTGTAGTTATGTTTGAGACAGCATGCTTGCCAGTGTAAGAACTGAAGGACAGTTTCTGGAGATTCTTGCTTGCATGCAAGTGGTGAATCATAAATTACTTTTCAGGGTAGCTATAAATGTACAACATACTTCTTAGTCTAACAAATCCAGATAAAATATTAAATAATAAAGTTCAAAAAAGAAGCAAAATTCTAAAAATTGTTCTCAAAAATTGCATTTTTAATTGTATAATAGCAAAATAAAAGCGTTGTGTGTTTAGATATAAATAGTCAGGGTAAATAATTGTGATTGCTTAGACCAGGCTAAAAGGCTGATGGTGACAGTAGTGTTTGATCTATACTGTGGTCTAAAAAAATCTCATGGGAAGTAACTGGGCAATGAAAGCAACACAGTTCTGCAGACAGGCTTGGATGCTTGAGAACCCAACTGACAAAATATCATCAATGCCACTGAAGTTGGTGCTCCCACTGATGTAAAACTCACTGAAGCAAAGAGAATCTCAATTAAGGCAAAAACTGTTCTTCCATCAAAAAAAAAAATAAAAATAAAAATGTCTCTGTGCACATATGGGTTCTGACATTTTACATGCTGAACAGCAGATACCTACGCCCATTTTCATTGGGTCCTTTGGTGAAAATATCTATGTTGCCAAGCCTGATAACAAAGACTGCAATTGTCCCTCTAATTTTTAATGGCTGTACTCTAAAGTGAACTATGACATCCTGTGGGCACAAAGAAAATTATCAGTATTTAGTTGCTGCTGTTCAAAGACATGCTGTTGGGATTATGAGCACGTGTAATATTTGTACAAACATATATTTTAAAACTATATAATAACAGTAACTTTAAATTTGGTCTTGGATAAGAATCTCAGAAACATCCCTCAAACAGTTTTCATTTTTCACAGTTCATAGAAACCCATTCCTACACGGCAACTGTCTATATTTTCTATATCAGAGAAACAAAGAGAATAAAATGTTGGTTTTACAGAGTTAACCTTTCAAATCTTCTATATTGAAGCAGAGGAAGTAGTTCCACTTCTCCAATTTAGGTGAACTCTTTAAAAAATAGAATCCTTTGAGTTGCATGTTTCTTGTTTTTAATTAATTGAATTTCACTTCAGATCCTGTAAGTAATTAACAGCAAGCTTGCTGTGATATTAAACTGTAGGAAACACTGACATCTTGTGGAGAAGAAATGTCATTTCTCAGCTGATGTTAAACGGGGACAGTAATTTAGTGAAGAATTCAGTAGATCTACAAAACCCAAAAAGTCTGTATTTTCAGAAATGCATAAAATCACCTGTAAGCAGTCATATGCTAAATGCAGAGCGTGCAGAGCGTGCAAACATATTCAGACACACAAATATGTATACATATGCATGTGAACACAAACATATGTTTATTAATAGGAGAAACAATGTTTATAATATTATTTTCCTCTGATTTTGTTTGGTTGTGTGTTTTGAAACAGCTGTTCTTGCAACTTGTGACTTTGTTTCTGGTTTCTTTGAGAAACAGTGAGTGATGGTTGATTCTCAATAGGGCTAAATCTAATCTAATCTAAATCTATGTATTTTTTAAATCTGAATGGGAAGAAATGACTCTACTCAGACAGTATTATTATTAATACTGAGCAAAGTAGAGGACTGAAGGAGTGTGTCTGCTGAACACGGAGAGTAAATGCACTAAATACTGAAAGATGCCACTACAAATGTGGTTGCCATTTGACTTTTTATATTCATATGTATATATATATTTCTTTTGGTACCTTATCTTTCTGTCACAAAATATAACAATTAATATTTTCAGAAGTTTAATGACAAGTGTCTGCCCCTCAGTGGTACGGAGCACTACTGGCACCTACTGGCCACAGTATTCACTCAGCAACTAAAATTCTGCTACTAAACTTCCTTTACTATGAGTCTGCCTCAACTCTTCCTCCTGCTGGCAAATTCGTGATGATGAAGTAAAACCTTCATCTTTCCACTCCTGGTGCCTGGAGATGCCTACTGCAGTCCTATTCTGATAATTCAGATGGTAGCGACATGTGAGCGTATTTTATATATACATAGTTCTGTTCAGGAGCAATGGAAATGAGGAGCCTTACCACTAGTCCCAGGCAATTGCAGTCCCAGAGTTTACAGGCTATGCATGGCATGGAAACAAGGAAGCATGTCCCCTTCAAGAGGGATGGTGAAAGGGAGGCTGAGCTTTTTGTTATGTGTGATCTGCAGATGTATACAACAAAATACTGCTATCCAAAATTGTCCAAACCTTCTAAGTCCATATAAAAAGCTTTAGATTCCGAGCAAGTGTCTCTGTTTTCTGAATTTTGTTTCTGAGATTTTAGAGAACAATTTGGACCTAAAATCTGTGTTTTGGATTATCACTTCTGCTGATGTTCATTTACCCCTTTTTCTTCACCTTTCTATAAAGCAGCATCATTGCTGTGACTTTTTTTTTTTTTTTTTTTTAATGAAAGTACAGTGTTTTGCTGAAAAATACAACAGATGATGGCTAAGAGGACTTACGGATTCACAAACGTCAGCACCTGCTCTTCAGATAACAGGAGTTGTACACAACCCAGTGCATTTCAGATAATACCTGAGAAATAGACTTGTAACTTAATTTATGTTAATGTCTTTGTTTTGAAGCCTCTTTAGGACCCAGTCTGTATCAGAGCTCGTAATATGGTTATATAATGGGAAGCTGAGAAAGACCTTGGGACAAAATTGTCTCTTTTCTCCAGTAGCTGACTTTTGGAGTGACTCCACTGTCAGCAGAAAAGCAATCCTGACAGTTATTTTATGGAGTGAACCAGAGGTGAAAATGTTATATGGGAAATCAGGCGTATGTATCATAGAATCACAGAATCATAAAGGTTGGAAAAGACTACTAAAATCATTTTATCCAACCATCAATCCACCACCACCATGCCTACTAAATCATGTCCCTCACTGCCCACAGTATAAAGAAGCTTTAAAGCTTTACCATGATTTAAATCCTCTTATCCACCTGGTTTTTCTGTGGTAGGAGTATCATGAGGGGAAAAAATGACAAATGAGTCATGGTACTTGTGTGGAATCCTTTCTAAAAGATCTCTCCTGACAAATAGAATCTAAAAAAAAATCTTTCTTCTCATTATATTATGAAGGTTGCCTGCAAAAGATGACAGCAATGGGATGAGATGTGCCCTCAGGGCATTCTGCAACTCCGGGAACACCAGAAGGTTTTTACACAAGCTGTTCATGAAGGGTCACTACGTGTCTCATAGTTTCCAAATTGCTGGCACATAACCTGGGATGTACAGAAATTTGTAGTCCCAGTTTTAAATAGGGATATGAGACAATGTGAAATAGCTTCTCCCTATTTAACAGTTATGCACTTGAAAAGTTGACTATGTTGGAAGACGATTTTTCTTTTCAAACTTGATTCTGAAGAATGCAAAAAACATTCAATTGATACTTTTGGAGTTGTTTTTCATCATAGCATAGAATAATTCCACCTGGAAGAAGATTCTAGAAGTCATCTAGACCAGCTCCCTGCTCAAAGCAGTCCTGAAGAGATTTCATTGCTCTGGGACTTGTGCAGCAGAGTTCTGAACATCTCCAAGGGTATATATTAAACAATCTTTCTAGTACCCAGTATCAAATCACTCTTTTCCTTATATAGTATTGCAGTTTCCCATGTTCCCATGTTTGTTGCTTGTCGTCCTACAAAAATAATTTGAATACATCTTCTTCAGAGCCTACACTCTGGTAGTTTTTCTTCTTTCCTTGACTATAAATTAACAGTTTCTAATATAAAAATGGGAGGCCGTGGTTCGTATGACCATCAGAAAAACAAAATGCCAGAGATTTACAAATCATTAAAATACAGCTTCATTCTCTTCTTGTCTCACTGTTATGACCAAACAGTCAAAAGAGTACTATACCTCTGTTGATCAAGTACATATGTGGAAGGGGTACAATAAACAATGTATTGAGTCTGTCTGTGTTGGCACATTTCATATAATTCTGCTGTTACTCACATTTGCACTGAGATAATTTCAGAGACTGAGTCCCATGCCAATTAATAATGAAAGTGTTTGGATGAAATGCAGATTTTTTGTTTGCTAAATATTACAGAAAAATAAATGACTGAGCATAATGACAGTAATACTGAGTCAGACCAGAAATCCTCCTAGTCAACCATCCTATCTTCAAAAGTGGCCAAAGGTAGATAGCCACTCCTTATACCAGGAGGCTGAATGGTGCTGTTTATAACACCTACACAGTACCACATCTTTTGTTATGAAAATATCTAGGAAAGAAGATCACAAAGAAAGTTTAAGAAGTGGGTTAGTGCCATGACATTTTTCCAGAATACTCTCCCAACCTCCAATACTCTGTAGTTCTGACATTTCTTGAGCTATAGAAGACTTCATGCATAATAAAATTAAAACTTATAAAAACAAAAAGAAAGAAAGAAAGAAAGAAAGAAAGAAAGAAAGAAAGAAAGAAAGAAAGAAAGAAAGAGAGAAACAAACCAACAAAAACAATTTCTTCCTCCTTTAAATTGTCTAGTTGCTATGTAAACTGATGGAGAATAAATGCCAGGGTTTCATATGCGCTTATTCATTCTGGGTAGAATTGGGTAAATACTCGAAAATATTTCTGGCAAACTTTCATTCAGATTTCAAACAGGTGCCTTGTGGTTTTGATTTCTCTTTGCACTATTGCTCATGCAGAGAAATAATTGGAGAATATTATGGAAAACAGCTGCATTCACATGCAAACAAGGGTATTTGCTCATGAACCCAGGTATTCATTATCACTGTATGGTAAGCATTCTCCCCAATCCACCAAAGCATTTCAGCATGTGTTTAGCTTACATCAAAGGGATAATTTCTGTTTTAAAGCAAAGCATGAATATGTTTTGCTGGATGATGTTGCAACATATCACTTTGTACCAGGAATATACTTCAGCCATTCTAGTAACTTAATGGGTCAGTTGCCTAAAGAAAAGTAGAAGGCAGATGTGCAATGAATAGTAACCATCTTAACTGTAGAAAATAATTTGTGAATCAACATAGTTTCTAGTTATTTGAACTCTGTTAATTCACCAAGAAGTGGAATGGTCAATATAATAAGGCAGAAAAGTAAGGTGCTAAGAGCATTCTGTTTCCCCAGGTACTTAAATTAACATGTGCTTTCTCTAATGGGAGGTACATGTCTCTGTGGGATCAACCTTTTTTAGTGGGTAAAAAAAGTTTATATTTTTCCTTCGGCTTTCTCCATATTCATGTCAGGCTTTATGTTCAATATCTTTTCCCCACTCACAGCTCTCCCTCCTGCCAGGAGTCGTTAAGAAAATTCAGGTAGTGTTTATATACCTACTCTTAATGCTGTTGATAAACACAACAAAAATGAAAGTGTGAGTTCATCTAATTTACCTGAACACAGATTTTGTTGCCATTTGGAGCAATCTAAGTAAATCAGCAAGTTCTTGAGGTTTTGCATGCAGAAAACAAACCTATGATGAATCAATTTTCTTACAGCACCTAGTTACCAAACAGGATATCACAGGATACCCAGATAGCATAAGTGTAGTATATGGATACTACATTAATCAAATGAGATCATGTCCAGGGTATATATGCATGAGAAAAGAAAAGAATAGCAGTGTTCTCCTGAGAAATTAGGAAAAATCTTGACAAATGTGCTATGTATGTATATGTTTTTCAGGATGGAAGATAAGTCATTTGTGGAATTCAGCGTACTGCATAAGGAGATGAAGGAGTAACTATCATCAAAATTTGTAAAGAAATATGTTCTCAGTATCTCTTCTACAGTCCACTTCAGACGGCAACATATTTTTGGTCTTTTTTTAAGGTTACCAAGACTTTTATGAGAAATTGTCCATTGGAATTGCTCAAATTTGACTTCCAGAGTAGAGTCTAAGAGCAGAACTAATGACTGACTGAGACAAATTAACTTTGGTCTCAATTAAGATTGGATGCAAGTTAAAATTAAGGGCTCATCTGAGTATTCACTGGCATACTGAGTGTATGTGTCATCTGATAATTCACTGGCACCAAATGCATCTTCAGAGAGATGACCAATGTGATAACTAACTGACCTATGAGACACCAGGTCTTATCAGAGGGCTGGTGACATCATGGAATATTTCAACTGGCACTAGATAGCTGTGCAGGCAACTAAATGAAAGCCAGACATCTGAATTTATACTCTACCTGCACATACTTAACAACTTCCTAGGTACCTATTATAGCTGATGAATTATTGGATCTCATCAAAGGAATATAGCGAGTGACTCAGTTTACCACACTGTGAATGCATGTCTTATGTATAAACACCCTCGTGTAGACACCAAAACTTCAATTCAGTTTCCAAAGCAAATGAGCATTAAATACCCTGGGATATGCATAACCTTGACATGGTAGATAGTACAGGAACTTTACAAGGAAAGCTTGAGCACACTCCAGCACAACCATCAACTGTAATTCTCAATGTAGGCATGTATACTACATGTAGGCAAAGAAATCCTGCCCCTAAAGTTAAGGGAGCTAAACCTCATATTGAAACACCTCAATTATACTCTTAAAATTAGTGGTAATGTTCCCAAAGGACACAGTAATTAGTATAGTGAGGAGTACACTTTGATTCCCAACTGTCGGAGTTTTTATAGACACTTGGAGGGAAAATATTGGATTAACTCACACATAGTAGTCTGCATCACTGCTCCTGCATACTCTGCAAAATCTTGAGAGAATACTTTTATTCCAATGTGTCTTAGAAATATTGGTCATCTCATCTCTAAAAGAAATGTATTCACTGTAAAAAAGGCAGCAGTTTGCAGCTTTTCATGTTGAATAAAAGATGTTGATATACTACTACTGTGTTACTGTTTGCTTGACCTTTCATTGTTTGTTAGTCTGTTATGCACTGTAAATAACTGCTCCAGTAATGCCTATAGTATTGCTAAATATTTTTAATGTAACAGACTTCAGTCAATAATTAAAATATTTTCACATCGAAATGCACTTTAGGCAATAAATGAAAAATTAACATATGAGCAGGAAAGAGAGATCCTAAATGCATGATTTGTATTTGTGTGTGCTCTTTGTTTTCCATTCATATTTATTTATTTAAATATTGGTATTGTTTAAGGAAAATACAGCTCGAGGACAGCTGGAACATTTTGTGAATTTGTTAGATTTTGCAAATTACCCTGGCCAGGACAATTGCTGGCCTAGTGGAAGAGATCTGTTGTGATGTTTCTGAAAACAAATGTTCATATCTACTTTTAATGGCAAAGTTAAAGATTTGGAGAAACATGTTTTCTAGTTCTTCCTATTGCCATTCTGCAGTTGTACCTTAGACACTGGGCTTCTGTGGTTCGTCTCCATAAACAGGAAGCTGCTTTTGCATTTTACAGGGAATATTCTACACCCCAAATACTGACTGATCCAACAGTTTATCTGCTGCATTCTAGAATTAAGAGTCAGATTCTAGATTTTCTGTTCTAGATTAGGGATTGAGAAACTAGTATTCCTCTCAAGACAGCTCTGAGTTTTTGGCATCTAGAGCAAGAATTTACTAAACTTTAGTTTCCATTCCTTAAATTATGCAAAGCAGCGCTTCAGTTAAACATTAATCTAATTAACCTGTGATTTCCATCTGCTACTGTGCTGCAGATCATAGAATCATAGAATGTCTTCTCCAGGCTGAACAAGCCCAACTCCCTCATCCTGTCTTCATAGGGGAGGTGCTCCAGTCCCCTGATCATCTTGGTGGCTCTCCTCTGGACCCTGTCCAACAGCTCTCCGTCTTTCTTGTATTGGGGGCCCCAGAACTGGACGCGGTAGTCCAGATGGGGCCTCATGAGGGCAGAGTAGAGAGCGACAATCACCTCCCTGCCTCATCTCTGGAGGCGTTCAAGATAGGCCCACAGGGCTCTGAAAAACCTGATCTAGCTGTAAATGTCCCTTTTCATTTTGGAGGACTAGATAACTTTTATAAGGGTCCCTTCCGATTCAAATGATTCGTTGATTCTGAGATTTTGTGAGCAGAATCTTGAGACATGACAGACAGAGTTCAGTACTAACCAAATTACAGAAAAAAAGACCAAAAATAATCTGAAATATTGTCACCTTCGAAGCATATTAAACAGTAATAGTTTCATTCTTAATAGATAATTATTTCATCTGGTTTAAACTCTGTGTGAAAGATTTTGTAGAATTTGTCAACAACTTATTATGAATAATGCTTTTCTTATTAGAAAATGTCTTATATGTAACTTAGCTCCCACTTGTTTCTTGCCCTTTTCCTAGCAATCACAGAGCATAAATTGTTCCTTTTGTCTTTGCCACTAATATAGGAGGTAGCTGTAAATTATGGTACTTTAAAAGGCCACTTTTTCTATGAAAATAACTATATCCTGTCTTTCCTTTTATTGTAAGAAAATTATTAGAATTCCCTCAGCCATGGAACTTAATTTTTATTCCCTATAGTGAGCACTTCATGAAAAAGATCCAGTCAGAAAGCATGAAGAAAAGCTGTCAACCTCCTCTGAAAATTGAGTAATGTGTTATTTACTGGATTGTCAGTTATGAAGCAAGTTTTGGATATAATTAATGAGAAAGAATTCCCTTCCCTTCCCTTCCCTTCCCTTCCGTTCCCTTCCCTTCCCGTCCCTGC
>JAOWBP010000001.1:4351411-4405899 GCA_028571105.1 Tragopan temminckii
TGGTGGCCCTGCATGTGGCAGGGGGGTTGGAGATTCATGATCCTTGTGGTCCCTTCAACCCTGGCCATTCTGTGATTCTGTGAAGTCATGCAAAACATTACCATGCCTTTATCTTGTTGAGACGTTGAAAGAACCTGCAGTTTGCATATGTAGCAGAAAGAGGAGGGACATATTACTATATAAATGATTCTGATATACTTAAAGAAATCTAAAGGAAAGTTCCTCTACTACTGTTTCTTCTTTCATTTCACAGAATCACAGAATTGTAGGGGTGTCTAGAGATCATGGAGTCCATCTTATCTGCGAAAGCAGGATCCCTACACTAGATCGCACAGGTAGGCATTCAGGTGGGTCTTGAATATCTCCAAAGAAGGAGATTCCACAACCTCTCAGAGCAGTCTGTTCCAGAGCTCTGATAGAGAAGGACAAAATAGTTACTTTTCTACCATGACATTTTCAGATCTTAGAAAATAAGTACTCTGTCTTCTGGAGATCAGATGGATATTTATTATCAAAGATTACACTTTTTGAAGTGTTCTTTAACCTTTACTACTCAATGACACAAAGCTGAAGGAACTAGCAGTTTATAAGTTAAACTGTTTGTAAGTAACCGTTAATTAATTTGAGTTTCTCTCACTGATGCTGCTGCACAGGGAGGAACAAAATCAGTAGCCTGCTATGATAGTTCTGGCTTCTATACTTACGCAGATGTTTGTGGTTGCCCAAGAATGTATAGCTTAGGAAGACTGAAACCTCTCTTTCTCTCTCTCTCTCTTTTTTTTTCTTTTTTTTTTTTTTTCTTATCATACCAATAAATATACTCTGCTGGAGGAAGGATGTGGAAATCGAGCATGTGTAATTAACTCTTTGTGTGCTAGCAGTCACATTTAGAACCTAAGATATGCAAGAACAGAGGAGCAAATTTTTATTTCTTTTTCAGATGACACTGGAGATTTGGTCATGGAAGGTGCTGACTAATGTGGCAATGACCCAGCAAATCACTTATGTGTATGCTTTACATAAATATAGGATCAGAACTGGATAGCTTAACATCTTGTGGAATTAAAACCTAAGTCACAGGACTAGAAAATATTCGTTAAATGAAACTAGGACACAAAGTCTCTACTAGGAATCATTTCATTTCCCAGTTAATGTGAGTGATTGACATCAGGGCTTAAACAGCAGAATTACACTACAGTACATTATATACCTTGGTCGCTCTGAAAGTAATGACGTCTATTTCCATAGAAGTTACAATGGCTACAGAGAGCACAATAACACTATTTGATAGAGCAAATTCTCAGCTATAAAACACTAGTTTTCAACATAGTCACCACCATTAGCTATGCATTTTGACCAGTGATGAACAATAGTCTGCATGCAGTGCTTGTAAAAATCTGCACCAGTGGAGGTGACCCACTGTCTCTGTCACCTCAGAAGGAAACTATGAGAATCGAATGTATTCCCTCTGGTAATTGAAAAGGGACACCATGATTTCCAAGGTCTTTGCATGGCATCTAAATAAATTGCATATATGGTTGTATCAACATTTCACACTATTGTGAGTCAAATCACTTTAATGTAAGATTAGCTCCTGATTCTTAGTATACTAAACCTTTAATAGACTTACAATTTTGAAATTGAAAAGATCAAAGCAATCATAAGCAGTGTGTATAATACATAGTTTGGAAAGACTGGAATCTTTCTAGTATATATTTTTCTTATTTGTTAATCTGTAGGGAAGGAGCAACATGCTATAATAGCAGAGAGGAAAACAGGATTTAACTACACAATGTGGCATTCATAAGTCTGTTCCAGCCTATTCCCCCTCTTTCTTCTCAGACACTCCTAACTTTCTCAAAATAAATTTGAGGGGCTAAAATTGTCCACAGCTGGACTCACTGAAAAGTAAATGCATCTTCTTGTTTATTGCTGTTCTGTGCATGCATGTGTGTGTGTGTGTGCATGCAGGTTTGTTGTTCCTTAGTTAAAATGACTGACTCCGAATTATTCAGGAGTAAACCCAGTGCACCTTCTTTGCATGTTTCAATTAAAAATGTAATGAAGACAAACATAAGATCACTAATGATCAAAACTTTAAACATAGATTTGCAAACATTTATTAGTATTAAGGAGCACTACTGTTTCTTTTGAGGGCTTCAAATGGCTGCATTTGTATTTAGAAAGTTGCACATGTGTTCAGCTATTTTAAAAATTGGTACCATTCTTTGCCTTTTATTTAGCAACAGGATCATTAAGCAAGACGTTTATGAAAAAGCCTTAATTAAAACATAGGTGCTTTTCCTAGATTGTTCTATTAAAATGTGAGTAAATTATTATTATTATTTTTTACAGTGATTCTTTTATTAACTTAATCTTCTTTTAATCTGTATCTTGTCAAACTATAGCAGCTGGAAGACTGGAACTACTGAAATAATTTTCCTCATGTCTCAAAGAGATCTACAATAGAAATCCAGTCTAAAGGAAATCAATCAGTTCGAATGATTTATACACCCAAACTCAGAATTTGCTCTCATTTTACAAAGAACTTAACAGCTGTATCCTAAGCATTTCAATATTTCCCATAGTTTAAGATGCATTAAGATGTCAGCAATTTGAATAGAAATCATAACAAGAATTTGTAAAATGTTTTATTGTTCATATTATTCTTGTTGCTGTATCAACTGACAAACAAAAACAAGGAATAGAAAGGGAATTGGGATTTGAGATTAAGTTAATTTTGAAAATTCAACCTGAAATGCTAGAATTCCTAGTTTGCCTGATAATTTAACTTTTTTTTTTAAATTATTTTTAGAACGGATACAGAATTAAAAATCAGCTTTATTTATGCCTTGTAAACCAATATGAAAATACTGCATTCTATGATTTTCTGCAGAAGTGAAATGAGAGGAATATCTCTATTTTGCACTAGATGCAGATATGCTGATCAAAATCCTTAACATCAGCAACTTTCAGAAGGCACTGGTCTGATAACAGCAGCTCATTATAATGCATTCCTTTGGTGTTTAATAAATATGAAAGAAAGCCTTGTATACCTTAAATTATGTCAATGTTTATGATTTACAGAGTATCAGATTTCAATCTTAACTCCCATTTTTGAATACCACAACTTTTATTCATGACATTTACCAATTTTTATCAGTTTCTACCAGTGAATTAGGATGCAGTAAGAGGCCAAAGTTCTGCCCTTTTTTTTTGTTTGTTTGTTTTAACATATAGCCAAGTGAGCAAGTTTACAAATTCTGATTGAGTTGGCACACTGACAGATTAGGATTTTTTTTTCACCATGTCACAAAATCTGTTTTTCATGACTTGTCAAGCAGTCTCTGATTAATTGGCCTAGTGGTACATGGGGCAGAATCCAGTCTTTTTTTTTTTTTTTTTTAACATTTCCTAAAATATGTTTGACAATTCACTGTGCACACTCCAGTACCCTGGCAATGCTCTCTGGCAGAGCCCAGTGTGTTGCTTCTCAACCACAGCTAGTGACTTGTGCTCAGCTCTATTCTGCCTTGGAACATTTCTAACCAATATGTAAACCCCCTGCTTGTTAAGTCCTCTGAAAAATAGTTTCCTATTAACCAGTTTGATTTTTCCATGTTCAAACGGAAGAGTGTACATCCTGGAAATGCAAAGGTAACCCAGCAGATTACCAGCAGTTAACACAAAGCTGCTTAACATACTGCTGCACTTGCAGTCAACAATGATGAAGGTTGTGATTATGACAGAAAAGATAGCATTAATGAAATAACATTACCATGTGACTTTGTGTCACGACTTAAAGAAAACATAATTAAAAGAGATGGAAAAGATCTATTTTATCAGTTTATCTTTATTTATTTATCAGAATGCATTTCAGTCATTAGATAGAAAAATAGCTGATGAAAAACCTGATGTTAATCTAGATATCTGTGAAGTTTCATAGAACTGCAGTACACAGACTCTTTTTTGTACTTCTCTTTCTGATTGTTTGGGGCTCTTTTTGTCTCTTGAAGTTAGTCAGTGAAGTTGATATGTCCAGGGTCAAAAGAATCTACGAGATTCTTTAATTATTGTATTTAATAAACAGCACAAAGATATCTTAAAGCCTTTTGAAATGGAAGACATTTTTAACATGGTGCCTTTGAATATATGTCGTTAATCCAGAATAGATGTGATCCCCAAGCCTGACACAGTCCACAAAATCTTTCCCTGAAGTGTTGTCTATGGACTTCACAGAAATATGTGACTTCTCCTCGGTAATCACGCTATGGACCTTGATTTTTCTCTTCAGTTGAAAAGTAACTTCTACACATAGTGAATCCCAATATTTGGCTTCATCTTATATCAGTTTTACTAAAATCAACCCAAAGTATTATAGAGTGCTCTAATTCTGAGACAAAAGCAGATCTTTGCGGTGATGTTTGCACCCAAACTTTTGATTTTCATAAGCCATAATTGCCATGATTTTCAGTGTTGCCATAATGAGCTGCAATTTCATGCAGATATTCATGACAGATCCATTTTGTGAATGGTTGTGGGTTGGTTGGAGGAAATGACCAGCTGATGATCTAATGATAGAATTGTATTTCACCTCAGTCTAATCAGCATTCCTTCACTAAAACAGGTTAAATAATTGTCAATGCTGTTTGAAAGATGTGAAGAGAAATCTTCAGGGCTCATTAATCTCAAGAAATCGTGGCATATTGTCCTTCAGAAAGAGGACTGCAGATCATAGCTGATGTAAAGCCAGCATAGTTTGATGTAAGGAAGGCCACTTTTAATGTAGTCAAGCAAACAGAATGGACCATATCCACACTGCTAACTAAAAAGTAATAGAATAGTCGATGAGTGAACCTTTGAAGTGAAAGGTGAGCAAGTGTACTGTATTGCTGTCTGATCTTAGCCCCATTTCCCTTTCCTGCCATGAAAGAGTGCTCTGAAGTACATCCACTTCGTTTCCTCAGTCTTTGCTCATCACACAACAAGTATTTCTCTGTGTTGCCCTTTGAAAACAACTGTCTCTCCCTGTTCAAAATAAGGAGGGGAGAAGAAGGATTTTTTCTACCTAAATTAATTTTGCTTCCTGAATTTCATATTGTGAACCAAAGGCTGGTTCACAGTGGTGTGCTTCTGGGCATAGGTTCTTCCCCATGACTTATGTCACCCTTCAGAGTAATACAGACCTCCCACAAACTGAGTTGGTCTCCCTATGAGCTTATCTTTCCCCACTGACTACAGGGGGAGGCATAAGCAACCAGGATCCTGATCAAGATGAGTCAGTGAGTGCCAAGAGCCAGGTGAGCTGAATCACAGCCTGAGGGTTACTGTGTAGATTATGAACAATATGCTGCTTTTTAGGTTTCAGCGTTTCATTTTCTCACTCGCCCAGGCTGATCCAAGGCTGAATGCAATGCTCATTTTTCTGTTATCCAGAGACATTACTCATGTCTCTAGACATGAAATATGAAATTTAAAAAAAAAAGGAAAAACCTTAAAATTTTACCTTTCCCAAACATACTGAAACCTCAACCTTGATTTGTGCAGAATTTCTTTTTAAATGCAATTTGCCACACGAAATTTTGTTAAACAGTGATTCTTCCATGTGAGACAATAGTAGTTCACATCATTTTCTCAAAATTTTAACTGTCTTCTTGTTCTAGCATTGCAGTACACATCCATTCAAGGAAATACACTGCATCTTCTTTAAATTAGGAGTGTTTGACAGCTACATTGAGAATGGATGTCATTGTATGAATTGTATAAGCATGTACAAAAACATTTAAAGATCACAAAATCTGAGTATAACTTTGCAAAGTTAAATTACTGTAATGTCAGAAGGATAAGAAATGTGTTCAGTGTTATAAAATGAACAGATATCCGTGTGCTGTATTCAGTCCTTATCATTTAATGACATATAACAATGTTTTCCTGCTAGACAAGCAATCAATTTTTTTACATGTAAATAACCTTGTCTTAAATCTATTTCACTCTGATCACTATGTGACTGTAGAAAACCACAGTGCAGCATCGTTTTCAAATGGTTTTCAGGCTAGTGGGATAGGTGTCAGTTGTGGGCGTCTTTCAGAAGCTGGAGGTTTTAATCTAAGCAAAGGAGATCAATGCAGAGCACAGGAAGGAAAAGACACTGCAGAAGTCTTTGAGAAGTTTTAGACTTTAATTCTCCTCCCAGCCCTTTCACTCCCCTGTTATTTATTTAAACATGAGCCGTTGCCCTTGGCAGTGCTGTTTGTAAGCTACAGAGGAATTCTCCACATCGAGGCAAGAATTAAAGCAGAACTAAGTAGCAGAGTTGTTTGAAGGCTTCCTCCAAAGATCCCTGAAACCCATGTAAAGGCTCTCGTTTTTTCCAGCAAACTCTCAGTCTGGCCTCAAGGCCCCGAGTAGTCCACAGATTCCTCTTCCTTTTTGCTTTCAGATTTTGCTCATTATAGCTTTTCTTTTTAACCTCTGTGCTCAACACTGTTGGGTTAAAGAACTACATCACATGTCCTGAGATAACATTTTACCACAGAAACTGTAGGTTTTGCTCCATCCCCAAAGAGAACCATTTTCTGACAGAAGAAAGTACCACTCAGCTACAGTAGTTAGTAAGAGAAGCTCAAATCCATTTTGATATGCCACTGTAATACAGATGGCTCCACTGGTATTTATCAGCACATAAGAGCAGATTTCAGTGCCTGGAGTCTCCTGGACACAGTGATTTGGTTTTATTGTGATAATACTGAAAAGTTCTCTAGAAATCAGAAATTCACACTGAAGAAAAACACTGAGAGATTATAGTTTAAATTGATGAGGCAGATGAAGGCTGGGAGGGGTAAAAGAGGCAGAAAGAGAAGAGATAACTGCAAGCAGATGAGGAACTGGAATGTAAATCTCTGCGCTGCCACATTGTTCATGCAATGCTTTCCAGCTACAAGTTGAAGTTTCCCTTGCTAAATATAAAGCCAGGACAAAAAGCACAAAATGCTAAGTTATGCAGCATTGACAATGGGCTGTGACAACTAGGGCTGCTGATCGTGACTTTACTACAATATATAAAACAAATCTACTGTTGCATTACAAAGGTGGCTTAGGACCAGTCTCTGTGGCATCTCAGGATGAGCAGCTGTACTCCCCAAAACCAGCAGCCATAGCAAATCATTCAGACAAAATCCAAGATCTCATAGGGAATCATTTTTGTTAATAAAGAATCATATTACGTAATAATTGTGTTTAAGATAGGAAGTTTTCTGAAAAGAGTTTCATGACAATCCCTGAAGCAGATGGAGTGAATGGGTCAACTTTTTCTAAAATGAAAGCAACAACACTTCTCCAAATGTCAGTGTTCACATACTTACCTTTAGATTCCCTAATTATAATTTTATGGTGTCAAATCCTTTGAATCCAGTTTTTCCTCGCTTTGGTACTAAAGCAGGGAACGTTTTAACAGACTGTTAGTTTTCTAAGAACAAATTAGGTTATAAAACAATTCATAACTGTACTAACACCCACAGACAGTAACTCTAAAAATGATTAAAACAAAATACATTGCATTTTGTACCTTTTTCCTTTGTTCCTAGAACTTCATTTGTTTTCATTAAGTCTTAAAAAAGATCAGATTGAGCTGGAACTTGGGTAAGAGAGGTGATAAGTTTGTAGATAATAATGCATCTCATCAGTCATGAATTGCACAAATTAATCTTCAGATAGGGGCATGTCTTACAAGAATTTACATGCTAGCACTTTAATTGTCAGAAGCTAGTTTCTATTAGGCAGATGGACTGTGAATGAGTAACAGCATTTCCCATTAGTGGAAGGAAAAAAGAAAAATGAAGGTAAGTTAAAAAACATTAAGAAATTTCTTTAATAATTCTGTTTAACTTACGTTGTAATGAGGTGAGAGAGCAAGACCTGTAGTGAAATAAGACCATGTGTGCTTTATTTAATAAATGTCTTCTTTCTGCTTAGAACAAATGTGTATGGAAAAAGATAGAGAATGAAAGAAGTATTACATAGGAAAATGTGTGCAGAGAAGGAAAGATCTATTTAAAGGAATACTTTGAAGAAGACAAAAAAATGTTCTGTGTAAAACTGACTTTTTTTTTTTTCTTTTTTTTTTTTTTGGATGAAATTTGAATATTTGAATTTTTTTCCAACCATTGCTGGTAAAAGTGGGTTTTTCCTTCCTGTAACAAAGTGGACCAGAAGGGCCACTGAGCGTGGTTTGATTTGCATAGGGAAAGAATGCGGTTCCCAGATGCAGGCCACAACTCGATCACTTTTTAATGCTGTATCCTTTTTTTTTTTTTTTTTTTTTAATATTTTGGTGCATGAATTAATCACTGTGTGAATTCATAAAGGTCCATGTCCATGCCCTAGCCTGTCCTGGGAAAATGAAGTCCTATGTTTGTGAGATATCAGCTCTTTTGGTCATGCTGAAGAGGCAAGCACTTGTGGCTCAGCTTGGCAATGTTGTGAATTTCACACTCATTTGTAGGCAGCTTTTAAGTAAACAGGACAGCCACTGTGGCTACTAAATATTCACTGCTAGCTCTCATTTCTGAGAATAAAAGGATTTAGGCCACATGCTTACTAGGGATAAACTGGCTTCAAGAGTAGCTATTGGTAAACTTTATCAGTTTACACCGAACCTTGTACATACATGCTTTCTTTGTAATTAAAAACTTGTTAAGTTACAAGACAAAGCTCTGCAGGTCAGTATGATGACAGTATCTTGTCCTGTTGTGCTTTTCAGTTATGATCTGAAAGCATTTTAAAAGTATTTATTGCACTTAAAATATGATGAGCCAGCATGCCAGCGGCAGATAAGAATTATTACAATCTGTTGTTTCACAGGTGAATAAAGGAAAATGTTTTACCAAGGGTGGCTGTGAATCAGGAAAAATGAGGATTAAAATCAAAGTGATATAGCTGATAATCTTTGGCTTTAATACATAAACTGCAGTGGGTCCCACATGTGCTCACAGTTTTTTTGTTGTGCACTTAAACAAATAACTGAATAAAAGCTAATGCAAAAAGTCAGTCCCCGTTCCTCTTGCAATTAGGGGGGGTTACCATAGACCTAAATGTGACATAAAAGCCTACTGAAGCTTGTCAGCATCAGGATGTGTTGCTGTCATTTTTTTCTGACCAAGACTGAAAATTCTTGCCTTGATCCAAAAAAGTAATGGAACAAACACTTGAACACGTGAATTTTCAAATATTTCAATATTCAAAGATGTTCATGTACATTTACATTTGTTTATATGCATTTACTGTTGTGTATGTTTGTGTTTGCAGGAACAGAGTTTTAGGGTTTTAGAAATAATTTGCCCCTTTCTTGCAATATTGTCTATATGCTCTGGAATAGCTCTGTTGTCGTGTTTTATTTAAAAAACTTTTATGGACTTGCAGAGTACTGCATTATTCTGTCTTGCCACGTGAAAGTACATGTGCTTCTGGGATGGTATCCTGTGTTTTTTTATATGATATCTCCAAAGACATTGTCTTCACTTAGTATATATGCATTGTAAGGCAAGCTATATTTTTAAAATTCAATTTCTCCTGAAAAAAGTGACTAATCTGTAATTTTTTTACTTGTGTCTTATGTAACTGCTCCTTTTTCTATGATTCTGTAGTTTTTTTTTGTTTTTTTTTTTTTGTTTTTTTTTTTCCTCCAGTGGAACACATTGATAACTTTTTCATTCCTAATTTCCAATGGTATTTAATATTCTGTATAGCTAGGGCTAGTGAGATATTTTGCCTCACCAATATTTTCACGTTACTCTGCAGAAAATATTTCCTGTAGTGACTACAAACTCATTTTGGAAAACCTTTATAATTGATGAGAAGTGATTAGGGACAACTAGATTATTTTTTTCTAAATTTGATGAAACTGTAAAGCTTTTTTTTTTTTTCTTTTTTTTTTTTTTTTCTTATTCCTGTTGGAAATGCTGTTTGAACAATTTTGCTAAAAAGATTTTATAAAAATAAATGACTTCTCAGGCAATATTCAGACAAGATTTATAAAAGAAGAAAATTGCAAAATTGGATGAATTATCTCTATATTTAAGGATTTCAATTACATTTCAGTTCACAATTTCATAATACAAAATTGTAATGGAGTTTCTAAGGAGAAGTATATACATGCACTGTTACTTTCTCTTTTGATTCTCTGCTTGTTATCTTGTAAAACTTCAGAGTCTTTAAGAATTGCATATGTATGTATGAAGAAAGGAAGAGAAAGTAAAAACTCTGATGTCCCCGTTTTATCACAAGTTCTAAAATCTCTATTCACAAAGCAACAACAAAAAGACAGGAGAATATCTCTTTCTTTTATTTCTAATACCCATCTCTGCAGTTCCTCTGGGTGCCCTGTGTAGCACTGCTTTGTTTTTCAGAATATTTGAGAGTTAATAGGAGCACCTTCTGCTCGTCCCCTCTATAGGTACCTACTTCCAAATTGATCTCCAAGTACAGATTGTGAAGATAAACAAGCTCTTCACAGCACAGGTTTTTTTTCGTTTGTTTGTTTGGTTTGTTTTTTTTTGTTGTTGGTTTTTTTTTTTTTTTTAGGTGAACTCCTAGATGAAGTCAAATGAACTCAGTCCTAAAAGTACCCATTTCTTTTTTGTTGGTTTTGAAAGTTATCCAGGGTGACTAGTTTTGTGAACATACGTGCACTTTCTGTCACCCCACGACACCTTCTTCATGGCTACGGTGGAGATAAGGTTTATTGAATGGAAAATCTCTTCCAAGCATCATCACGCTTTGCACTGACGGGTGTTTCTTATGAGTAGAAAAGTCATAAGCCATGGCAGGATTTTGCTTTATGTCATGATTGGTTATTGGGGTGGTTGATGATTTCAGATGTTTTTTCCAATGACTTCAGTGAGATTTAGATCAAATGCTGAATTCTCTGTTTTCTTGGGTTTGCTTTTTTATTTTGTTTTTGTTTGTTTGTTTTGCTCATTATGGCAAATCAGTCCCTTTAATACTGAAAAAGAGCAGAAGTTACAGTCAGGGCTGTACAAGGTGGTTTATGCTGACTAGCAGGATGAATTTCACTCACAAAATGAGGTTAGGAATTTGTAAGTAAAATCCTCACATCATGAAGGTAGACAGTTAACCAAAGTTTTCTAATGTACACTTTTAAGATAATTATATTGTAGGGGCTTGTTTTGCATTTTTAGTGAAAAGAATAGCAGATAGATCTGCTGGTGAGCAGCAGAAAGCATAAGCCTTATCAGCGATAAACAAAGCACATGTTGAGCACTTGAGAACTTACACTGAATGCAGAGGAGCTGTTTCTGGCTCGTTTGTGATTTACATTATTAGATTTTTGTTAACTAACAACAAAAAAAAAACTGTATTAATAATCATCCAAAACACTGTCGCAGCCAACAAAAAATAAAATCTATTCTACAAAACAGAACAGCTACAATCACATTCTTTGTGAATTTGATTCCAACCTATGTTGTAAACCATAGGCTGATAGATGGAGCTAAAATATCGGTAAAAGAACAGAGTTCTTAACTGTGCATAACACAGAAACAAATTGTTAAACTTACTCAGTTCTAAAGGCCTTTTCCATAATTTTTGCTAATGCAAAAGACTCCTGAGGCAACAAGACAGCTTACCTGCCAACTTTGACATTTCTATAACCAAATCAATATTTCAGGAGCCTCATGCTATAAATCTGATGTTGATTTGAATTTCCTGAAAGTAATAAACGATCCAATTAGAAAACAAACAAAAAGGTGAGAATAATTACACTGTTTATTCTTCCAAGATGTTAAGGTGGGCTTGACAAGACAAAATGCTCTTTCTAAACCTAGAGTCTGTCTATGCTTGCAATTGATCTTAGGAGTTAAAGGCTTTTTTTGCATTTTTAACACTCTAAGTTAAAATGTATTCCTTGATAGAGATGTTAAGAAGCAGTTTCCTTATAATATCTCATATTCTTCATTTCTTATTCCTCTTGCTTAGCAGAAATTAAAATGAAGTTGGAAATATTTATGCAGAAATAGGCCTGATGTTGCAATGATTTTACAGTAACAGTTTTTAAAATCATGTCTAAACAACTGTTTTTTTTTTTCACAATATCACTTATAAAATGGAATTCTTGCATTATTAGATTATGGGGTTTGCAAAACCAGAGGAAAATTTGGGGCAATATTTTCTGAGGAAATTTGTGAGTTCAATCCAAAGCCAGACATTTGTAGTAGAATTAGGAGCCAGTTCTCTGAAAGCATTAGGCACTGCAGGATTCCTCTGTTGCCTCAGCAGTATCTTAGAGGTACATTTGGCATGTAGCTGATCTGTTGGGTTACTTCAGAAGGAAAAATAAATTAAAAATAAAGCCATTGGTGAGGTATCTTTGGTTCTCTGCCTGTCTCGCTGTATTAATGAATTGCTATTGTGAGGGTCACTTGACTGAACCTCCTCAACGTATAGGTCTAGTGACTGTGGTTGTTATTTTGTCTGTACTGTGAAGACTTATCCTCGTCTTGTCTTGGCTTTTCAAATGTCAAGGATACTCAGAGCTCAAAAGCAAGATCCTAGGGTAAGAGCAAGCCATTTTAGAGACGTAATGAAACACTGTGTGTTTGTGCATATCTACAGACTGAGTGAGCATACCCAGCAGATGGTGACTGATAATTTAATTCAGAGCACTTTGATTTATATAAGTAGGAGTTGTGCCATGACACTTGAGAAGTAGTTCACTTCTCATACAACTTATCAAGGAGTCCACTTTACAGCAAGGATTCCAAGGATTCATGGATTTAATCTTGGAAGAAACAAGTATCACTGTTCATATCAAAGGCAGAGCAAGACACCACAGAATTCATGAAAAATGAGTCCTGAAGAGTCATCATCTTTGTTCTGATCTCTGTTTCAGGAGATACAGCATATCTTTGCTGTAGTTCACAGTGGTTTCCCACAGCGTGCTCTAAGCAACCAGATAAATCATCCCTAGTCTTAAGCATCTGGGTCATATGTGTCCAACCCTCTAGTTTTATGTTTTTGTTGCCCTCTTTTTTTAATGCTTTAATTTAAAAAAATAAAAAAGAATAAAAAAGAAGTTTTGTTACTTGTATGCATTAACATAGTAATATATTACATATTTTATATGCAACCCAAGACAATTCCTCCTCACTCTGTGCTGCCCAGGCAAATCAAAAGGTTGGACACTCCTGATCTAGGTGTTAAATATTTACTGTAAACCATATTTAAGAATTTCCTCAGTAAGTATTGGAAAAGAAAACAGCTATTCCAGGGTGTCAAGATTTTCTGTTTGCTTGAGGTATCTATTTTCAGGACAAACTTCTCATGCATCCTGCATGACACTTCCAAATACATGCCTAACTATAAGACAGATAAGGTCAAATGAGGTTCATCTTCACCTTAGGGGCCAATAAGAAAGGGCTGAAAAATTGGTTTGCATTAAAAAAACTTTTTGTGAAAAACAAAGCTGAGACCATCACGCTACTTTTTTTGATTGCTTGTCTGCCTGCTGTCCAGCTACTTTATTTGTTTTCTTAGAAGTTAGTAATCGATTTAACAAAGGTTTGTAAAATGCCTACAAGTTCCAAAGATATTGAATCCTGAGAATTAAAAATAAACAGCTGACTAATGAGAATTACAATAATTAGTCTGGACTGAGGTCTCAGTTTGACTTGATGTAAAGGAATTTTCAGAAAGCACAGAGGTTAGTGAATGTACAACCTATGGAAAACCTTCGCCACGAGTCCTGCCCAACTGAACTTCAGTCCACTGGAAAACAGACTTCAGTAGTCTCACAGACACAGAATTGTTTAATAGGTTTGACACTTATGTAAGCAGATGAAAACAAAAACTTGAACTCATAATATTTCAATAACAAAAGCAGCAATAGCAACAGCTCAAAAAAAAAAAAAAAAGAAGGAAAGAAAAAAAAAGAAAGAAAGAAGGAACTATGGAAACATGTAAGAAAAAGCAAAATCTGTTGTTTTGCACAGAACCAAGGCTATATCTTTCCACTGCGTTGTTTTTCTATACTCATTTACATCAAGAAAGGTAGGAGTAGAACAAGCCCATGCTGGGATGGAGGACGGTAATGATTTCCACACACTTTGCCCTCTGACTGCACAGAGCATGGGGCAGTGGTGAATCAGCCCATGAGCCCCAGCAATTCCAATTCTGAGCACTCAGGTCGCTTTAAATGTTTTCAAAGACAGATTTTGTTTTGCTGCATCTCATAAAGAAAAGGGCCCTGCATATATATTTTTCTCTTTGTTTTACTGTTTTCCCTGCTGTGTTGCTATGAAAATTGTTTCATTCTTATTCTGATATTGTAAGCTTCAAAAACAGATCTTGCCTAACATTTGTCTGAAATATGAAAAGATGCCCTCTGCAGCAAGCTTAACACTGCTATCATCTGCATAATAAAGATAGGCTTTATGTATAGAATATACATGCATGTGTATAATTTTATACTGATATATTGTTTGGGCACAAAGATAAACAGAATAAGAATCACAGTAGAATAGGGGAAGAAGCCTGTAACTCAGTGAGTGACATCAAGAACAGATCTCATCTGTCAAATGATTGAATTGAGAAGCTTTTCTGAACATCTCTTCTAGGACAAAGTATTTTATATGTGGAAAATAAATGTACGCAAGCTGATAGTGTGCTGTTTCTCCAACAATTCCATAAAAAAAAAGTTGTTTTGCATTCTTTCTATCTCTTTTTTCTTTTTCTCCTTGATAGTTTTCTCTCACCTCATCTCTCAGGACAAAATAAAATAATTGGATTCTTAAAAATACATGTGCTGTATTTTGGAACTCAGTGGTGGTAAAATTATCCACTTAGTCATGAGTTCAGACTCTCTCTGCATTTCTCTAAACATCTAACCTATAATTAAAAATAGTAGAATTTCTTCAGAGACATTTTTATTTCAGATCTGGGGGAATTTTCTTATGTGATTGCTATTTTTCTTGAGAAATACAAAGTAAAGCAAAGAGGTGTAAAAACTTTAAAATTTATCAGAATTTTAGCATCAGCATAATTTCCACTGGATATGAAGAATCTACTAAAATTAGCATCCATATAATCTATTTAAGAACAAAGTAATATCAAGGTACTTTGTTAAACAAGACAAAAATCAGCTTCTACTGGAAACTCATGTTGCAGTTGGAAGTTTTGTCATTGGCATAGGGCTCTGATTCAGAAAGGGACGCACATATCTCACTTTATTCATGTTATTGTGCTACAGATGAATTCAGCGGAACCACAAACATGCTCAGGTTTCATGCAGGCTTAAGCTATTTTCTGAATCAGCACCTCAGCAGCAAGAAAATATGACCTTTGCTGTGAAATCACATTAATGACCCAATAAAAAGACAAATATTTTCAGCTAAATTCTTTCTTCTCTGAGGAGATATGATATTCTGCACTTAGCAAGGCATCCTCTGCAATAAAGCTCTTTTCTTCTTCATTTGGTGACTTTTTCCCATTTATTAACAACGTGTGAATTTTGCATTTTATGTACGTTTTATCACATATATTGTGGGTTTCTCATCTACCACATAGCCACATTTGGTTCTAGTAACCAGTAGCATGTTGATTCCTGTTTGAAAACAAGTCTTACTAAACAGACGTGACTTAATGCAAGCTTCATCTGACTGGAATGGACAGTGGTTCTTTTCCATCACCTTGTCCCCATTAACACGTTTTTCATTGCACAAATGCATCAAAGGAGTTGAAAAAGCAGTATTTCTTTGCAACATAGTCAAGTAGAAGTTTTTTCCTTTTTCCTGTTTTTTTTTTCTTCCTTTTTTTTTTTTTTTTTTTTTTTTTTTTTTTTTTTTTTTAGTGAATAAAAGTGGGGAGAAGCACAACTTAAATAAAAGGTTTAGATTTGCTTATGTTCTTTGAAGCTTTTCTTTGTAGGCAAGGGATCAGTGTGTGGAGAGGGGAAAAGGGAAAAGGAACCAAAAATAATTTAAGAAAACACTGAGTTCTGTCTTTGAATTATATAAAAGCATCTGCATTTGATTTAATTTTTCTTTAACATAATGTGCTGTATAATCACTGACTTCGTCATCCCTTGGGTCCAAGCTTCCTCTTAGCATAAGCTTTGGAAGCTGTGCCACAAAGTTCGATGGAAGCAGAATCTGGTCCATGCTTTGCTTTAAAAATAAATCATTATGAGTTACCTCTATTGCTGCTCTCTGCTCTTAGGAGTTCTTTCACTTTAGGTGCCAATTCAGTCCTAAAAACATTGCTTTCAATGCCATCAGCCTTCTGCCCTGTAAGAAATCAAAAAGGATCAATAATTTACCAAACAAGGATGAGTCCACCTTCCTATATTTTATTGATTGGAAGGGTAAATAAATGGAGGCAGAAGAAATGGTGCAAGCTCCCAAGGGAGCTGACTACAGGACTTGGTTCAATCTCACTCTTACATGAGGTGTTAAGATTTTTTTTTTAACCTTTTCCACAACATAACCAAAGAGGACCTTGGTGCTTCAGAAATTATTTTAACTAATAACCATGGACAAAGAAACATTGATTGATATATTAATAAGAAAATTTGAATCATCTTCACTGAAAGCAAAGTCAGAACAAAACATTTTAACCCTTAAGCCTGAAAATGCAAATAAAATGAGTAAAAGCAGATAAATAATAATTTGTCTCTCCTGTCATCTGGAGAGCTCAAGATGCACTTAAACATTGCTTAATTAAACTCCACCATACCCTTGTTCAGTAAATATGCAATTATTTTCTAACTGCTTATTTTAGAGGAGAGAGTCTTTGGTCTTCGATTACTGTAAATTAAATTGAGAACAGGCATGGACAAGCAGGATTCAGTAGCCTTTAGTCAGCCTCATCTTCATGACTCTGAAAAGTGAGTTTCTTTTTACAGGTTCTTGGGAAACACACAGAACACTAGGAATTGACTCCACAATCCTAAGTTGAAAGGGGCCCATAAGAATCACTGAGTCCAGCATGATTAAAGGTTGACTTCTTGGGCACAGACCCCCTCATGCCTGCAACATTAGGGGTGAGCAGCTACTTTATACTAGAGCTGGTTAGCTGCATCAGTACATTTTCTTTTCTTTCTTTCTCTCTATTTTTCAAACTGTGGATTTTCCCCCCACCACACTTAGTTCTTGACGTGGTTTCAATGTACTCATCTTCCTGAGATCAGTTTTACCTGATAAATTTGTAAAGCCATTGTGGCCTTATTTGTCAGTTCGGTGTGGGGGGAGAGAAATGTGTGATTGAATGCTGAGGTTCTTTCTGCAGCTTCTCCAGTGAATTGTGATTCATCAGGACATTATGTGGTAGGCAGTTGTACTGTGGCATACTCTAGGCGTAGTGTGTATCACCATTTGAAACAAAGCAATGTAATAAATCCTTTTGTTAATAACTCTAAATGAAGACTTATGCCCTGGAAATTTCTTTTCCTCCTGGCACAGACAACTGTAATCTCCATGGTGCTACAGAAAGAGTAGACACCCTAATACTTTTAGGAGAGGTGAAGTTATATGCACCTTATTAGCAGGCCACTGATCAAACTATTAGCAACTTGATGGGAAACAAGCTAGAACTTGGTAGGTCACCCAGAAACAGAATGAAAAAAAGCTTTATGGTTCTGCAAATGCCTCTGCTCAACTAATTTCCCACCCAATGGGCATGGAGAAGACATTTTATCCCACTGAGCAGACTAGTTGGGCAATAGTGATTATATGGGATTTGCGTATGTCATGAAAACTGTGGCAGTTCCTTCTTGGTACTTAATCTTATTGTTTTGTGGTGGAAGAAGCCCATCAGCTCATCTTTGTTTCCTTTGCTCTTTATCTTTCTGTGGCATATGTAGCAGGATAGAGAAAAGAACTAGAAAACGCAGCAGTATCTGCTACACAGGAACACTAACCAGCAATAGCCCTGAGGCTCAGAGTCTTAGTGCTCAGCATCTCACTGCAGCCTGGGACCTTTCACTTGATGCACTGCATTGACCAGCTTCAGAGGAGTCTTCATGTTTGTAACAGTTTATGTAGTCATTTGTTTTAAAGCTGTTTTATCTCTATGGTGGCAAGCAAGGAGGTCAGCAATTTCTTCACTTCCATATTGAGAAGGAAACAGTTCAGAGGTCAATTCATCCAAGCCTGTCTTGCAAGGCTTGCAGGCTCTGCACAAATGCCAGCACTTCCAAAGATCCATCAATTTGGTCACTAAAGGAGAAAATATTTATCTTGTTCCTTGCAAGGAAGACCACTCACTGTGAGCTCTTACAAATTACTTTGTGAAGTTCATCAAGGGAGGAGATGGCCTTCTATCCTGTATGTCCATATTTTCTAGCCTTGGGAATATTCAGTGAGAGCTGGACAAGGTTTATGTGTGCTGACCCAGTGCATCCTCTACAGAGCAGCATGATCATAGAGTCATAGAATCATAGAATCATAGTATCACAGAATGGCTTCAGTCGGAAGGGACCTCGGAAATCATTGAGCTCCAACCCCTTCCATGGGCTGTTTGTCCCCCATTAGATCAGGCTGCCCAGGGCCCCATGCAGCCTGACCTTGAGCACCTCCAGGAATGGAACATCCATAGTTTCTCTAGGCAGCTTGTGCCAGTGCCTCATCACTCTCTGATAGCAACTAACCTAAATCTCCTCTCTTTTAGTTTTAAGCTATTCCTCCTTGTTCTATCACTGTCAGATCATACAAAGAGTCTCTCCACTTCCTGCTTATAAGTTTCCTTCAAGTACTAGAAGGATGATGTTGGTCCTTTTCCCAAAGAATAGAGGTAAGGTGTAGGATTTTTAGCCTAATTTCAGGTCAGAATCATCTTTATTGCTGTAACAAAGTCTAATTATTAAATACTTTTTAAATGGGCAGATTAGTTCTTGACTATGATCTTTGTCTCCTCTCAGCTCAAGAAATAAATTTACATGCAGATATAGCAAAGAACCAATGAAAGAAAATGCGAAGCTTGGCTGCTGCTTATCCAATTTTGTGTTAAAACCCACATTTGGGAAATTCCTTTTTAATTGGTCCCTTCAAGGCCTGGAATACTTATGTGTGTGCATAAAGCATCAAGACCAGAACACGCAGAGCTGAATGGTCCACCTTATTTCAAAAAAATGCCTACAGAAATGTTTAGACAGAGCTATTTCACTGATGTCTATATCAAGAAGATGCTTTGTCATTTCAAAGGACATGCAAAGCAAGAGAGAGGAAGGAAGAGTGGTTCTCTGATAGCTTTATAGCGAGAGTGGCGTGACAGTGAGAGACAGCAGGGTAACATCAGAAAAAAAATGGTTTCTTTTCCTGTATCAGCCTGCTACTGAGCCTGGTTCATTTAAATCTTTCTAGGTTTCTGTTTACTCACCTGTAAAACAGACATAATGTTATTCTGAAATTCCTTAGAATATTTTTTTTCTTGTAAAAATGATAAACCCTTTCACTTTGACAGCATCTTTCTTTTGCATAATTTACAGAAACAGGAGATAGACTATTCATACAGTTTAGAATCACGCATTTGATTAAAGTTAGGTGATTAAGGAAGAAGCAAGCAACATGGGAAGGATTAATAGCACCTAAATAAAGAGAATGCCATTGTCCAGAGAGCTTCCATTGTCTGGAGAGCCTATTTTTTCCCCTAAGGGATTTCCAACTGTAGAAACTAGGCTATACACAGAGAAAAAGTGACATTCTCTGAGTTCATGGTGACTAGTATTGGAATCAGTAATACACTGTTATTTGTAAACTCAGTATTTGTGAGCGCTGCTCCCTTGCCACTCCATGACCTCAGGCTGTAATAGCAGTGCTGTAATGAGTGTGCTGTCCTCCAAGAGAAGAGAGGGTGAAATTCCTCAACAGCCTACACAGAGGTTTGCTGCTATGGTAAAATGACTGCAGAAATTACCTCCATCCACGGATCCCATCATGCTGAACTGAGCATACAGGGCATACTCAGGGTCACTCTTGTTAGAAAATCATCTTCATATCTTCTCTTTTCAGGATAAAGCCGCAACAGAGACAGGGTATGAAGGATGCAAGAGTGAATGCATGAAAATATGGTCATCTGAGGTGCAGAGTGCAATATTCGCAAACCTTGGAGTAGTCTGTCTAGAGAAGGCAAGCAGCATCCACATCACACTGGTTAGAATCATAGAAACATTAAGGTTGGAAAGGCCACTAGTCCAACCATCACCACCATGCCCACTAAACCATGTCACTCCACTGCAGCATCTATATGTTTCTTGAAAACCTCCAGGGATGGTGATTCTACCACCTCCCTGACAGCCTGTTCTAATACTTCATCATTTTCTAAACAGAAATTTTTGCTAATATCGAACCTGAACCTCCCCTGGAGCAACTTAAAGCCATTACCTCTACTCATATTCACTAGCATGGTGTCATGCTACTTTTTCTTCAGTAGGGACGTGATTCCCAAGGGCTGTCCTGCAGTCATGGAATACTGTCATGTTGTTATTATTTCATGGTTTATTTTTAAAGTTCATGAAATGATGCAAGGGCTGCACTGAAGTCCACCAAAGCTATTTTTATAGCATAACTGGAAAGTATATATTACCCAGATGACCCAGATGGCTAAGACGCTAAACGAGATCTGTGAAAGTATAAAGCTTACTGGAATAGTGTTGGAGGACTGTGTAATGCAAACCGATTCGGGGATCTGTGTTATAAAATGGTGGAAATGTACCCAGTGGACTCTATCTTCCATGACCCATTAACTTCTAGAGACGAATTTTGGTTTCTGGGATAGCAACTGTTGACAAAGGAAGAACAAGCTGGAGAGAAAAATAATCAAGTTAAAGCTCTCACAGTGTCTTGCTGCAGCTCTATTCTTTGTTTATCTACGGTCAGACCGAAATGGGGGATATAATCCAGTCAGTGTATAAGAATGAGGCATGGAAAAGGGATACCTGCACCATTTTTGTGCAGCTCTGCCCTAATAAGATGAAGATAAAAGACATTCAGGATGTTTTAATATTTCAGTATAGGTTCTGCTTTGGAAGCATTCAGACAACAGCTTGCTGAAAGTCTTTGCAGAGTAATTTCCCTTTCAAAAAGGACAATTAAAATGGCAAGTTATCTTATCTCCTCACAAGTTATATTGTTTTAGCACTACAGGATAAAAAAAATACTATTGAATGGAATTGCTGAGGGATTGGTAGAAATCAATATAATATAACTTTTGTGTTAAGTGCCCTATAATTTATTTTCCTGCAATACAAATACATTTAAAATATACTGATAAAATATCATCTTGATAATCTATTCAAACACCTAAGAGAGTTCAGTTTCTGTTCTGTTCTGACATACTCTGAATTTCATTTTAAAAATACATTCTGATTTAACTGTCATCAATAGCTTAATGCAATCTCAAAGAAACAGGCACAGTCTATTCAAATGTTTCCAATATAAGCTGGAGATTGTTGGAAAAAGCAAAAAAAAAAAAAAAAACACCAAAAAAAACAACCCACAAAAAAGCAGCTTTACAATTAAGGACATAAATGTCAAGAAAAAAGAAGAGGAAGGAAAAATGTGGGAAATTCAGATTTTTTTTTAATATTACTTTTGTTGTTGTTGTTGTTTGGGTCAATTAATCATAAATCATCATAATTTTAATAAAAATAGTCTACAAAGCACAGCTAAAGAGCATGACTAAGTTCATTGAGATCTAAGAGGGTGTTTCTTTTCTGTTGAAATTTTAATTACTGATTCTTTTAATATTCATAAGTCACATCATTCTCTAAATATTGAGGTGATCCATATAATCAGAAGATTAAAAAGTATGAAAGATAGTAAATTTCGGGGTCCATTCTTGTATTTATTTATTTTTAATTTTCTTGTACTTGAGTATTTGCAATATATGCTTTTCTTTTTGAAGTCCTAACATATAAGAGCCTTGTTATCATAAGAACTGGAATTCTTACGGAACTATATGACTTCTGTAAGTGAAAGTTTCTGAGACCTGTCACGTATTCCAAATCACAAAAGGAAATAATAAGTCAATTGCTATTAGAAAATGAATTTAAAACCTCTATAATTGATCAATGTTAATAATAATTATGACATTAATACCTTAACACTTTACCTACCAAGTAAGTCAAATGAATCAAGAACTGAAACGCTGTGGGACAAATTATAACATTAATGTAACCATTTAGATTGTTGGTTTAAGGATCAGAACACAAGTTTCAAGTTGTCCAACCTAATGACTTAATTTTGCAAATAGATGCGATATTTCACTCTGCTATTCATTCTGCTATTTATTCAGGGTACTGAGGCTCAGGATGAAGATATCTATCCTAGTAATTCCTAAGCAGTAACTTAGGAATCTCTCTTAAGTCTCTCCTTTGAATCCAATATTTTTTGCAACTCCCCTTCCTCTCTGCTTTGTAGAAAAGCAGAAGTTAAAAAATACCAAACTAAAACCTATTCATGCTGTCAGTGATAGTCCTGTGTAAATGGAGAAAGCCTGACCTTGAAGAATAAGGGCCGTGTGGGTCACATGTACTTTTTTATTGCAAAACTATTTGAAAGCTTCAGCACCCTCTTTTCTGCCTCTGTGAGCCCCACAAAGCAGTCTCAGAGACACAGATAAGGAAGCGGTGACAATTTGCCCTGAGCAAAAGATGTGGTTCTGATAGGGAGATCATGCAGCTCGGAAGTTTCGTCAGCATTCGGCTGTTTGTGGGAATTCCTGTTCACCAACAGGGACCTTTAAATTTTTTGCTATTCTGTGTATTTTCTCTCCCACCAAGCATACTACCACTGGTGGTTGTGTTGTTTTGCTTTTTTGGTTAGGCCCACATTTCTGTTTTTGTTTTTGCTTGACTTGTTACCAGCCTTTTCCATGAGAGCCACAAGTTAAGATACAGACAATGATTTTCATCTTGGTAACTCCCTTATGTTCTACTTGTTTACCTGAAGTATTGTCTCTTTTCATTCAGTACAACAATGTGCTACTTGGAGTTCTGTTAGCATTCATAAGAATGACTTAATGTTTTCTATGTACCCTTTGAGTACACTTTTCTCTGAAATATTCCCATCGAGATAACTTTTAAGTCACACTGCATATCTCTTTCCAAAAGTTTATGAAGTAATTAGGGTATTGAGTAACACCAAAGTTTCTTGAATGTATCGTGAAAGCCTAAAGATGCTCAGCATCTACTGAGATCTCAAGGAGTTTTTGGGAACCCACAAATTCAACTAAGTTTCCTGAGCAAGTATCTTGTCAGAAAAGCCTTCTCTGCAGAATGCTTTTCCATTTGTAGATTTCCAGAAACATGCAAATCAGAAAATCACGAAAACTATGAAGAATCTTTTTACCTGAAAAAAAGAAGCCATGCAGTGTTTCTTTTTGTAGAAGAGATGCTCTGTGGGGATAGATGGCCACTCTTCTATAACATTTCTGTCTACTAAATACTATACAGATGTATGGAAAACACCCAGTAAACAAATCCCAACTTCAGAATGATTACACTAAAATAGTGTAAATCAAGTCACAAATATGAAGAATTAAATGTTTATCCTACTTATTTCTGTATGTCAACAACATTTCTTCTACAGATGTTTTTACCTACTTCAGCACTGGTAAATTTCAACAGAATATATCCAAAACCTATGTGTATATATATATATATATATGCACACACATATGCACACACATATATATGCATATATATATATGTTAATATCGAATGGGCAGCAATAAAAAAAAATCCACATGTTAAGTTCAAATCCTGATAATAGTGCACTTTTTTTTTTGCTTTGTACTGAATTTTACCAATCATTCCAATTATGGACTAATTCATTCTCATCACTTTAGAAAGCTTTCTTTTTTCTTCACATTCATATCTGATTTTTTTTGCATGTGAAATGCTTACAAAGGGAAATTAATAAAAGAGCAGTTCATCTGCATATACAAAAGAAGATCATAATATAAAAAATTGCCACATTAGAGAAGTCTAGACCTTGACTATCTGTCATATATTTTTATAGTGTCTTATCATTGTGCTATCTGATTAAGAAGTGAAATGGTTAAGATAAATGAGACTTAATTAGCAGAACAGATACCTGTCTGTTGCTAGTCTCAAATGGGTATCTGGGAGCTCTGATTCTCAGAAGTGGGAAGCACATGACTGTACTCCTTCTTCCCACTGAAATCAATGGGATTTTTCCCTGCAGTGAAAACAAATGCTGAAGGTTTCACCCATAGCAAGTTGAAACTTTTGCTCTCTGCTCATCCCTTTGATTCATGAGCTAAAATATGGGAAGACAAGTACTGGAGCTCTGTGTTGTAGGGAAAAGAGGAAGAGCCTAGACTTGGCTTTTAATGTGTCAGTTTGCAGAGCTCAGCAGTATGCAGAGATAAATAAGTTGTATCAAGAAAAAGCATTGGTACAGATTATTTTCTCTTTGGAAAAAGAGTGTCTCAGGTTTTTTCAGCTTTGCTTGTGGAGCAAAGTGTTTACATTAGAGCTCAGGGATTAGATGGCCAGTTGCCATCAGTCTCAGTGACTTTAGAAGGAATGGGCTAGAGCATAACTTCCCGGCCAAACTCTCTCTGTGCAGAACAAACGATTTACCACAGAGCTCAGAGATGGGGTATTTACATTCATTTGGGTTTGGTATAAACATTTACAGAACATTAGGACAAATACCAGCATTCTCAGTTAAATGTCTGACCACAATTATTTCTGATGAATAAATGGCTTGTAGAATGTCTCTGAGATGAGGATTTTTGTTTTTTTTTTTCCTTTTATTTCTTCTCAAATCAAAGAACTTTGGAAACACAGTGCACAATGCAGCTAAACAGACAGTACAAAGATTCATACAGAGTTAAAGAAAACCATAGATGTTTGAGAGATTAAGAAATTAATATCTAGATTAAATCCATTTATGGTGTCCTTCATCTGCCACTGTTTTTTTGCTTCAAAATCTCAACTTCAAATCTGACCCTGACAGACAAGCCTAGTTCCATAAAGATGTTTTGTGCTGAGCAAGTAGTTTTTAAACCAACTATTATGAGCTGGCACTGCAGAGGTACTTTTCCCACTGGAAATGGTGGCATAAGGGTTGTTGACTACAACATGAGAGTCCATTTACTAAGTGTTTCTCAGAAAGACCTGGCTGTGAGAATAGGGATACACTGAAGGGTAACTAACTGAACAAATAGGTCAAAAGTGTGCTTTTTGCCCTCTCCAGCAAAAAAACATAAATGCATTCTTCCTACTCTATTTTTTTTTTTAAAGCATGTCACAGAAAAAAATTGCAGATGCAAATATATATATATATATTTATGGTGTTCTGAAGCCCTTCTTCTCATGATGGGTTCTTCATGTTAGAAGTGACATTAACCCCTCTGGACATCATCTTCTTAAGGGCTCAGGAACGAAACTCCTTCCTATCTGTTCTACAAGAAGGAGGGAAGATAATTTTGAAGCAATACTGAGAAATCAAGCTCCAACAATTCAAAGAACTGCTCAGTACACTTTCTACCTTTTTTGTTTTGTTTTGTTTTGCTTTTTTTTTTTAAAGAAAAAACTATCAAACTATAATTGCTGTGATTTCATCAAAAAATTATCAGTGTTTAAATCATTTTATGAACACTTTTCATAACCAGAGCAGTCCAGCAATTATAACACAAGGTTAACACATCAGAGACAGTTCTGGTTTTACCTCTGACAGAGCAGAGTGCTGAACCTGATTTTCAAGAATCTTGGCTGAACACATAACTATGAGTCTACTGACTATTCTGGAATGGGGTCTTTCTTGGGTTAGGGGACAATTGTGTCTGATGTTTTTTTTTTTTTTTTTAATGACACCAATTTCAAGCATCTATTGAAAACAACTTGCTCATAGGTAGGCATTCCTGCATGATGTTAGGTACTTTGTCTTCTGGAGTCCCTCTGATCCTTTGAAACTCTTCTCCCTGATGTGCTTCTTATGAAAATACTGGGTATAAGGTAGATAACTAAAATCTCCGTATTTCTGATCTTTAAGCCACAATTCATTAGTCCTTTCTCTAAATATCGCTATTGGGAAGTATGTTCCTGACACACAATTACTCTAAGACAAAGGACAGTAGTCTCAGTAACCTGATCTCAGTGTCAGTGGTGCTACTTGAAAGTCAAATCAATTCATTTGCATGTTTGATGTACATAATGAAGCTTCCTGGTAAGAAACAATATCCAATTCCTATAAGTACACCAGTCACTGAGATTAACTTCAAAGAAGAGCTCTACTGGGCTGCCCATATATGCTTGGTAATACCAACTTTCAGGATCAAGGCCATCATGACAGAAAACACTGACCACCAGGCAGAAAGAAATTCCATCCTACGGTGTTTGTAAGTTGTACTAGTCTTGTTTTTCACATAGAACTATGACAAATTTATCTTAGTTTTCAGTTTTTGCTTTCTACACTTCTCACTATCATCATTTTGTATAGAATTCATAGAGTCGTAGAATCATTTGAGTTGGAAACAACACTTAAGGGTCATCTGGTCCAACTCTCCTGCAAAGAACAGGGACACCTACAGCTCGATCAGGTTGCTCAGAGCCCCATCCAGCCTGACCTGGAATATCTCCAGGGATGGGGCATCCACCACACCTCTGGGCACCTTGTTCCAGTGCCTCACCACTCTTATTGTAAAAAACATTTTCCTTCTATCCAATCTAAATCTCCCCTCAGTTTGAAATCATTTCCCCTTGTCCTATAGAAACATCTTATTTTATTAAAAGAGAACGAAAAATGTTGCTAACATTCTACAAGTCTTCATGAACTAATGTGGTCAAGCTACTTTACAGGATATAAAAGCAGAAAGAAACAGAAGAAAAATGAGCTGCAAGCATTTAGGCAAGGCTTAGATGAAAACTGAGGCCACTTTACTCCTGCTTATTGCCCAACAAATGAACATATAGTGAATTCAAAATTGTGAATGTATCTCAGAGGGAGCATATTACATTCCTTATCCAAAAAAGAAAACCCCGCATGACAGCCTGAACAGTGGTGAGTCTTGTCTGAAAAGTTGCACACACACTCAGTGAGGTGGTGTGGGAGGGAATTTTAATGAGTTCAGGGTTTCTGTCTGCAGCAGCTTTAATCATCAGGTCTCCCCTTAAAATGAAGAATATTCATGCTTACAATAATTAATACTGAACAGGAGATTTATATCAATCTGACAGATAGGAGATGAAATTAACTGTGCTTTCATGTAAAATTTTAAGTAGGTCAGATAAGAACATCTATTGTAACCAACTTTTATTTTATAGATAGATATACCCTGACACGTACAGACCCACACGTACACATTATGTATGTCTATAAAAATCTCTCACACAGCAGAATCTCCTTAGCCTCACATTTGCAAGCTACCCATTTCTTTCTTTAGTGCTCACCACTCTTCCCCTCATTGATTCATAAGCTGTAAGGTCATAGGGGACACTTGAGATATAGCCAAATCTTCTGCTAACACAGGACCTTAAAAAGCATGTGATAATTCCAACATTGCATCCCATCAGTTGAGGTTGGATTGGATCATGCAGAAAATATTTAAGAAAGAAAACAGCCTCCTATGCTACTTGGATTTTTTCTCTGTATTTTATTCTTTTCCTTCCCTAACTACACAGTAAGGCTGCATCAGCATCAGTGATCTAAGCAGGCTTCCTTTTAAAGCAGCATTTCCCATGGTAAGAATACAACTGACTGATGAAAAAATACAAAAGGTATCAGAATATAGTATTGATGTGATAAAGTTTCAGTTAATTTAGTTCTCTGAAGGTGTTCATTAGCTGTTCATAGCATTTGGGTCTTCAGAATTGAATTCCTTCAGCAAATGATGAAAATGAAAAGAAAAGATAGATCTATCCTACAATGTATTCTACTTGCATAATTTTTTTTTTACTGCTGCTCCTAAATTATAAAGAAATGAACATTCCCTTGAGTTGTGCAGGCTCCTTTTCTGTGATGCTGTTTTGCCTGTTTTCAAAAATTAGAAATTAAATCTGTTTTTAATATTTATTTAAGACTCTAACTGTTGTTTGTGTTAACATATGACTACTTGAATAAAATAATTTATTTGTGTGTGACTAATCAAGGGAAAACATTAAAACCTAAAATCAGGTTCTGAAACATTGTTTGCTAATAGTTTTGGTTAAATGCCTTGCACTACTTTTCCATCACCTATTTTCTTCTTTGTCGAAAAACTAGAGAGAAGGGGAACCAGAGAAAGAAAACTAGGAATAATATCAGTAGGCATAGTTTTTGTCATTGCAAAAATTAATGTAGCTGATTAAAAATGCTAGTAGTACTTTTTATGAAAAATATATAAATCTTGCTTTGAAATATTACAGTTATCTGCTAGACGCATGCCTGAATTTAGACAAATGTTACAGCAATGCAACATAGTGACATAGTCACTAATCGACACCACGTACTTAACTAATCATACACAGAATCACGATCTTGTCCTTAATTACTTGCTGGAGACTAGTTCAAAGCTCATAAAACCCTGTGGCAAGCCTCTGCCTGGGGTTTAGTCACGTAAGTGATTTTCTAGGTTTGCTCACTAGTCAATGGAAAAAGATAGTAGGATGAGAGAAACTTCATCCCAGTGGTGACCCAAGTGTCCTCCTGACCCCATGGCTCCTGAGGTTCAGCTTCAGGAAAGGGGGACTGCAGTGCTTTTATATTGAGTACCCTGGAGCAGGAATTAATTTTTAGGGTGAATCCCCCCAAATGTGCAGAGGTCTTGGGAGCTTACAGAAAGAAAAATAGTGTCATTAGTAGGTGTTGTAGATAAAGTGGTCCTATATTGGACTTTCAGTTGAACTGTTGCTCCTGAAGCATGTACCCTGGTTAACAGCTGAAGGCAGGTGGAATGAAGACTTTTGAGCCTGGGACAGGACCAGATACTTACCTATCCTTAGATGGGATGGGAAAACTCCCAATTTTATGCAAAAGCCCTGCCTGACTAGATATTGGGATCCTATAGATTTCAGTTGAGGAGGAAACATTTAAGTGAAAACCTTGAAAGTAGGAGACAACAGCTCAGAAAACACTTCAGGATCACAGTGTGGAAGGCAGCTCCTTCCTTTCCTCCAATCCCTCACGTGGACAACTGTGTTTATTCCTGGCGAAAAATCCCTAATCCAGGTGCCATTGCATTGCTTCAGACCCTTGGGGAGAAGAGTAAGTACGCAATGGGCTGAGCAAACTTAGAGAGGACTTTGTCTCGTATCTATACATTTTACATTGATGTGTGTGTGCGTGTGTATGCATCCAAACTCTCTGCCAAAGAAGTGAAGCTGATGATACGGGAGCCAAACACTAGAAGAGCTGTGAGTGTATAATAATTACATGGTGTAATTCCCCTAGTGTGTGAGCAAAAGATGTATCATGAAAGCAAAGTGAGAGAGAATCAGGACAAGCGGGTTGCTTTTAATTTTTTTTTCCTTGTTAAGAAACTTTATTTAAAAAAAAAGTCCCCTTTGGTGGCTGCAACATTAGCTTATCACATGAGAATCAGGAAAAAAAAAAAGAAACTGAGTGATAAAAAAAGTGAAATTGTCTAGACTGAATGAATTGCAGTCAGCATGCTGAAAAGTAAATTGGGAAGTTTAACACTCTTTCATTTTTAATAACCTGAGGTGTTATCAATAATGTCTGTAATTAATTTTTTTTAAGATGTTCATTTTAGATCAATAGTATTCATATAAAACAGCCAAGACAAGACCTTTTATCATAGTTAAACAGCAAGGTGATGGAATTATACCAATTAGCATTAGTGAAGATGCAACCATATTATCTATGCCCCCACTTGATCTCTTCTGTTTCTTTCTTTTTTTTTCAAAATTGTCAACCAAATATATACTATTTAAAGAAAAAAAATGGGAGACAGAATTCATGTATTACTCTTTCTCTTTTCATTCTCTGTATTTATGCATTTGATGAGCAAAAAATGAGTGTTTGGAAAGCTGAGAACAAATATTTGTTAAGCTGTTTCTCTTCTGATTCTCAGGGAAGCTACTTTCTGTAGAGGTGCTAAAAATATTAGCCCCCAGAATAGCACAGTCTGACTGCTGCAAACACTATAATTTAAGGACTTGCATGCTCTTGGGTCACGTTTAATAGCTTCATGTGAGCGTTTTAGCTTTTTTTCCCATGAAATACTTTTTCTTGAGATGCAGGCTTTGATTCAGTTGACAGATAATAAATTCAATAACATGCATTTACGGGCTTTCTGTTTTAAACATGAGGGCAAATTCTCCTCAGAGATGTACAGGTTTCTCCTCCCAAAACAAAATTGCACTACATATGGCAGAGCCAGAATCAGGTGGGTCAGATCCTTAGCCAGCTCTGCAGCTAAATGAAGTACCATCTTTTAAAAGTGGAACAGATTTTGTCAGACCCTGCAAGTAAATGGACTGCTTTTGAAATCAAAGTCAGTGTTGATGGTCAAAGTCAACGATGATGGTCCTGAGCATGAGACCATAACATTCATGGACTACAGGTTGGGCTGTTGGCATTTAGCCTCTGGACTTCATGCTGCACCTTTGTGGTTCCAAGCCCAAATGCAGCAGTACCATTTTGCTATATGAAAGGTTGCAAGATCACTGCTAGAGCAAACTCAAAATCCACACCATATTTCCCGTGTATGTTTCTTTCTTTTTAGCTGCTCAGTCTTTTCTTTCTGCTTCATTTCTAAAAGAAGTTTCATCAAATAATCTCAGAATCACTTTCACATCACGGATTTGAAATGTGTCTTTAAGCACCCTGAGCATTACAACAATGCAAAAATACCCAAGATGACCTTAGACACATTTCTTTATGATTTTGTCTAGAAGGCTTAGTTTTATAAGGGATCCACCCTTCATATTTCCTTTGTTGTTGTTTATTGTGATCACATAAGAAAGCAAACACTGCTGTATACAATACAGAAGAATACATTAAGAGAAACTTCAAGTTAGCTAAACCATCGCTCTTATTTGAAGGGAGGGGAAGAAGTAATAATATATATATATATACACATACACATAAAGTTTAATTTTGTTTCCTTGCTGCTAATATTGAGGGGAAAGTACCTTGCTCTTACAAGATGGTTCTACTTCTTGTTTTGAATGTGCTGTGTATGGAGACAGTATGGAGCTGACTGTTTGCTTGTGCATTATGAATGATTTTTCTATATAGGAAACCTGAAGACTAATCAATTCTTTTGTGACTTTAATTTTTTTGACAAATAAAGTTCATGAAAAAGCCATGTAATTGGTACAGAACTTTTTTTTATTATTATTATTTGCATCGAACCCCCTAATCTTTGAACATTAGAATAATTTTGCATCTAGCCTGGGGTAAATTAGTTTCTACAGTTTTGTTTTTTTTTTTTTTCTTCCCAGCTTCTCAGCATTATTTATTTTCAATTTGAAATTCTTTTAATATCAAAGTGGGTGTAATTAATTCTCTGTTTCTGATGATCTGAAAATTAAAATGAAAAATTACCAATAATATATCAAAGAACTTTCATAAAGTATACCTGACCAAAATAGTTCAGGTTTACTGAACCTACATAGCAATATTTTTTGCGGGGATATTTCCCCTGTATATAAAAGCCATGCTTTAGTGCCATCTAGTGCACTGAGAAATTGCAAAAGAAAATTGCCTTAATGTTTATGCTCCTGCTTTGCAACAAACACTTAAAAACTCCAGATTAGAGCCATGGTTATGATATTAAGTAAACAGGCAAATGATTCTTAATTATCCACTTGGAGTCTGACTGCATATGGCTGAGTATAAGCAAGAGTTTCAGATCGTTTCTCACCAGTCATCACTGAAACTGAAAAAGACTCAGCAGTTCAGATTTAATCTCTTTTCCTCTGGAAAATCAGGGGTGTCTTGGATGAACTCTAGCTCACAGTGAAAAACTGTAAACTCAATACATATTGCAAGATACAAAATATGGTGTGTACACAGTTCGGGTTTCTCCTTTTCCATAACTGGACAATTTTTGTTCTAATTTCAAAAATATACATATATTTATCTATTGACAGTATCAATCAAAATCCCACTGGAAGACTGTACAGCTATTAAGAATAAAAGTTTGACTACATATTCAGCATTTATTCTTCTCCTTTTTTTTTTTTTTTTTTTTTTAAATTCTTCCCCCTCCCCCACCCCCCCTAGATATTGTCAGTGGGTAATGAAAATTGAGCTGGGATGCTTGGAAAAAATGTCTGAATCACATATCAGCAGATAAGAGAAGCTGCCCTGAATTGCTCTCTATTACATTCACCTTCTGGTAGCAACTTTAAGCGGAGAGTTTGGGCTGTAGCATCTGTCCAGGTGTTTTGCCAGTGCTTTCCTTGGATTTTTGAGCATTACATTTGTTATCGGCATAGGCACTCTGATGGTGTGAATGTGATTCATAAATAGCTAGCAAGGTTTGAGAGGTTTGAGGATTTGATTAGATGATCTGAGGTTAGATATTTGTATTGGAGAGGTTAGATGATCTCCTGAAAGCGTTCAGATCTTTGGAGATTGAGACACTGATTATCAGTGCGGATTTTACAGCATGTACACACGGGTTGTCAGATTTGACAGTTCCAGTGCTTGCAAACAGTGGGATATTTTCTACCCAAATCAGTGAAAAGTTGGAATACTTAATATTGGAAGTGTAGCAGTGACAGTTTTGATCAAAAGATGAGACTTTTATTAACAGTCTTATGAAGAATAATGTTTGCTGAAACCCTATTTGTGTCCTTGATAAAGATTCTCCTGCCTTTCTCTAATATGCATTTAGAGTCTAGCACAGCAAAACATTTTCATGTAAAAACCAGATAGATGCAATGAGAGATCTCAGTTCATCTGAGTGTATTAGCAGCAGCTGAGGGGCTGGGTAGAGGCATAGGATAGCTGTTAAACTTCCCCAAAAGGGAACCAGCCACCATGGATTGCAGCTCGAGGATATTACATCCATTTGGGGATATTACAATCCCATTTCCAATGCAATAATAACAATAAAAAAAATTAAAATCTTTCTTCTGCCTTAGGTCTTTTTGGTGACTGGAGAGCAGAGCTCAAGAGATGAAGTTGAGCTGAAGCACGGATTCCCTCTCTGAGGGAATTTGCATCGTGGTGGGGCCCTGACCTCTGCTTGGACTCCCAGGTGCAATGTCATGAAAATCATCCTCTCCTAAGAACACGTGCTGGGTATCAGCACATGGGGGAGGACAGGAATGAGGAAAGGAAGGATGAGGGCAGCGTGTCAGATGATGCCTCCACTTCACAGTGGTACGGAGGACCATGGGTAAATTCTTCACGCTGATGGTTGCATGACTTTCAGACCCCATGAGCTGGATGTAGCTGTCTTGGACTGATAAGATCCTTCCCCCTCAAAATACAGCCTTCAGGAGCATCAGGAGCTCTGCTTACTGCTTGCTGCTTTGCTCCTGCCTTGCAAAAGGAATAAAATAATGGTGATCTTGTTAAGAGAAATGCATTTGTCAGCACTCTGAATTTTAATATGAACTGACAGTGGATCTCAGTGATAAAGACGGAGCTTAATGCGGATGGCAATTTTGCAGGGACCTTGCTAACATATGTTATCCACCAGCTTTCTTTTGTTCACTGCTGTGAATTATCAACTGACTCAAGGCAATAGAGGGAAAAAAGTTACATTTCTCACTGTGTCACTTTCCTAACATCATCCAAAGCTCACTGTAATAATTTAGTTTTTCAGAGAAAGCACAGAGTTTATTACATTTCTCCTCCCACCCATCCCCAGCATTCTGTAGACAGGTATTGAAGGTGATTGACCAAAAGTTGTGATTCATAGTTAGCTACAAGGTCTCATAAAATTCTTAAGAAATTCATTTCTCTCAAGAAAAAAAAAAAAAGAAAAAAAGAAAACATTTACTAGTTTACTAGTCCTCCAGAAAGGAAGCTTGATCCAATGCATGATCAGAACCAATCTTTAACAAGGAAAATTCAATAAGACTTGTAGAAAGATTGCAATTAAACAACCTCAGGAAAACTTTCCTGTTCAGCTTTAACAGAAAGCAAGATTTTTTGTGCAAAGCATTTCTGTTGAAAATAGGGGTTATATAGAACACGACTAAACATCACTCTGATATTTGTTATTGTTTCAGGCAAAAGTGAAACTTTGGTGATTATTTCAGAAGTTATTTTGCTAGAAGCAGTAATTAAAGAATTGAAACAAATGCACTTGAAGCTGTGTATTTATACTTTTCAAACTGAAACGTCTGAGGACGGTTGAACCAAGCAAAGTTATAGAATGAAGCTGAGTTTCTTCCTCGATTCCTTCTGCATGTCCAGTATTTATGTTAAAATCATATCTGTTAATAATCTTGAGCCATTTTCCTGTAGCTTGCTTCAGTTTTTTGTGTAGTGAGGAATTCCACAAGTAAGAGGAATTTCCTTGATGATCTGTGAAGGCACAATCTTTCACCACTACAGTCTCAAAAGTTACCTCAACAAAGCTATTGGTGCTGACCATATTTTATACCATTCAGCAGAACATGATATATTGAGTCAACCTCTCTAATCTGGAAACCCCCACTATTCACACCAAATTTAAGCACCACTTCTGAAAAACGTGGAAAATAACCTTTAAAGTAGTCATTAAGAGTATTGCTAGGAGTGTCATATAAATATCTTATTTACAAAAGTGTTGAATGTCATATATTCAGAGGGAGATGTGCCAAAAACTGCTAATTACACTGTTACTTAATGCCAAACAGGTAATTGCATTCAGCCCACTTAAATGCTTGCTGCAATCTGGGTTGCTTCAGTGGGTGAGGAAGCATTACAGAAGCACAGAATTGTAAGGGTTGAAAAAGATCTCTGGAGATCTTCTAGTCCAACCCCCCTGCTAAAGCAGGTTCCCTGGAGTGGGTTCTGGAGTCCAGGAGGGTTCTGAGTATCTCCAGAGAAAGAGACTCCACATCCTCCTGGGCAGCCTGTTCCAATGCTCTGTCACTAAGTCAAAAAGTTTTTCCTCATGTTTGTACGGAACTTTATATGCTCCAATTTGTGCCCATTGTCCCTTGTTCTGTTGCTGGATAGTGTTAAAAACAGTCTGGTAGCCTCCTCTTGACATCACCCTTTAGATTTTTGTAAGCATTGAGAAGATCCTCTCTCAGCCTTTTATTCTACAGGCTGAATGGTCCCAGGTCTTTCGGCTTTTCCTCATTAAAGAGATGCTCCAGGCTTCATCTTCCTAATCCTCTGCTAGACTCTCCAGCAGTTCCAGACTTCTGAATGTGGATCCAAACCTCATTGCCCATTGCTTTCTCCCTGCTTTTATCCCTCCCTTCTCCATTCAGATAACCAGGAGCTTTTTTTTTTTTTTTCAACCCAGAGGCACTTGCAAAAAGTCTTTTTCTCCCTTAAAATCTTTCAATTTTTTTACATACTTTCTTTCCTTTGTACAGCTCCCCTCTGAGTTATCTTCTGATTCTTGGGACAGAGGTGACCATAACTTGCTGAACTTTGCCCATTCTCCCCAGCTGATGAATTCCTGTTAGGTTTTTTTTCCTGCACTCCCATTTTGAATCACTTGCTTTGCTTAGATATTTTTTGGTTCAGCAATGGAATTAATGCTCACATTCCTTTTTATGCCTCAAATCAATTTCTGGTCAAAAGGCTAACCCAGAAGCAAGGTACACATACACACACATAAATATATATATCTTTGGAACATTTCTGGAGAGTTGCCCAAGGTTTGTGCCAAGCTAGGGGGAAGCACATCAATACAATGCACAGGACTGATCTGCAAATCTAATCCTAGTTATTTTGCAGGCAGCCAAACCACCAGGTATGGTGGTCCCAAGCACTGTGCAGAGCTTGTATGCAAAAAATATGAAACATAACAAACAAACAGTGGTAAGATTTGTCATCACATTAATGCAGCCAGGAGGTAATCAGAGACAATTTAACAGATGTTTCAATGCTTAAGCCAGAACAAACAGGACAGATAATTTTCCCTACTTTCTCTTCAGAAGCAAGTGCCAGAAAGTTCTGAAATTTCACTGTGTAGCACATGAAAAAAAATAACAACTTTTTTGATCATCAACAAAGGCAATGTTTGCAGCCAGGCAATCCCCAGAACCAGAAGCCAGACTATAAGTCCAGGCTGCTGTAAGGGAATAGCAAGGGCGTAGTGTCATCTGTTAATGCCTGATGACTCTTGTTTGAGTACAATAAATTTTGAAATATTGCAGACTACTCTTAACTAAAAGCAGATTACCTATGAGTATGAACAGGAATCATAAAATCATAGAATAGTTTGAGTTGAAAGAGACCCTTAAAAGCCATCTAGACCAGCTCCTTTGCAATGAACAGGGACATCTACAGCTAAATCAGGTTGCTCAGCTCTGTTCAGTCTGACCTTGGATGTCTCCAAGGAAAGGGCATCCACACCCTCTCTGGGCAACCTATGCCATTGTCTCTGAGTAAAATCTTATCCATTTCATCCAGATTAAATCTCCCGTTTTAGTTTGAAACCATTTCCCTTTGTCCTATCACAACAGGCCCTGCTAAAGGATCTGTCCCCTTCTTTCTCATAGCCCCTTTTTAGATACACAGTATCCCATCCCACCGTCAAAATCACTACTTTTCTGAACTTCAGGGCCCATGGAACATCATGTCTTTTGTCTACTGTTTTTTCCTAATTTTTTCCCCTACACCATGTGATTTTGCAAGAAAAATGATGATGAAAAATGAAGATGAAACGCATGCTTACTCACTGCCTGTGCAATTCCCCTGATTGCAGAGGGGTGTCCCAGGGCACACATCAATGAGGAATACAGCCCAGAGGTCACAAGCTACCTCTCAGATTGCCAAACTCCCACACTTAATTCACTGCTCTAATTATACCATCAGCTGTCATTACTCCTGTTATTAGGATCTGTCATCCCGATCTAGCAAGGAGGGCTAGGGGTGAGCAAGTGCCCTGGGTATTATGCAGGAATCAAGGGCTTCAGCAACCAGGGATCCTGCACCTGAAGCTGCGAAATTAAGCTGTTTTGAAGCAGTTGGTATAGAAACTTCAGATGTGAGGTGGTTTTTACACAGCTGCTTCCTCCCTCCATGCATGTGTCTGAGGGGTTGCTTTTTTCTGATATTTCCCACTCTGTGTAGCTTGAAGACTATTAAGCCTCACTCTCCCAACCAAAGAGGTCTGGTCTCATGATGACAGCTGATGAACATCGCAAAAAATCACCGTGTAATTTCAGATATTCTCTTTTTATCCATAGCCTCCTCTCTACATCTCTTTGGGAGAAGGGAGGAATAGAGAGAGCAAAGGGTTAAAGCTCCTACCTTCCCCAGAAAGCGATGAGTTTGCTGAGCAATGAGTATGCTGGCTCGCATCTATCCACCCCAAACGTGAAAGTTGTGTAATAACCCCTTCCTTAACCTTTACTCAATCGTCATCAGCACAGTGATTCACCCAGCCCCGCCATCTGCTTTCTCTGGAACTGTGAGCTGAAACCCCAGACGAAATCAACCAGTGTGGGGATGGGGAGAGCTGCTGTCCCCACAGCCCACTCCTACCCAGGCTCCCAGCCCCAAGTGACAGCTGTAGGGTTATATTTATCACAGGTGTGCAGTTGGCATTTGACATTAAAAAGGAAAAAAAAAAAAAGAAAAGAAAAGAAAAAAAAGCTGCCCTTTCCTTGCAGTAAGACTTCCCCTGCATTTGCCATTTTGAAGGTTTTGCAGTAATTAGACAGTCATCTTCATGACTGCCTCACCCAAACTTTGCTGGAGATTAAACGCATCTTCCCTGTGACAACAATTTCAGCCCTAGCAGGATCTAAAAAAGGGTTTTAATCCTGGTTATTTTCTGTTCCGCTTAATTGCCTTACCCAACACTTACACTTCATATAAAGACAATCCATCTTTTCCTCACTTGCTTCTGAAATAATCATTATCCTCCTCTGCAGAAATTTTAAATATATATATATATTAAAAAGTGATATGGGTTAGAAGGAAACTTGACAGTGAAAACAGACTCCCAAACCATGGATATCTTGAATAATCCAAAGACTTCACAGAGTTACTTTTTGGAGCTAAAGGAACATTAATGAAGGATGTTTCCCCCCTCCCTTCCCTGTACCGCTTCCCCTCCCCTTTCCTCTTCCACTGAGAAGTTTCCATGAGTAATCCCAAAAACAATATTTAGATGACTGAAATGTTAGAGCATAATGTTACTGCATAACACAGCACATCCAGAACTTTCCACTGGGATGGAAATCTTTTATTTTCAGTATATTAAAAGAGAAGTAAATATTGTGGTGAGGAAAAAAACGGATGCTTTGAGAAATTATTTCACATTTTTGCTATTTTCCTACCTTTCTGTTAATTCTTCTGGAACAACATCAGATTTTCTAGGAAGTGGCTTGCTGAGAATAGAACCTGAATGCTTTTTTGGGGATAAAGTCAGGTTCGATATTAGGAAAAAACTTCTCCAAATGAGTGGTGAGGCATTGGAATGAGCTGCCTCATGGTAGAGTCACCATCTCTGGAGGTGTTCAAGAAAAGGGTACATGTGGTACATAGGGGCAAGGTCTAATGGACAGTATTGCTCATAGGTTGACAGTTGGCCTAGATGATCTTAGAGGTCTTTTCCAACCTTAATGATTCTACAATTCTATGAACTCTCATGCACTCCCTGCTTTTTGCTCCTATTGCATTTCTGAGCAGATGATCAGATCAACTACCATTCCTACAGACTACTAAAAATGCTGGTATGTTTTCCCTGGCTTTCAAGACAATGCAAACTACTTCTGCTGCTTTCATATGGCATTTATGCAGTATCACAAGCAGTGAAGTCAGCTACTGCCTTTACCAAGCCAAACCTTCATCCCCAGTGTAATTTATCAGCTTAGTCTTCCTCATTTCAAATTTAATCTTCTCTTAAAGATTTAAATTCAGAAAACTCATAACTGATATTCCCAGAATTGTGTAGAACAGCCATCTTTCCGGGATAAAAATGCTGTGACAGTAAAGCACATTTCCGTGCAAGATTGAGATGATTTGGGGGCAGCTCCTTGCTTTTCCCCAGACTTTCTGTTTGACTGTGGGTAAGCCCCACCATTTCACCAGGAAGTAGTTTATCATCTCTAAAATGGGGCTGAGGGTATAAACTCATTGTCTTACTGATGGGGAGTGTTAAAACTCCGAAAAGAAATAATCTATGCAGGTCTCTTCCAAAGAGGCTGTGGTTTTGGTGGAGATTCCCAAGACATTCTAAACAAGCCTGCATAGGTAGTGCCAACTGTACCAACCATAGTACAGACCTACTTCAAGGTTAGCTCAGGTATATCAAAGTTATAAAGCAGACACAGCAGTGAATCGTGTAATAAGGAGAGGGTTAAAGACAGGAACACTGATTATCTTTTAAACACTGAATCTGTAGTATTAATGTGGTAAGACCAATAGGAAACCTGGTATTTATCAGTAGTGCTTTCAGAATCCACCTGCTTGTCAAATCTATTTAAAAAATTTTGGTGCACTGAATTGGTCCAAGCGAGGATTATTTTTGGTTGAGTGGTTGGTTTTGACTGTACTTCGGCCACTTATAGCCCACAGTTCCCCACTGCATCAGAATCAAATCATACAATTGTTTGAGCTGGAACAGACCCTTAAAGGTCATCTGGTCCAACTACTCTGCAGTGAACAGGGGCACCTCCAGATCAGTCAGGTTGCTCTGAGCCTCGTCCAGCCTGACCTTGAATGTCTCCCAAGGACAGGGCATCCACCATATGCTTCAGCCTCGAACAAAGGAGATTTTCTTTTTCCATGTGTAAAAATAAAAAAATCTCAGTGGAAATTCACAGGTCCCACTATGCTGATCTAGCCAGCTGGCCACCTTCTTTCATGCAAAATGTTTCACATGAACAGTTCTTGTTTTATGCTTTGTAACATTTTCATGTAACTCATGAGAAGTGATTCATATTTCTTTGGTATTCTCCAAAGATCATACTTAGAAATTGAATTCTTAGAAATTTTTAATTCCCTTGTGTAGGTGGGACTGTGGGTGCTGTGCTCAGGTTCATTATGATAACGCAGTCTCAGAAAGTGTCACATAAGCCACTTTACAGTAATAAACAATAATAATCATGAATTCACAAAAGTCTCAAGCTTCTAATCTGAAAAAAAATGTACAGTGGAGCCCAGAATAACATATCTGAGAGTGTTATTTTGCCTTTACAGCAGCCAGTTGTTCTTACACTTAATGTACGTGAATGGAAACAGTAATAGTAAATTACCAAATAATTTGAATAGTAGATTGGAATTTGAGGTCCATGCTTGAGTCTGTGCCTTGCTATGAGACTTCCAGAACAAATTCAGGAAAACTTCTGAATCCTTATTTTCTCCTATAAAATGTGCTACATACTAATGTTTTCTTGTCCATTTTGGTCCTAAACTCTCCAGGTGGAAAAAGGTGGAGTAAATGCTGAGCCTGTATATTGCTTAACAAGGCAGGAAAGTGACAAGGAGGGATTGAAGATACTGGTGATTTCTGCTAGGAATGTTCAGTGACTATCTTTGCAGCTCAGAATCCAGAAGTGATTAACAGAATGAATCTTCAAAGACTTTTCTTTTTGTAATTTTTTTTTTCCCCTAGTACTTACATATATATTGAAATGGAAATTTGATATTATTTAATTATTGGTACTTGAATACTATGCCTAGTCAAATATCGTATGAAAATTTCCTAATTTTCAGTATAGTTCACTTTTGTTATTGTTGTGGTGTTGAAGAAGAGGAACTGAAAAAAAAAATGGTAGAAATTGCAGTTCAAGAACAAGAAAGATAAGAGAGGGGTTTTTTTTGTTGTTTTTTTCAACTCCACAAAATTCAAAATTTTGATGAAAACTGGCTGATGTTTTATGCTTGGTCTGAATTTACTGACCCAGAGAGTTTCTACTTCTGTCAATATAGTTGTCTTGTTGAAGACCTCAAAAGATGCTAATGTGTGCAAAGAGAATGAAGGGATATTCAGCTAAAGGAAGGGAGCCTTTGGCTTTGATCCCTGCTCCTAGATTTTTACATTTTACATTAAAAAGTCATTTGATGAAGTACAATAAAAGCACTTGGCACTTTACAGCACCGAAGTTCTTTAATGGATCTAATCTCCTGCCATGACCAACCTCTGCAGCAGGCTGCCCTTGGATCCATGACAGCTTTGTTAACATGAATGTGTTCCCAATGCTTGAACCTCTCTTTGAAACTGAAGAAATCAGATGGGATTGAAGATTAAAGTAATGTTCATTCATTGCTATTTTTTCACCAAGTAGAACAATTTGCTATAACTGCAATTAAGAAGATGTTTGTAAACATTAGGAACTTTGTCAGAATGACCTTTTAAATTGGTTTTGTGAAAGATGCCTGTCTTAGGGCAAGATCTCCCATAATATGGCCATGGCCAGCAGCCCGCTCCAAACTCTTACACCAGTACCTCCAACAGTAGGATTTGGTGAGGCCTTTACTAGCTTCCCTTCATCCCTGCCCAAGCCTTAGCTTTTGTTCCTTGGTGAAAATTGAGATTAAAAAAAACCTCTCTGATGAGATATGTTGTAAATGAGATAAATGGGAAATTCTTTTTTTTTTTTCTTTATTTTTTCTTTTTTTTTTTTCTGAGCTGTTCATCAGCTTCAACATTGAAGTCACTGCATTTGATTTATATGCAGCTTTTCAACTTCACAGAAATATCTGCGGTTGCCTTGCTTTTGGTATACACACAGTAGTCGATTTGTGTGTTTGAAAAACATAGGAGTAAATAATTGTTATTTTATTTTTAATTGAACTCAATTTGAAAAATGGAAGGGGATCCTTTCTTGGCTTTACCAAGCTTTCCAGCTCAGTAAGGAATAAAAGGCCATGCAAGTCTATGTCTTTACTATTTTCAGTTTTCTCCTTCCATACGCATTTTTCATGTTTTAGTTTGAAAGTATTTAACAGAGAACATAACCTTAATAGTCACATTTCATTCCAAAGAAATTTTTCACACTCGCAGATTAACGCAGAAATATTTATTTAGAAGCAGCAGAAAGTAAGTCCTTTCTAGCTGTTGTCAACTGACAAATGCATTAAAGGTTAAGATAATGTCCGGCTCGCTTAGGTAAATACTATCAGTCTGAAATCTCCTTTTAAGCAGGAGATAACCAAACCCACTCAAGAAATAACAGCAAACAAAGCAAGACAAAGTAAACTCGCGTTAAAATAAATTAGTATCTAACAAAACAGGGTAACAGCTTAACAAGCTACTGGTGCAGCACAAATCTCCTTTAAGTACCAGGAAATAAGCCATTCAACCTTCATCACTAAAGTGAAGTCCCTATGTGTAAAACTTCAGATAGCTTAAAGCTCCTTTGATTCGATGCAAATCAGAGAGGGCTTTTTTGTTGCTGTTCTTTTTTTTTTTTTTTTTTTTTTTTTTTTTTTTTTTTTTTTTTTTTTTTTAAGGTGCTGTTAGCTTCTAATGTAACCACTACTAGGTGAGCTGAAAAAAAAAGACGAAGGATGAGCAAACACAGGATAGCATAACTTCTTCATGCTTAAATATTCATTGAGGATGGGCAAATTTAAAAACAACAATAGCAACTCTTAAGTGTTTGCACTTCTGTTGATTTCCCTCTTTCATCTTCTGGTGTAGGGTAATGTTTAGTGTGATATCTCGTTAACCACTCTAAAGTCATTCTGCTTTGTAATCTTCGCTTCAGAGGTACCTAGCATTTCAAACATTAAATAGGGTATTGTACCCACGTATAGAGAGGTAATAATGTAACTTCTGTTATGACTCAGTGTAAGGATGGATTCCTTTTCAATTTACATCTTCCCTGGCGTGCAACCCACTGCTCACTGTCTGGTCTGCTTTCTCTTCTGTGTACTATCTATGGACAATACAAAACTGTTTCAACTCTCAGTAAGAAGCTTAAGTCTGTAGCTCAGACTATAGGCTTCCAGAGACTTTAAGCTCTGCTAGTACAACCTGCTGTACAAAGCAGGCCCTTCTATTTCATTCAGCTGCTTCTGCAAGAAGTACTGAATCTTTTTTTTACTGATTCAGGACTTCCACGTCATCAAAAATATCTCCCAGAATGTGCATTTGAAAAGAATCCACCACGTTTCTTCATAACACATGTCAATGTTCAATCTGCCTTACGTAAATATAACTGCCTAAATCATAACACACATTTATCTGTTGCCAGTCCATTGCTCCGAAAGTTCTAGACTGACCTGGAGATATCACTACTGCATGTCACCCTGTGTGATAATCTCCCTTGATAAATCGCAAATGCTTCTTCCATTCTGACAATCTTTTATCTGCTTCTTCTCAGTCATTAAGAGTCTTTTACACTGCAGTGTTTAAGAATGTTTCTTCCTGGGTTGCACCTTGCTTTTCAATCTTTTTTTTTTTTTTTCCTTGATGAGTTCCTATAAAACTGAAATCATTATATAGATCTATGTTGAAGCAGTGTGGTGAGCTACACAATGCCAACAGAAAGCTGCAGAAGCACTAAGCTATAAAATAAATACTTTGAGTGGCCAAGAGATTTAAATCAGAGTAAAGGGTTACTTCATATTTTCCCTGTGTATGTAGGACATGCTGATGCACTAGATGCCAGGTTCAACAGCAAACACATCCAGGTACAAATCCCAGCTTGGCTACCTAGATGCAGTTCAATGAGCAGCAAACCTGGCACAGTTCCACTGTGCAAGTGCAGAAAAGATATCAAATCTCACACTTCCACCTATCTCAATCCCCACTGCTTAAACAGAGAGCACAAGGCTCTGAGTCAGCGTGAACTCATGAGTGTGAACCTATGTAAAAGTACTGGTCAGATCTTTTCATGGTAAAATTTTTCATCTTAGTATTTCAGTAAACACAGGGATTTGTGCCAGCTATAGCAAGAAAATAACAGCAATGAAATATAACTAGACAAGCTTATTTTTCAGTTCTAAGTGCAATTCATTAAGGGCTGTGTGGTATCTTTTTAGACAAAATGCAGTGATAATGACATATTAAATGAGGGGGGGAAAGCTGGGCTATGCATGGCATAGGCTGTGTGGCATTTACTTCAACTCTATTTCTTTTCATTACTCCCTGAGATTTAAAATCAGTCTTATGGGGTTGACAGACACTTCCAGGGAAGAAGTTCATGTTTATTAGCCATGGAGTTGACCATCTTTGACAACCTATTGCTTGGCTTGATTTGGAGTTGGTGTTCTTCTGCAGGAGCATCAGCATCAGCTTGAGCCAAATCCCAGCGGAACTCAGCTCTGTGATTATGTCACCACTTAGCAGAATAATGAGCTCTGATGGGTTGAAATGAATCCTGGTCCCAACAGATTGAACTTCTTAGCCTGTACCATATCAGCCATCTCTCCATTTTTAGGTATAGGGTTTCAGTAAAGTAGAGGGCAAGGCCAAGTTCAGAATGGGACCCTGAACAGAGATTGTCATTAATAATATCAGTTTAACACATTTGTCTGAGTGATTTTTTTTTTTCTTCTGCTGTTTATCTTGCATGAATTTAACCCCCATTTAGCCAATCTTGGAAGTTTTCTTTTTAATTAATCAAAATAGAACAGGTTTTGCTGATTTCATACAATATACATGCAACATGAGTTACTTTCCAAGATCATTGTGAAACCTTTCTGTATTGTATGATCTACCTCTAATGAGGGAATTCATTATATTTATCTTGAAACTTTGTCCACTGTTAATTTGTGATGGAGGCCTGATAAGGCAAATTGCTGCCTGGCAGAAGACTGGCATTTCCAGCATAGTTACAGTGGGACCAGCTTTCTCTCTGACTCATGGTTTTGACAACTCATCTCCACCCTCTCTTTCAAGACACTGGAGCAACATCCGTCCACTGAAAATCACTGGTGTGTGCTTAAGTATGTGGCTGTATTGCCCTCTAGTGCTGACCCTCAGAGGAGAAGTGTTAATGTTACAATTACGTGCAAATCCAGTCCATTTAGCAGATAGGGGTTCGCAGGTCCACTACTGAGACACAAGTTGACCAACTCAGGAGGTGCTGTCACGTGTGAAAAAAATGTAGTATAAGGTGTGCCAGCAGCTGGCGAAAAGACTGAGGTTTGCTTAGAAGAGTCTTGAACACCTTACTGCTCCAGTGGGGTGAATGCATGTATATTTCGCTTATCCTTTAGGGTTTTAATAGGACACATAATGGTTTTTCAAATGTTTCTCTTTTTTTACAGAAAACACTGGCAGCTGGAAACATCACAGCTTATAAGGGGGGATCATAGAGGAAACGCATGATTTCTTTAGCAAGTATGAGATTCTTCATCAAAGTTGAGATGATCTTTTAGTACTACTGTGTCCAAGTTCCTAAAACCATCAGAATACACTGGTCAAGAAAATTCCATTGGACAGAGAAGACCAAGGATCAAATTTTTATCTTGTCTAAACCAGCACAGGAAATGTAACCTTCTCCATCCCAACTAAGATGTCTATAAATTGGACTACAGACTATTTTAAAAATAAGATCGCCATTGTAAAGGACATCTTTCATTTTGATCACAAATTCCATTTTTTACTTTATTTCTCTTTATATTTCTCCTCTGTTCTTCATCAGAACTTGCAGTTTTCAGAATCTGTAATATTCAGCACAAGCAATGCATAATTGAATTGGTTGTCTCTAGGACACAAAACATGTCATGGGGCTCAGCCCCTGTTCCCCATCCTGGTAAATATTTGCCTTACTAGCCAAAGGGTTGATCAGTTTTTCTGAAATGTGACTAGAAATTCTGTTTATCTCCTTACTTGATAGCTTAGTAAGAGCTATCTCAAAGACTGAAATCTTGTTCCGGAAAACTGAATTCCCAAATTGATTCAACTGTATATGTATATGTATATGTATATGTATATGTATGTATGTATTTATTTATGAAAGAGAATAATTATTTCATATGTTTTCTTCCTACTTTGTATAAAAAACACTTTAGGGATTGTTAATCTATTAAAAACGGTATGTTACAGAAAACAAAACGGAACAAAATCCCATTATTGAACAACTTATATCGGCTGTGACAGTTCTTTTGCTTTGTTTTGTTTTGTTTTTGGATAGCAATTCACTGGATATGATTATCACTTTTCTTTGCAAAGACTTTACTATTGACTCATAGCGTAAACCCCACAGCACTGCAAAGGAAACATCTTCAGAGCCTTGGCTGTGTGACATAAAGACAGGAGAACTGTAGGAAAAAAGCTATTTTCTAATGTTATCTGAATGACTATCAGGGGAAAAGTTCTTAAAGAAAAGAAGTTACCAGTGAACATGTCTGCACAGGACATGCGAACTTACGGAACAAGTTAATAAAGTGTGGAATAATATTTTAGCAGTTTACTTATTATTAGCAAGGGACCATGCCCCACATGAAACATGACTCAGCCAGCTGCAAACATACCCCTCTTAGTCCTCTGAGGTTTCTTTCTTTGATGCTCCACATATTAAAGATACTTCCCACCGCCTGCCTCCAATTTTGCTTTGTGGTAAGTTGTTTAGACATGATTTAAAAACACATTATGGGCTAAGGAGTGCGATAAGATGTAAATCAAGCTCATCCAGTCATTCAATCCAAAAATAATATGCTGGCATGGTGGGATATTAGAACTTCTGTAGGATCCCAAGTGAGAAGTCTTGAAACAAAATCAAAGTTATTGTTGTTGTTATTATTGCACTATGCTGAAGAGCAGAGGATCCTTCCCTATCTGCAATGGGCATCTGTGTCAGGTTTCCCACACTTTGGAAACCAAAGCAAATGCTTTGATTAGAAAGAATAATACACTGTGGCATATGTGGTGTGGTCTGCTGCTGCCTTATTTTTCTGAATCTGTGTTAACAAGAATGATGGGCAGGTTGACTTTGGTTAGGCAAAATTTGAAGAAAACTAAAACTACAATGAAATTTCTTTGGAACTTCCTTAGCTTAAGCGCCAAAAAATGTGAGGTCTGACAGTTATTGGGTTCTTCATATAGGCTACAATTTCAGAGTTTATAATAACAACTTGGTAGAAAAACAAGGTGAAAGGAAGGTAAAATCCTCACCAGCAAATAGAATCAAAGTTGAACTCCTCAACATCACTAAGGATGAGTTATGGACAAATATGTTTAAAGTGATCTGCAATAAAAGATGTATTAAGTGTGATATATGATATATGTCATATCAACTGTAGTATCAGTTACCCATGGCCTAGACGGTCGTAAAGTCTGGAAATTCTTTCTTTCCAACTGACACCACATAGTATCTCTCCATTAATAGTCATGACACACTGGTAGACTTTCCTGTGAAAATGAATAAATTATTATATGTCTGTACAGTGGACTGGTGAGAGATTCATAATATGGAAAATGGTAATCTAAAGGTTATGTCAGAAATTAAGTTGTTTGCTCTCTTTATTTTAACTCACTAATGATCAAACATTTCAGTATGGAAATGGGAACTTGTCTTTAGATTCAATACTTGACTTGCCTACTGCTTACCCTAGGATCTCAGGAGTTGAATGCAAAGCTTGAGCGAGGCCTATAGTCAATTCTGTCAATAGGAGAGGTCCTTGAAGAAACACGATCACTTTGATCATTAAAAAAAAGAGCCTATGACAGCTAAACCCAAGGTTGGATGTCATTCTCTCCCAGAAAGTAGATTATCCTATCTGTGCAAGTTCATTATGCTAAAGAAAAAAATTGTATACGTGATTTTCATCATTGACTTTCATCATTCAGTTTTTATATCCTTTAGATACACCGGCCCTTGAGCACCTTGAGAAGGAAGAAACTCTGGACCAGATTTGCTATTAAATTATAATCCCACATAAAGTCTGGAAGAATGAACACATTTGTTGTTGAAGAGATGCTGTGTTATATACCCTGTGTTATTCACTATGGCTGGAGGATTTACGAGGGTAAATGGCATGGAGCAAGGATATGGCACATACTGAAATTGTCTCAGGAAATGATGAATACAACTGAAGAAATTAATTGTTCACACAGGTGTAATAGGATTTTATCCTCTACTAAAAGCAGTAGAAAATAGTGAATTATAGAACCTACCAGCAAAAACCGTAAAGCTGGGGAAGAATCCATCTATGTTCCTCAGCTTTACATTGAACTAGAAAGATAAGGATGTCTACTCTTAGCTGAAGGAAACTGTGCTAAGGCAAAATACTTTATTCACTTAACCTCTGTCCTGCTCCATCCAGATGAGACTAACTTTTGTTGCCTGTGGTCATGCTAAAAAGAATGTCACCTGTTCAGGCTGAGAACAGAAACTAAACAGTCCAAACCCATGTGTATTGTTATTTGATGACTCAGGCTCTAAATGGCGAATAACAGGAGTTGAATGTGATTCAACTCAAACAAAAGTTGAACTCTTTCCCAATGCTGCAGTACTGTCAGACATTCCTGAATAAGTGGTACAACCTTATGCAAAATCCAAACAAACCTAGCATGTGAAAATGGCATTTAAGCCTGAATAAAGTGTTAAAATAAACGTATTAGGCAGCGAGGATATGTTTTGTAAACACATCAGGATTTGTGAATGGATTTTCATATTACATTAAAACCATTTAAAACCCCATTTGTGACTACAGCCATTTCATACTGTCTTTTTCTAAGTGGCTAAAGAGACATATGTGTTTAGTCTACTAAAAGAAAGAGCAGGCACACATGGAGAATGCTGGTCCACGCTGCTGAGTCTGTTACACTCTGAGCTAATTGCACCCCATGTCACCCCACCAGTGCTGTTGGCACTTCTTGAGCTGACATTGTAAGTCCTTTGCTGCCCTTTGCTGTGCTGAGCAGAAGTTATCTCCTTTTACTTACATTTTTTAACAGATTTCAGAACTGGTGTTCAAGATAAAATAGCACCTTAAGTATCAAAGAACAATGACCGGAAGTCTGGCTCAGCTACATGCTCTGACATTCACAACTTTGGCCCAGTTCTTCTCAGCAAAGCACAAGTGCACATACTCAAAACTTTAGCCTACATATACTCTGTTGAATCCAAGTCTAGAGACTTTCCAAAACTTATGATCTTTTTCTCCTGTACCTTTCCCTCTTAGGATTTTTTCCCAATTTTATTATATCTTCCCAAAGTAGCCCTTCAGACTGTCTTATTTCTGCAGAAATAAGGAAGGAGAGCCTCCAGGGACCTCCGAGGTTTTTGAGGAGATAGCACACTCTCCATTGACTAATAAGGAAATCAAAACATGCAATAAAATGGTGACTTTTTTGGTGAGTAAAATCAGAGAAAATGAATTGCACCTGCACACTTCATAGGTAAATATCTATCTATATGTCTGTCTATCTATACTTTAAAATCATTCTAATTAACAATATTGTCAAATGGCACATGTTGGAGAAGTATGACTGGCTACTGTGAAGCTTCTTTTTAGTTGCACCTTCCTGATTGAAAATAACTGGAGATCAGGCCTAGGATTGTTTGCTGAAAATGGACAAAAGCACTAATATTTAAAGATTCTTATGGTTCAGTTGTGGAGAGATTTCATATTCAAGATTAGCTCTTGTCCCACGAGAGTGTCGTGTATTTCATGTGCTCAGAATCAGGAGGCCAGCTTAAAAAAATTAAATTGCAAAATAAAGGAGTAAGAGGATCATGTTGATGTTTAAAGCTATTTGTATATGCTTAGATTTTCATTTTTCTTGAAATAAAGAAGAAAAAGAAGGAAGGAAAATAATAAATTTACTTCAGGAACTGGGGACTCTCAACAATGCTGTGAGATCCACACTAAATATTTTACTCCCTTCCCAGCCTGCTGTTTCCAAGTTTGCTCACTGACCCCAGCCATTGACTTTTCACAATAGAATTTCAGTCTAGCTGAAGTTAATTAATTTAAATTTGGCTTCAGCTCCCGTTCATCTCTCGTTAAGCCATCCCTTTCCTCTGCCTCAGCAAAACCCTATTATCTCATCTGTTGGACTGATCTTCATGGACAGTGTGCAGCCTGGGCACAGGTGTTAACCCTTCCCTAGTGCCTGTGTTACCTCTGGGATGATCTGCATTAAGCTTAAAGCTTATTATGACATATTTTGCTCAGATGTAGAAATGCTGTTAAAAAAGCTTGTTGATTTGATCACAGCGTCTGCAGAAGACAGAGGGATTATAAGGCAATGATGATGATTTACAATTGCAAGGGTCTATCCCCTCAAGGACGTATTTTGTGTTTAGAGTAAGGCTTTATTTTACTGCGGCACTACAGGGAGACCCCAAAGTGGAAATACATCCTTGTGCCCTCTGATGTCTCTCCCAGGGTAGCTGGGATGCTGATTTAAGCAGTCAGACCCCAAGTGTCTGCTAAGCTGCAGGCAGAGAAGTAAAGCTGTTCAGCTGTAACTCCCTCTCCAGCTCTTTCTACTTCTCCTGTTTCCAAAACTGCAACTGATTTAAATTCCTAGAGCGTGCTCTCAGAGATGTCTCTGAAACTCAGAAGCTCCTGTTTGGAATATTAACTGTAAATAACCTTCCAAGATAAGCTCTGTATGGCAAAATGGAAAAAAATTCCTTTGACTTTTCCTTGACGATGCAGCACAAGTGCCCTCACTGTAAAGTTCTCCTGTTCATCTGTGCTGCAGATACGTCTAATGAAATGTCTTTCAACTCCAGAGACACTTGCTATATGCATCCCCATTAAGCCACCCTGCCTCGCCATAGCAGACAGATCCTCTGGCACAATAGGACAATCCTAACGAGGTGATGTTGTGTTTTTCAGCTGCCACCGTCCGGAAGGATATACAATGAGATACAGGCAAGAACTCAATTAAAACTGCCATTTTAATTCAGCTGATTTAAAAATTTCCTTCTTCTCCTAAAGATGGATAAAGAGGTTTCCTATCTTTACATTTCAACCCACTGGCTGATAAATTCAAGGCACTTCTTGTCTGCAGATACAGCTAGCTGCAGAAGCTGCCATGCCATCAGAAATGACTTGAGAGAGACAGCCAGGGATTCAAGCTGCTTCTTAGCACCACTAAATAGGTTGATGCCTATAATTCCTAAAACCATAACAGCTCACTAGTAATTTCTGTCATTTCAACAATATAGTTTTAGAAGAGATTTAAAAATGTATCACCACTATTTCATCAAATGCCACATTTCACCTTCTGTAGCCACTATTTTGTATCCTTCTTTGCTATTAAATTGACTTCAGTTCTTCAAATGACACATCTGTTTAAGCCTTATCTGTTCAAAGAAAGCTAATAAGCATAGCTAGGTTTAAAAGGATTAACTTGGATGGGAATTCTAAAAGTTTTCAAACATTCTTGATAGTATTTGCTATTAAAAAAGGAAAAAATGAAAAAAAAATGCATTTACCTTCTTAAAAACTCTCTCAAACTTAGAACGATGTGAGATTAATTCCTTAGCAGGTCAAATGGATGAGGATGACATTTCTGTGCTTAGGGAAGCTCCTGATACCTATCTAATGTCTCTCTTTGTACTTTTAAGATCTGCACTGGAAAAGAGGAGAAGTTGTATTAATTTATTTTTTTTTTTAAATTTTGAGCTGTAAAATTCAGAATAATACTATATGTATATGAGTACTCTCTTCAGTTATATATAGATACAGCTGAGTTGTTGAAAAAAATAAAAGAGAAATAAAATGGATGCTATATAAAATGTTGATGTTAGGGCATTTATTTAATAATAATAATAAAACTCTAACCAGTTGTTTTCCTCTTTTTATACTATACACATATGTTCATACTGGGGTTCACATACCATGATGCAACCCCAGTACGTTGCATGCCTTCTATGTGCACAATAGTGAGGTTCAAACAGTGGGAAGTCATCTGAAAAACATTCAGAGTGATTTTGGATGGAGAAGGTAAATTCACATCAATGCCATGCATACAGCATGAACTACAGTTGGGCCCTGTACAAGACTGTGCTCTCGTGAAACCAGTGCCTATCTTTATGGTGAATTCAGCAACAGTGATGTGAGATTGGAGAGCTGACTTGCACTGAAAGAAATCCCCATACACATCCATGTATGGATAAATGATGAACTAAATAAGAAATAGTTGACACTTGAGAAATAGTAAATATTGCCAAATTTACTTGCTGTCTGTCACCAGTAATGGTTCAGAACAAGAATAAAAAGCACTTTTATTTATTTATTTATTTAAGAGAAAATTGAAAGCAGAAAGCTATTGCCATCTTTTCTCCAGAAAGACCGACTCCCATGAGTGACTCTGACTCTCTCTGTATATGGATTTTAGATGCAATTACAACTGAAGGAGAGAGAAGCCAAGCAAAGCAGACACAGGCACTAATACTGTATCTGTCAGTCACAAAGATGAGCTGCTCACCTCTAGCTTTAACCAAATTAACACATCAGTGACTTATGCATAACTTTGGGACTTTAATTCACAGCTTGACAAACCGTAAACAAGAAACCAAGGCACGGATTTCATATTTCTCAGTAAATGCTTCAAAGGCAACTGGAGCCAGTGAATAGCCCAAGTCATACAGTAGGTGTGTTCACCACGACAGAGTATCCCAAATTTTCTGATCCTCCAGATTTTCTTACCATACAGAGGTAGGCCAGGAGGTAATATACAGAAATGCATAAAGGCAGAATACGGCTTTTGATTTGTGTTTAGGATCATCTTAGAGACAACCTGGAAATTGCTTTTGTCTTTCTGCTGTGGTAAAACTCTACAGAATGTGAATTCAGAAGGGAAATTTTATCAATTTTGAATGTGAACCAAAAGGCAGGCCTTGTAGGCTGGCTCAGCCCCAAAGGTTCACATCAGTATCTACTTTCATCAGAAAATCAGAGTGGGAGGCTGAGAAACTGTTCTGGGTCCTTATTCATCTAGGGATGAATATGCACTAGGGAGAAATATGAACCCACTGAAAATCTAATCAAGAATCTTTGGAAATCTTGCTTACTTTCCATCCTCATTTCCACCTTTTTTTTAACCCTCTGGAAGATCCAGACCTTGTCACTATAATCTGACTATTGTCTTCATGGATTTATGTGAATCTTGATAGGTATAAATAGATGGACTTTTATTTAATCCATGCTAAATATTGTTTTCACTCAAAGATCACATAAAAATGCGTTGCATTTTGGATTGGTAACTTTTTCTGAGTAAGCTGTGAAGAACCATGGGAACTGTAAGAAGATGGGCCTACCCATAACAATCTGGATTCAGGTCTACATTGAAATTCTAAGCCATTTCCTTTCAAAATTCAGCTTGGTTCATCTTCTAAGACATTGCATCACTTTAATTACTAGTGGAAAATGATCATTTCACCCAGTTAATCTAGTTTGTCTTTGAAAGTATAATAAAGTACTATCTAATAATAAAGTTTGTGCTTATCATCTGACCAAGCTTCTAACTAAAGTACTGTTTACTGATCTAATGATCTGGCTTTGCTTTAAACAATAACATCTAAATATAAACACTGATTCCTCCACTTGATCTCCTACACATTTGATTTTATGTAGGTCATTAATGATGCCAGCAAGGGCTTTAATGTATTTAAATAAAGTAAAGTTGAGGAAACACGTGGGAGAGTAGGAATCTAGTAGAGCAGTTGAAGTATGTTGGCTAATAATTCCAGTCAGTGCAATGCCTCATAGTTGCCTGCCCATGGGGCAAGTGTATTATTTAGAAACAGGCACCTCTAAGATATATCATAGGGTTGGGCTGTAAATTACAGACAGAGTCTATCAGAACCTTGTTGACTATTCTTTGGATTTAAGGCAGTGAATAGGTTTGCTTGTTGAAAGTAAGTAGTTAAAGCATTACTTGTACACGTGTACAGAAAGGATGGAAAAGAAAGACTAAAGTCGCTCTTTCTTTTTCATTGTGATGAGGATTCCAAGGGATTGAATTAGCATGTTAAAGTCTCAGGCGAAACTCCAGTATCTTCACTAAACAGATGTATCCATGAATCTTGCATTGACAGTTCAGCGGTTACTGATCAACAACTGCAGTTACTCCTCTTTCATATATCTTCATGCAATAGAAGCTGAACTTTTTTGAGTAAAATAGTTTGGAAACAAAACATCAACACAGCTGAGAACCTGTATGAAAGTCCTGGAAGTCCAAGCAGTGATGTTGCGTGGAGAGCTTCTGTCTCTCAGAATGTGGTAGAAATGAGACAGATTCTCTGAGCTCTGATGGATAGAAAAAAAGTCATATCATCCTAACATTACTTAGAATTGAACAATCATTAATCAGGAAAGACCACTAAGATCAGCTAGTCTAACCACCAACACATCCCTACCAAGCCCTACTAAACCATGTCCCTCAGTGCTACATCTACCTTCAATATAACACTTCAGAAAGAGCAGTGTAAGTCTGGTTGGAGTTCAATGGCCTTGAATTCAAAAGGATTCAATCTCAAATGAGACTGTTGCAGAGCCTCATGT
>JAOWBP010000001.1:4405999-4450243 GCA_028571105.1 Tragopan temminckii
AGGAACATTTAACTCAAATGACCAATTGAAAATGATTATTCTGAGTTTTAAGAGTTTTTGTTAAGTAAACTAAAATAAAGGTAGAAGGTAGAAACTGATTGCAAGTTAAGCAGGAAGCCTAAGGATGGGGAAACCTAGTAAATATAGAGGGTTTAAAACATGACCTTGGACTTCTACAAAGTTTTTGACTTTTTAACATCATATTTCAATAAAAACTTTACAGGGAAGTCAATAGCTACACCAGGCTAGGGGTGCTTGCAAGCTAAGAGAATGAATCACTGTTGTTCAGAGTTCCCATCCTCAAGAAGGGAAGCATCAGGGACAACACAGAGAAGGATGGCAGTTAGAAGCAGATGGTGAGTAAACTGTTAAGAGTCCAACTTCATTAGCATTGCTTTGATAGATTAATGGTGCCCTGAAATCCTGCCAAGCAGACTGTTGCCAAAGGTGCCATCTGCATGGAAAAGCATACACATCAAGAAATTCAGTAGGAAAAAAAAACAAAAAACACACAACAAAACCAGCAACAAGCTCCATCAGTCACACCCCAAGTTGTTTCCACCCACCACGTGCTGACAGATAACTAGTGTCAATAATAATCATAATAATGCTGAATTACATTTAAAAAAAGCGATTCCTGAACATTATGCTCTCTATCTTTGCAAAATTAATCCAATCAAATTTTCTATTATTACTGTTATTGTCATCAGCAACATCAGCAATATTTTATTTATTACTTTCACCACTACATGCAATGTGGACACACCTGGAATTCCAATTGTTGTATGTCTGTGCATTTAACTGGTAAGTGGCAAACCCTGACCCAGAGAGTTTAGCAGAGGATTTTCAATTCCATTCTAGTATGCATTTTGTTTCAACTAGAGTTGCTCTTGCTTTGTTCCAGTGGAAGTCCTTAACTGTTTAAAAACAGCTTTTTGGTAACCCTGAACTAGTATGGTACTGTTCACGTTCATAAAATAGAACATACATATAAAAAGGAGAGAATGTCTGGTAGGGAGAGATGGCAAAAGCTGAAATGAGTTTGAACTTCATCTGGCAGATTCTTAGCATTTGTTGTATAAAGAGCTTTCTTCCTAGCTTGTAGAATCAGAATGGTTAGAATCATAGAATGGTTTGGGTTGGAAGGGACCTTTAAGATCATCTAGATCCAACCCCTTGCTACAGGCAGGGACATTTCCCATCACACCAGGGTGCTCAAAGTCCCATCCAGCCTGGCCTTGAATGCTTCCAGGAAAGGGGCATCCACAACCTTGCTGGGCGACCTGTTCCAGTGTTTCACCACCCTCACTGTAAAGAATTTCTTCCTAATATCTAATCTAAACCTGACCTCTTCCAGTTTAAAACCATTTTCCCTCATCCTGTCACTACATGCCCTTATAAAAAGTTCCTCCCCAGCTCCCTGCATATAACTGAAACAACTGAAAACTTCGGTGATGCACTGGATTATGGAAATGAGTGGGATCAGTGCTATGGTAGGCAAGCAAGAGATTGCAATTAGAAGAGCAAAAGCTCTCAGTTGTGCCTTCCTCCCTGTTCACACCACCTGCAAATATATCTGTTCCTAAACATGATTCATTTCTGTGTAACAAGATAAAACAGTGAGATTACTGCAAGAACCTCATCAGCATTATCTCTGGTAACAAGAACCTAAGATCCATCCTCCTCCTACTGGAGCCAATTTATACAGCGCTCACCTGCAGCCTGTGTGCTACATGAGTCTTACCTAGGGTCTGTAAAGCTGCCGAGCCCTGTGGTGTAGAAGCAAGGAAGAAATAGATTAATACATCATGTAGGAAAGATGGGGAAGGCAGAGGAACGGGAATGCTGCAAAGGATCTTGCAGATAGAAGGGTCACAGTTCAGTTGTCTCAGCACAGTTAACGTTACATATTTGAGGTGACCTATAGGGAATTAAAGGTGTATGGCAGACAAGCAGCAGATACATGAAGGGATTTAGGAAGGCAGTTACATCTCATATCATCTGGTGTGGAACTGGGTGGGATACGCCTGCCTAACTCAAATCACTTTTTATGTAAAAGACAAAAATAAGCCCAGGTGCAGAATATCTTGACTCCAGGCTAACATCTAAGCTAGGTGTCTCTATTTAGATGTCCGTGTAAATTGGTGTCTAAACTTTTATTTTTGTCAGTATAAGAGTGATTCAACTGATGAAATGTAAGCATGTGATTCAGCTGCCTAACCATGGATTTCTACTGGTGTTCATAATGCCATAAGGTATTCCCCTCTGGCTTGCTTCTCTGCCTCAGCAATGGCAGGGCTCTACTCTATGTCCTGATCAAACATGTTTGGTCTGCAAACATCTCAACTGTGCCATAGTGCGTCAAATGGCATTAAATGCCTGTTGGGGCTACAGACTTCAGTCTCTGTTCTCATAATTGTACCATTAAATGTACCTTTCTAAATCTGGAGCTGAATCACAACTAATAAGGCATTGTGCTGTACAAGCCTTTGACAGAAAACTTTAGATTTTTCTGGAGAAAATAGACTTACTTTTTTTTCTTTTTTTTTTTTTACTGTGCAGGTCACTGAGCACTGGTACAGATCACCCTCCTTGGAGGCTGTGGGGTCTCCTTCAATGGAGATCTTCAAAATCCACCTGATATGGTACTGGGCAACATGCTCTGAGTTGGAACAGATGACTTCCATAAGTGCCTTCCAACCTCGACCATTTTGTGATTCTGTGACAGTTCAGTTCAGGCAGACAGGTAATGCATAGCAGGAAATATTGGCCAAATCTCCTAACTTTGACCCCAAACAAGGTAATAGTATGCTAAATGTGTATGATATATTAGGGAGTACAAGACAAACCCAGCATACGTTCCAGTAGCATCTAAGCAAAATTTCAATCAGTGATGGCAACAGGTAGAAAGAGTAGATGAAAAGGCAGATATTGGAAGAGAAGGGTGGTAATACTGATGATATATAATTACCTGCGATGTAGCAAAGGCTGGGCAGGTGGGGCAGTCTCCATTACAAATGTTGGCTGTGTTTAACATGTTGGTGAAGTCTGAGTCATTTGCACAATGTTGACAGTGACTTGAAGTCAGGTTAGACTAAGCTAAGTTGCGTTCCAGGCTTAGCTCTCAATTCTCCACCTTGCTTAAGAATGTTCTCAGATCTCAGCAGCCTCAAACCTACTTGAATCAATGCATTAATCACAATTAGTTGACATGATGATAAACTGTTTTTCATAAGTTGTGGTCAAAATCACAGCAGATACAGCCAGACTTACACAAAATTTCCCACGAAAGAATATACACAGAATGTACAAAGTTCATGTTAATGTCTCATGGCACATTGATTCTTCAAGGAAGCAATAAATCTCTTGTGGATTTAATATTTATTCTGACATATCCTTAAGCACCTGGAAAGGAACTGAATGGAATTAACTATCCTCCATTGCAATTTGCTTTCAGAAGTGTCTTTGCCCTCATGCTAAACTAGCAATGTCTGGATTTTTTCATTTATTCTAGACTAAATTTATTTTTTCAATTTACAAACTTTGTTTGTCTATAGGAAACCAATGTAATTATATTTATGTTTTTACCGGTTAAGGTTCTTTTTACTATTGGAATATCATTTCTGCATGCACTCAGTGTGTACTTGTACAGATGATTAGAACTTAACTTTGAAGTACTGCAGTGGGTCATGCTTGTATCTGTACTCATGTAACTTTGTTCATGGTTCTTACCAATTTTCCAGGGAAATGTCAGTTGCTTATAGAGCCACCGTTTGTGGCCTGGCTTGTTAAAAGAAAGTACTGTGGTTTATGTTAATACATTCTGCAGTAAACTGTGGTTAAACATGAATGGCTGGTCCCAGAGGATACCCACAGAAAGACTCGGGGAGGAGAGTGGAATGGCAGAAACTGTATCTATTCTAAAGTAAGACATGGCCATTTATAATTCAAGGCTGTGAAAAACCAAAAATGCTTGCAACCCTTCAGAGAAATGTAGTTGCTTGTATGGGATGTTCCTAGATCTGTTGGATCCTAGTAAAAGAGGAAGATGCACCAGAGGAACAAGTGATTTTTTTTTTTACACTACTTTCGAGGCCTCGTCTGCCTTATTAACTACCTAAATAATTTCTATTGGCACTTTTCTCCACTGTGCCTAAGGTCTACACTGAAAAGAATGCCAATATATACTAATGCATACCAGATTATATGATATGATGTACTTCAGATACCATGTGCACTACACTGCTTTACATTTCAATACTTATTCATGATCTCCCAGGATATCACATATCCAGTATTTTCAGTATCCAATATAAGTTCCTTTATATTCTCTGAATTAAGGAGACAATGATTTGTATATTACTGGAGGGTTCATCTTTCTACTTCTTCATTTCCCCCATTTTTTCTGTACCTTCAACCTCTTATTTATTTTCAATTTCTGAAGCCCAGGCTGAGGAGTGTCCACACCCAAACAACAGTGACTAAGACTATGAAATAACATGAGGCCTCTTTAAACTTATTCTCCAAACATGTAGCAATGACTGAGGTGCTGCCTGAAGAAACTGGGTGAGACAATTTCCCAAGTAATGAATTAATAAATGTTGCAATGTTTGTTAGTGCCAGCCAAAATCTCAGTTCGGCGTGCTAGAACGTGATCAGAGCTCTCCTTCTCAGCCACCTTAACTTTGCTAGACAAGGTGTTCCTGTTGGATTCAACAAATACTACAGAGGAGGACCTAGAATCTGAAATGTGTTTTAAAATAAACACCAAGGAGAATGTTCACAAAGCAATAGCTGGAATAAGACACCACTATTAAACAGTGGGCCTGTGTAATACAACTCAGATAAATGTCTGTTTCAAAGAAGAACAAGACTTCAAGTTAGTCCCACTCCAGCTGACACTGGTATCTGCTTAACCACAAAACCATTTAGACTCACCAGGTGCAATGTCAGAATCTGCCGTGTCTGTTATCAGGAGTGATTTCTCTAGCACGCAATTAGACAGAATTACATACTTCTTTCTTATACCCACATTTGCCTAATCTAATTTTACCTATCTTAATGTTAGGTATCTAGTCTTGACTAGCTATCCAAAGTGCTCTTTTGGTGAAAGTGAGAGGAAGGGCAAGAGTTGTATATCATGTGTCCAACCCACTAGTTTTATGTTTTTATTGCCTTCTTTTTTTAACATTTTAATATATATATATATATAAACCATTGTTACTTATATACAATAACTATGTTATCTATTTCTTAAGCAGCCTAAGACAATTCCTCTTCACTGAATGTGGCCGAGGCAAGCTTAAATGTTGGTGACCCCTGGTAGACGGTGACTTCATTTGAGCCAAATTTTCTTGTAAATGCCATTTGTTACAAATGATAAAAAAAGTTTTGTCTGAATACTTAGCATTTAGTTGACCATAGGTCATTATAATATCTCAGAGATTCTAATGGTCCACTTCTAAAACTGAGCTAAAAGAACCTTGTGAAATTGTTATGGAGTATCATCTGTTAAAGACTGAGAAAGTATGGTGGTGAGAGTTCCTCATTCACTTAAATGAAGCACAAACAAGCAGGAAAATGTCTCCTTCAAGAGAGAGTTGGGAAACATTATCATATGAAGAAATCTCACCTATTTTAAGAAAATTCATCATTTCGTAAGAGCCCACATATTGTAGAGCCTGTGTGTGGCAGGCTAAGTTCCTAGTTTTGCACAGAGAATGGTCCAGGGCAGGATTCCTCAAGATGCTCACAAATATTTTCACTGCCTTAGAGGGCTTGCCTTCCCTACATGACTGGTGGCATTTGAGCCACCAGTGTCAGAGGCTTACTCATTTGCAAAGTACACAGTATTCAGGATCTGGACTCTTGACTTGCCTGATATTTTATCTTTTCTATCTATTAGGAAGGGATGTTAGTTCTTACTTCTCAACCTTAGACAGTTGTTGTGAAGATTAATTAGTTAATGCTTTTACAGCACATTGAAGATGTAAAGAGCTACTATATAAAAGTATTATGAAGTGCCTGCAGGGTCCTGCTGTCTAATATGGCTGAATGGGAGAGGCTCTGAACCACGGAGATTAGGCAATTTTAAAATAGTTCTTTTCAAATTGCATTATTTTTAACTCTTTGTTGTTACTAATATCCTCTCAACAGGGTTTGGAAATATTTTCTCTGTTCATTGTCTTTTTCTATTTTCTCTAACACTCACTTTTAAATAAACACACATGGCCTAGGGTTTTATCTGCATACTGAGTTGTAGTGGCTTAAATAAAGGTGTGATTTTACACCAATTTAATTTATCCTAATCCTTTTATTTCAATTTTAAATTAAGCTCATTTCAGTTCGGCATAAGCAGATTCAGAACAAGTTTATGATAAACTGAGATAAGCCACTCTAAAACTGAAATTAGTGTGTCCACATAGGGATTTGCTCTGGTTTAACCGAGGGTATGAATGCGCACACAAGTTATCATGTTATAAGCTAGAAAATGAATTTACAGCTTGAAATGATTAAGCAGTACCTGCTGGTACACTTACCCCCCAGCACATTCTTTCCAAAACCCTTCTATTTGCACTGATAGATAATCTACTTCCAATTATATAAGCTATCACTGGGTGAAAACGTTTACATAGGAAAACTGTGAGGCAGTCAGGCTTGATGTACAGTGTTAACTGTAGAAAGAAGGCAGACATTTGGGCTATCCCATGGCTTTGATTGTGGTTCTCTAACTCTTAGGAATGACGGAAAGGATGAAGCAGCAAATAACCATCCAGTCTGACAGTGCACGTCTAGCTGCTAACAAACTGCAAATTCACCCTTCTTTTTCAGTCTTATTTATGTGCCTGTATGCTGCTTTGGCTGACTTAAATCCATGCAAATGTGTGCATAGACACGCTCTGAATTGCTGCTGTCTCAATGAGTCACTATTACCCTAATCAAAATGGTGGCATTCAACACTGTTTTTGTCTTTATGCATGTAATTGCACAACTAGCAGATTGATGGGCGGTTGATGGAGACTTAAATGTATGCTGGAGGGTTAACAGAAAGGGACAGAATGGAGCTTGTTCTGTTACAAGAACAAGAACAACTCAGTAGGTAAAGGAAAATTAAAAGGAAAAATTAGAAGAACAATTACTGAAAGAAAAAAATAATTTTGTTCCTTGTGCTAATATTATCAACTGAAACACTAAAACCAAACAAAGCAAACTGAATTTTCATCTGCATCTCTAATATTGGATAATATTGTGTCAAAGTATCTGATATAAAGCACTCCTGAGGAACCAAAATCAGGTGGCAAATGAAGGAAACATGCATTTCTCAACCACATTCATTTTTACTTTTCCTTAAGTGACTGGAATTTTTAATTGCCTGTTTGTTGTCCAGCACTGATAAATGTGATTCATAAAGTAAACAAGGGTAACAAGTGTTTTCCATGTCACTTAAAATTTTATTTCATTCAAAATGTACTGAAGATTTCATAAATGAAAAACTAATTCCAGACTCCCAAACTCTTATTTAGAAACTTAAGTGAGAACCTTATTTAACAAAGATCACAAGCACATGTTTAAATTGATCCCGGTTCAGGAATGTGCTTAAGTATATGCTTTAATCTGATTAAATATATGTTTAATGTTAAACACATGTTGAAATGCTTTGCTGAATTGTGGCCTGATTTTCACAAGTGTTAAGTACCTTGAACATCTCATTAAGGTCAAGAGAAGCTGCATGCGTTCATGCTTTTACCTATCAAGGCATTTACTTACATGTTTAAATTCAGGTTTGGGAGCGCAGCCATTTTAATTTTTTTATTCATTTTGTACAAATTTGGACTCGGTATTGCTGAAGACAAACACAGAAACATCTGGATGCATAGCTTATCTGAACTATCTACTCATAATGAGTTTCCAGAGTTGGACTGAAGGATTGAAAACTTCAGCACAGCCTCAGTGTGTTTGATTTTTTTTTCTGTTTTGTTTCGTTTTTAAAATGTAATTTTTAGTGTTCTCTATTTCCATTTGGAAATTCTCTTTGCAGTCCCAGCCAGCACCAAGAAGTGGTGCGTGAAAAGAAGCACTGCTATTAGCATTATTTATTAAGTGCTGACAGTATGCTTAGTTTGGTACAAGACACAAGTGAGGGCAGACACTTCTCTGCAGATCTTACAGGTAGCCTGGATTCATTTCAAATTCCAGATGGTTTTTCAGGGTGGTTTCTCTATTATTGTTTCTAAATTTTTTTTCTTTCTCCTCTAATCTAAGATTATAACAAATTTAAGGAAAGACTTGTTTTGGCTTATGTAACTTTAATAGAATTATGCTCAATCCTATTGCTTTTTTGTCATTGCTTTTAAGAAGAAACAGCAGTTTTTAAACTGCTTCTCACTGCATAAACATATATTTGCAGGCTTTTTACATTGTTTCTTTCATAAGGAACTTTCCAATAATCTTCCCTCACGTAATATGATTTACATCAATAGCAGCTCTCTTATTGACTCAGAAAAGCTTTAGATCTAACCTAAAAGCTTTTTCTGCAGCTGAGCCTTGCTAAAAGGTGGTAAGTCAGCCTGTTCCCACCTGCTTGTTTTCACTTTTCCCTTCCAGTCCCCTCCCTTGCATTGCTAACAAAATATTTCTCGCTTTTCTCTCCCAACACATACACACACACGTGTGTCATCAGGACAGCTGCTGCTGATCAGGTTTTGTTAATGTGCTCTGGAGAAGAAACAACTTACATTTAAGCGAATCTGGGACTGTGATACAAGCAGCACCATGACCATGCTGCTGCAGCTCACGTGCATGACACCAAATTATACCCAAACAACCAAGCACTGATGTAATTACAGCATATGTGACACTAACCTGCACCCAGTTCCTTCTCAACCTGTGCAATAAAGTTTGCCCCAGTCCTACTCCATGTCTACTCCCACCAGGGACCTCACATCCTTCACATTTTTCCTGTTATTACTGTGTTACCTCCCTTATAGGACAGCAGCCAAAGCGGAAGATGTCTCCTTTTCCTCCTCACAGGCAAATTCTTCTCTTAAACTCTGGAATATAAGTTTTCACTGAGGATGCAGGGGGTATAATTTTTCAGAAATGAAGAGCTGGGGTGGAAAGATGGAAAGACACTGAGGTCCTGGACCATGTCTAGAGAAGAGCAACAAAGCTGTGAAGGGTCTGGAGCACAGTCTTAGGGAGCAGCTGAGGGAACTGGGATTGCTCAGTCTGAAGAAGAAAAGGCTCAGGGGAGACCTTATCTCTTCCTACAGCTCCCTTAAAGGAGGTTGTAGCGAGAGGGGAGTTGGCCTCAGTTCCCAGGAAACAGCATAAGGACAAGAGGGAATGGCCTTAAGTTGTGCCAGGGAAGGTTCAGGTTGGGTATTATGAAAGATTTCTTCTCAGAAGGAGTGGTGATGTTGTTATTGGCACAACCTGCCCAGGGAGGTGGGAGAGTCACGGTCCCTGTTCAGGAAAAGGGCAGATGTGGCACTGAGGGACATGGTTAGTGGGCATGATGGGGATGGGCTGAATGCTGGAGTTGATGATCTTAGAGGTCTTTTCCAACCCTAATGATTCTATGATTGTATGTGTACATGGACTTCATAGCACAGTGATGTGGTGAAGAAATTATGCAGGGAAAAAATGATTCTAATGACTTCTTGTGCTAAAGACTCCAAAATGAAATTACTTCTTCCAGGGACAAGTCCTGACTCTTCTCAAAAGACCACATCAGCTAGGAAACTGACCATAAACTCTTCCCTGTTATTTCTCCCTACTCCCAAAATACAGATCTTGTACAAAGTATAAAATCATTTTGTGACACTTGGTAATACTGTGATACATTTTTTTGTGTCTTAATTAACAAAAAAGTTCAATGTAATTTCCCAAAACTGTTGTGTGATTTTGTTGACAATTCAAATGAGATATAAAAATTTTAGGATGCACAAAGTTGATGACAAGCACATGAGAAAAGGCTGGTATTGGTCATTATTCTGCTCCAGACCAGGCAGAACATGACATCCTGCTGTCGTCTTTCAAGAGAGTTACTAAATCTTTTTGTTTGGTATCATAACTTTGACTATCTAAAATATATCTTGACCAGTTATCTAGACTCCTTTATATAATGGAGAGAATCCATAAGGTGATTCATTCCACAATTATGAGATGATTGACTCACTTAATACATGCTGTCTGTCTATGTACATTTGGACTATAGAGAAAATTTAGACAACTCTTATAATAACGTTAAATTTTTAGATTCCTAGCATGAAACAAAGCCACCTTTATCAAGAATGCTTAACTTTACGATCAGCAAAAATGCTTTGATACCCTCACACCTCAACTGATTCACAAACTGTTTCCTTATCGGGACTTGTTTTGTGTGTTCCAGATTAATGATAATCAGGATAATTCTTTAGGGAAATTAAGTAATCCTCATAGTCACCACGTGTAGCAGGTAAATATAGATATCACTGTTTTACAGATGAGGAAATAGACAGTGAGAGTTTTGGTGACTTGTTCTATCTAATTTAATCTTGTTTGAGCTAATCTAATCTATGTTTTATAAATAAATCACCCTATCACTGTGATACGTGGGCAATAGACAATCAAGCCAGTACTGGAGACAGTACTCAGGAATTCCTATCTTGCAGGCTAATTTTGTCACATAAAATCATTTCCTACAGAATAAAAGACAGAGCAACAAATGCTCTTAAAAATTTCCACAAAGTATTTCTATAATCTATACTTTAATACAATTGAATACAATTTAATACAATTTCGTTTTCTTTTTTTCAAATGAATTGGGATGTTTTCCTCTGTATTGAAGATTCACAGAGACAGATGAGAGATGTGTTTGGTAAATGGCATTTATGTTATTCCACAAGTTGATACCACTTCAGTGTTCCCTCCTTTCTCTAGGAGTATTCTCTAATAAAAGGGACATTAAAATTAATAAATACAAGTGATGTTTGAATTGTTTTACTACTTTAATTTCTGTTAGCTTCGTTGTTTGTTTTTGTTTGTTCTGTTTGTTTTCTCAGCAAAAAGTTTTAGTCGGGTAGTACTTCCTCCTGAAAACTGAAATCCAGTTGTGAAATGGGCCTGTATGGGCAGTACCTTTATTGTGAAACAGAATTTCAGATCAACAGATCTGAAACAGATCAACAAAAAATTTCATTTTTTACTTGCAAGAGTGAAAAAATGAGGTCCACTCTGAAGTCAGGGCTTGCTAGACCAATGAAGATGAAGGTTAAATTCCCTTTCCCAGCTCAGATAAAGTGCAGATATGAACCAGTCTAGAATGAATGTTTAAACTTGAGAGTATTTGCTATCTCTGGGCAAAATCTGTCATCTTTCTTTTTTTCTTTAAGTGTCTTTTTAATGTTTCAGACTTTTTGTGGAATGGGAAAAGGTTTTGGAATCTTACAAAGTCTGTAGAGGAGGAAATAATTGTTTTATTCAGTTTCTTCAGGTGTTAACATAGATCTGATAGAGTTACAATGGATGAAACCATGTTACAGTACATTTAAGGGACTGGTTTCTGGTGATTCCTTAGATGATAGGGTGCATTTGCAGAGTGAGATGGTGAGATGGAGTTTTCATTCTGTTCCATGAAAAAGTGATATTCTCTTCCAACAAACTATTTCTTCCCGGTCCTATTTTTACTGGAGGTACAGTCAGTGTGGCCATCTGTGATTAGCTCTATCTCAGAAGTACGGGGCAATCACTTCTCCACAGAAACATGTTCTACCTCTTTCAAAGCCTCTGGTTAAATTTTTATCTAAGTCATCAGATTTAGCAATTTGTAACTGATCTAATCTCTCTACAAAATCCTTGCTCACTGAAACTGTATACAACAGCTTTTCACTGTAAACCTTGTTGTTCATATAAAAACAGAACCGCAAATTAAGTTGATGTCTTTTCTTTATTCTCTTTTTTTTTTCTTTACTTCTTGTGACCTATTGCCCTTTCTTTTAACCTAAATCAAACAGATTTGCAGATTTGCTTAACAATAGCTCTTTATGAATAATATCACCAATTGCCAGCTATCATACTATGAAACAGCTAATAATGTGTATTTAACATTATAGGCAAGTAATGTATCACATCATCATTGCTGATTGTCTAACACATTATTCAAAGGAAAGATTTAGGCAATCATAACTACCTTTTTATTTTCTTCTTTTTTTCCTGCAAAGTATAGTAAGAAGAAAAAGAAATTCCAGCTGTGTACATCAGCTGTTATTTCCATGAAAATACCTGACACATCAAAATGTTATCTGTAATAACTTACTTAGGAAAAAGAGACTGAGACAAACAGACAAATAGGTTAAGAAGACTGTCGGTAACTTACATTCATTGTCTGCATGTGCAATTTGCACATGTCTACAAGCAATTTGCTGAGATCAAAAATATCTCTGAGCAGAAGTAATAAAGAATCTGTTTAAAAGACACATTCATGCAGCCTAGAATTTGGAAAATTATTAGGAAGGACTTCACATCTAGTTTCCTGTTAGACTGCGTACGAACTGTTTCCTAAGAAGCTAATTTACATATTCATATCTCAGGTTTGGGTCCTAATTTTTCCCACATTAGGAAAGGGATTGGAACAGCCCGTCTCACAACTGTTTCACGAAATTCTCATTTATTTTTTCCTTCCCTTCAGTTTTGTCCAATAACTCTGCCCAGATCTAAGCAGAGAGAAAATATTTTTTTCAGGTCGTGATTCAATGATAATGCTGTTTTTCTTCCCATAAAGGAGAAGTGTGATTCACTCTTTGCCCCACCAGGGTGAAGGTCACAAGAAGCCTTGTCTAAACCCTTAATGTCCTCTCAATAGGTAAATGAGGAGAACCACGACAGACTTACATAGTACACATCATAGGTCAGACTAAGAGTGGTTTCAAAGCAATTTCATTGGCCTATTTACCTCATTCATTTTGATTGGCAGAAGAGCGTTGGCAGAGTTGCTACTGAAGCTAATGAGAAAGTCATACAGCAGCCACACTCACTGACCCTAAGGGGAAACCCTGGAACTCACCTAATTGAGACTATTTACACTAAGGCTGAATAAATATGTGTGTATAAGAGAATCAGCACGTTTTCACTATTTTACACGTTTTCATTTCTCACAATGTGGAATCTTCAAAATACATATCTTTCTAATACTCCTTGCATATAATCACATATTTATCTCGCAGGTAGGTAGATGGAGAAAAAATCCCTGCTCAAAAGAAGTGTGTATCAGTCAAGGGTATTGAGATGTAGTCATCTGCTTCCCTGCCAAATGTTTTAGATATCAAAGTATCTCTTCATCTATAAACTTTTTATTAATCCTTTTTCTTTTTTTTTTTTTTAAGTTTGGAGCACTTTTAGAAGGAAAATCCTCTTCAAGGGTGCTTATAGCTGTCCTTTGAAAACACAAGACGTCTATGGCAACAGGTTCATACTCAGACATCTAAGTGTAAATACACAACATAAAAAGATATCAGTACCACCCAAGAATGGAAACTTGAAATAAATTTGATATTCCTTTTCCCTTTGGTTCTCTTATTTCTTTCCCCGCCCCTCACTTTTTTTTTTTTTTTTTTTTTTTTTGTAACTTTGCAAGATGAAGGAAATATAGGAGATATATATATATATACAAATATGAAAAAAAAAAAAAAAGAAAAAAAGAAAAAAAGGAAAAATATGAAAAATCCCTAGCAGTCAGCTCATTAGAGGAAAGCTGGAAACAAATAATTATGAAAATTCCCACCAGTAGCTTTAATTTTTTAAATACCGGGAGTAAAACCAAACTAAAGAAGAGTGCAGTGGTAGCAGCTCCGCTGCCTAGCTGAGAAGGAGCGGTTCTGGATTATGACCTCTCTTCTCTGTCTTGTTTATGTGTTTTGCATTAGCCAGTCATGGAATAAAGCAAATTTGGGAGCCATGCCAGGATTCATCCACACCCATCTGATTGCAGAATGACGACCTCAGTCCTTCCCACAGAGATATTTTGTCAATCCTTTCATTCAAAAAAGTAGAATTTTATCCTATAAGGTCAGTAATTTTTTTTTCAGTATTATTAACAGCAAGTTAAATAAGCTTTTTTATCAGTGATTTGTAAATTATTTTCCTCACTGATTATTTATATATATGTGTATATACTATATTGTTCCCATTTTTTCCCATTTCCTGGACTTTGTATTGGATTTTTTTTCCTCTTGTACTACTGAATAATTTATTGCTTTAAGTGTTATAATGTTCAAAAAGCAAACTAATTCTAGTGACTTATAACTTTAAGAAAGTCTTTTCACAATCTACCAAATTATATTTTAATATATCTCACTGAATTTAAATAGAATTTCTGGTATTGGTTAATACACTACTGAGTTGCCTGCTGGAAAAAAAAAAAAAAAAAAGAAATGGATATAAGTGTCAATTTTGAAGTAATAATTATAGTTTTATGCAGTAAAGTATTTATTATATTATCAAATTAATACACCTTTTGGCATGTCAGGGTCTGTGGGTAATTACAGTTTAGTATTGTGGTAATAATTTGTATGATTTATGTTACCTATGGAGCAGTACTGAATGCCAAAAATCTGTCTGGCATAATTACTATTAAGAGGGAAGATCAACAGATATCTCTAGCCAAAAGAACACAGCCCTAAGGGTGATAGACTCAAACAAGAAAAAGTCACTTCAGGTATTTGCTTTGCAGCGTGCCTTTTCTCACCTGAGAGATAGCCCACCCAGGCTACATTAACAAGAATTTGTTGCTTTTGCATTATTGTTTTCCATCAAGCTTGTAGTTCTCATTTGAAAAGTGAGATATAAGAAAGTCTGGTGTGTGTGTTTATGCATGCTGGGGTGGAGTGGGGACTCTGATTTGTCTGAAATGGGAAGAAAAATATGGAGAAAAAAAGTGTTATGCAATGAAGTTGAGTGAATGATTTTATGATTTTGGATACTCTTCTTTCCATTGATCTATGCACAATTTTTGTGTGTGTGTGTTTTTTTCTTATTTTTACTACTTCTGGTGCTCTTGTTCTGAATACCGTGAAGAACAGCAAGACAGTTCTTACATGAAAAGTGTTTGCAAAGCTGATTCTACACAGTTACAATTCTTTACAGTTAAAGCAGTTAAAGTTGTGTAGAAAAAGGTATTTTTTGTTCACCCTCCTCCAGTTTCTCTGTTATTCAAATAAATGCATAGAAACATGAAGAGTACCCTCATCCCCTTTCAAAGCTCAGACCTCTCCTGGCAAATGCTCACCACAGTTCTTTTTCTGAAATAAATAGTCTCCAGCAATTTTACATAAATAGGAATATCTCAGAAGCAATCTAAAAATCTCGCCAATAAAATCATGATCATACAGACCAGCCAAAACTGTAAATCTCCTTTGCTTTCCTCTTCCTTCCATCCTCAGCTTCACCCTTCCAGACAGAAAATCTAAGTCTGGTATCATGTTCTCTGAAGTTACAGACTGAAGCCTCAGTTGAAGATTATGAACAAAGGCCAAGATCCACAGAGGTATTTAAATACGTAATTCTAATTAATTTATATGTGCCTGATCCTGAAAACATTTATGTATGTTCTCAACTTTCACTGGCTGTGTGATCTTCCAGAATTCAAAGACATTACTCACCTGCTAAAATAGAGTTGTGTATATCGTGGCTCAGTAAAGAAATATCAAATGAAGAATATCCTGCCAACAAGTCCCTCCTTTATTAAATTACTGAATGTCATGCACGCTGCTTGAGTCCTTCAAGAAATAAGGTTCTTCCTTCCTTTTCTTGTACTACTTTATTTCTGAAATTCTGTCCTACCTAAAGAGAAAAGTAATAAAAACAAAAACAGAAGCAAAACCCTTTCAACCCCTTTTTACCTTTTCCCTGTCAGTACTAATCAACTGTGAAACGGCTTGGAGAAAATCTGAAGATACAAGGGTAGGATTCATCTGACCTAATGTTTTTTTTTTTTTTTTAAATTAAATGTCAGTGTCTGATCTAGGTCCACTTCTTAATCAGCAGAGAGAAATGGGCACCTCCAGGGAGTGAATCAACTAATCCATATGAAACAACTGCAATGGGATAAGATGGAGGTGCCCATTTGTCTCCGCAAAGGGTGCATGGGGTGACAAGCTCAGACTTAGCTGTTTAGTTTTAAGATGTCCAAGTTAGGACAGATGCATTTTGCCTCAAAGACTTGGAGTGTTTTTCTGAAACTCAAACCAACCTTTTGAAGTTTGCTCCTCATCCTTATAAAATACAGGTGTGTCAATATTCAATGTCTCATGTTTTTAATTCTATAGCAAGAAAGTTACGTGTGTGTGTGTGTGTGTGTATGCATGAATATACTTAATGGTTACGGTGTGAAGTTGACCTTTAGCAAATAATTAAAACGCATTTTAAGCCCACTTCATAATGTTTTCATTGGCAAGTATCCCAGGGAAGGTACTCCCCTGCAAGGAGGCAGCTGGTGTGTTTCTGCCACTGTAGCATCATTACACAACAACTGGGAACTTAAGTAACTTGTAAGCCATCCTACAACCTGGTAAAATTGCTTTGTAGTATGAGGCAAATTAATATAAGACCTCCTTCACTTGGGCAACTGTTATGCCTTTATCTTTGTTTATCTCCTCTAACTACCTTATGTTGTGAATGTCATTAGATATTGCTAATGGTTATGCAATATCCCTTGGCATATTCCTAAATCCAAGCAGGCCATTGACTTTGGGAGGAGTGGAATTAGTTCTTAAATGCATGTTTACATGGCACCAGTTGTCAATACCTTCAGATAACTCTAAAAGAGAGAGTTGTAAATAGTCTGATGAAGACGAAATGTTTTTGCATTATCAAGAATGATTCATTATGGCAGCTTCTATCATTGTAATTTTTTATTTTTTTTCCCATGATGGTCTTCCTTGCCTTGAAGATGCAGAAATTAGGAGTGTTTTATTGCAACAACTGCTTGGCTGAGGAATAATATCAACATAATGAAGCACGTGAAATTGAAGCAGCCAAGCGAGTAAGTTATTTCACAACCCTAGTGAGTCTGGGTGATGAGTCATACAACATAATGGAGCAGCATGGTTGGTTAAGGTCCTTTGATATATATACCTACACACACACGTATATATATACCATATATATATGTATATATGAAATCATGGTTGATCCCAGACCAAAAAGAAATCTCATCTTATTTTATTTTACCACGCTAATGCTTAATGAAGCACATAATTATGTTGTTACCAGTGATGCTGCCCAAGCATGAGCCATGCTGAAGTGGTCTCAAAACAGGTCAGAAACCCTTGTTTCCTAATATCTGAAGTCGGTTGCTCTTTCTAATGCTCCCTATATCTTTTGGGAGATAGGATAAGTAACTTAGCCTTGTTTCCTCAAGTAATAATCATAATGATATGTATAATGTGAATAATAGTTGTCTCACCTGCCTGACAGGGAGAAGGTGCTGTGAAAATTAATTAGTTTGTGAAGCACTTTGAAGATAAGTGCTATGTTATTAATAAGTAAAACCTACTATACTTAGATACAACTTGTGAGTGATTGTATTATATTACAGCGCTTAGATAACACAGTGATAGTTGCCTTAGAAATACCAATAGATGACAGAGTTGAAGAGATAAATAGCCACCAGATTTCTTGTGTTTTCATTTTACGTCACAATTTCTACTGCCTTAATGATATTTAGCTCCTTAAAATATGTTTCAGGTAATAAAAAGTATTATTGCCATTTTAAAGATGTCACAGGAGAAGGGAAAAGAAGGGTGAATAAATGTTGTCCAGGAGTGAAAATGAGATGACCTTTCCAGGATACCTTCCAGCCCTGTGGTGTAATCTTTAAAGATAGTCCATTAACCTCAATTCAGGTCATCCAACACGGCTCTCTGCTCACTGAGCTTATCTGTTATGAGAAGTTCAGAAGTAGAGTGAATAATGTTCGCTGATGAGCAACACTGCAAATGTGTGAAAACTGGCAAGAACAGTCACTTCTCAAATGTAATTAAGCCAGTGAATAAGGAAGTTTAGTATCATCTGGGCCAGTGATATGATCCTGCAGTGTGAATTCTTGAGCTGGCAACAGGAGCTCCAGGAAACCTGACAAAAACTGACTGGAGGAAAATTAGTAAATAAGTGAAAATAAGCAATTTAAGGTAGCATTGCTCATACTTACCTTTGGTTGTCAGATGCCATTAGCCTGTATGGCATAAAAGAAGGTGGAAAGCTAACATTCCTAAGGAGGAAAGCAAGGCAACTGTTAGTGGAGCAAGGCTTCTGATTCTACCAATTGACCTGACCTTTGCTTGTGAATAACGAGGTTCTTGGACAGTGCCACAGGAACATTGGTCTCCATGTGCACCATTAATGTGCCGTTTCTAGGAAGTGTCCATGACACGTTTTCAATGATAATTATTCTATTAATCCTTTCTGCTAGGCCATCATTTGAAAGCGGGGAACTACCTGAAAAACTCAGTGTCACTGATCCAGTTTTAGGTGTGATGCAGTGCTTCTAAATCCTTCAAAATTTCTTTTCATTGCTTAAACAGAAAAGGTTTGGATGTATGCATATATATATATATATACGTATATGTGTATATACATGTACGTATAATGAAAAGTGTGTAACCCCAAGACTTAAAAAATATAGCATGATGCTGAAAACTTGTGGGCATTCAGAACTGCACAGAAACAACAAGGACAACTTTCTTGTCCTCTTGTTTCTAAAAATCAGGAAAGGGAAGTGTTTCGAGACGTGGCAACATAGGACCTGCCACTCACCTCGGCAGTCCTGATAGCAACCAGAAGAGGGCGATAATTTGTGCAAACAATGACCACTTCACTTTGAGGATACGGAAACTGGAACTTAAAAAAAAAATAAAAATCCACTGAAAGCCATTTTTATTCCATTCTCTGCTGAACATGGGGGTGTAACTGCCACAAATGTTAATGAGAGATCATGTGCATCGAAAGAAGCACATCCTCTTTTGTGAAGACAAGATGAAAGCCTTTTATAAACATGACCTACTGGTGAAAAAGGCGTATGTTCAGATGAAACCTATGGGTTTATACTGATGGGTTAGATTTTTTTTTTTTTTTTAATACAATACATTTTGTTAAGAAGAAGGATTAAAGTATTTGCCAAAATGATTTGTGTTGACAAAATGGCTTAGTACATTTGGCAGATTTATTTTATTGAGCTGAATAAATTAAGGTGTCTAGTAAATGTGGGTTATATCCAGTAAAACAATTTCAAGTATTTCAGAAACTCTATTTTTATTCACTTTGCAAACGTGCTTAGTTGAACTGCCAGTCACTGTTACATTTCCATTTCCAAGCAATTAATTAAAATCCCAAATCAGGTTTTTTCTTGATCATGCCAGCAGGAGTTGGTTGCCATGGTAATAGGACGATCAGTAGCATTTGGGAGGGAGGAGAGGGAGAAAAAATCTTCTGCATTTGGGCTTTTATTGTTGAAACGTAAGTGCAGGTCTGAAGGAGCGTGTTGGCTGATCTGTGCAAACCTGTGGCCCCAACGGTGACAACTGGAAAAGAGTGAGGGTTCCTGGGATTACATTGTTGTCAGGGATATCATTTGGTCCAGTGTAGAAATCATCAGTGAAGCCTTTTCAGTCCTTCACTCTGTAAGTTGAAACCATGAATGCAGCTGATCACAGAGAATTTCAGTGATGCTAAGGAGGATTTTTCTATCTGTAATCTCCCATATTTGCAGAGATCCATCAAATATAATGTTTTGTCTCCACCACAGGCTTGCAAACCTTTAGAATTGAAGCTCATTTTCAGACAGTATTTTAGATCCATGGAATTTTGTGACAGCTGGGTTTAAAAAAATCATTGAGGATATAGTCAAGATGGTAAAATCCTATGGTGTTGGGAAAGTAATTTTTGTAGGACAAGATCTAGCAAGTCCGATAGTAGGAGAGGGAGGAAAAGTCCTCCTCTGAGGCAAGCAAGAAAAATTGAGTCCTTCCTAAAGGAGGGAACAGGTCCAGGAGAGAACAGAGTTTATTGGGAAAACCTATAATGTTCAGTGGGGGAGCTGCTTGCAATTTAAAAACCTTTTCTATCAAATAAGTCTAAACTGTCTTTCAGAAGCAGGAAACATGACATGCCTATCAAGCATGATCATCAAAGCCCACTGAAGTTAGCAAACATACTCCCATGAGTATCATTGTCTTGGAGGTCAAGCACCTCTGTTGATAGAGTGTTTGGCCAAATGTATTTCCCCATTTAAAATGATACAGCATGCTGACCTCATCAGAGCTGGAAAACTTTCTGCTCCAAAATGCCACCAGAGCCACCTACTCCTCTCCAGTGTGAGCTATTTTAACTAATTCTGAGCCATTTGGAAGTCCTAACACCATCAGTTAGTTGTATTTGAGCTCAACAGCAATAGCAATATCAAGGGTTAGGGGAAAGCAACATCCACCTGTGCATCACCTGGGAAGAGGCGCCAACAAAAAGCCAATGGACCATCCCCTGTGGGGACAAAACTTTCAGCTCAGCCACACAGAGAACTGGGCCTTGAAATACATCCAACTTAGATAAAATGACAGAACTTCCTCTTTCCAAATTTGATGAGTTTTAAAAGCAGTCATCTTCAGTGCATGGCCATACAACATCCCAGGGATGGAAAGATGAAGCAAGGAAGAAAAATAGGAAATATAGGGGAAGAGGGAACTTTGAGTATGAACATGGAAGGCTTGCGAGACCAAAGCCATGGTTGAAAGGGTGCAGTCAGCAGGACACTGAGACATGAAACCAAGCCCTTTCTTGCTCCTTCCATCATGCTGCTCAGCACATGTCGGCTTGAGCATTCTTTGGACTAGTTGATGTATGGGTTTATGGTACATTAGTATCTGTACCATAAGACATTAAGACCATAGACACAGAAAAGACATTTCTACAGACCTTGGTATTACCTTTGCTGAGCTTCTGATGATGTCACAAAGCAGGATAGTAGCAGGGAGATTCCCTGGATTATTAAGCTCTGTTAACGCAGAGGAACACAGTGCTACACATATGGTGCTTGTTAAGCCCCTCATGAAATCAGGAGATTGGTAACAGAATTACAACATGCTTAGGGTTATAGGTCATGAGCCAAATTTCATCCTTATGTATTAGCTAGAAATTAATCTGAAAATAATTAGGAAAGAATCCAGATATTCAAAAGCAGAGATTTTGAGAACACTGGGATTTCATGTCTTGCTGCAAGATCAAATTCCTGGGTGAGAGCAAATCTGAAAACACTGATGGCCGAACACTTTTGCTGGAGCTTTAATAAAGCTCAGTGTCAAGATCTTCACTTGGCTTCACTTCAGAAAAACCTGACTTGGCCCAGAAATTTATTTGCCAAATGCTTGCACTGTCATGGTAGGGGTTTGGTGTGACTGGGATCTGAAAGAGTTCAGGCCGACTTAAAGAGGCCAACAGAGGATTTATTGATTTGGATGTATCAATTTGCACTAGTCCAAACGAGTTAGGTTTAGAGGCCCACAAGCTCCACGTGCTGCAGGGCCAAAGTTGACCTTATGATCTTAAATGTGTTAGGATGAATGAGGTCTGCTCCAAAAGTAATGCCTCCTGATTTATTATGTTGGGCTATGACATCAGAGGCAGATGTTGGTGGTATGGAAATAGAGGTTGAACCTTCCCACCAATATCCAATTACATTTTGTTGCTATTTGACAGATGGCTGCAGAGAGGCAAAATGACATCTGACATGGAAGTGTGTATGAAGCAAAGTGTGTCATTGAATTTTTCTATGCTGAAAAAACTGTACCCATTGACATTCATTGACACTTGCTAAATGTTTATGGAGATGAAACTGAATGTGAGCACAGTGAGGTGGTAGGTGGTGCATTTCAGCAGTGTGACAGTGACAGTAGGTCACCTCCACTGGTGCAGATTTTTACAAGCGCGGCATGCAGGATTCTGTTCATAGCTAGAAGAAATGCATAGCTCATGGTGCAACTGTATAGAAAAACAGTGTTTTGTAGTTGAGAATTTTCTTTATCAAATAGTGTTATTGTGCTCTTTGTGTTCTAGTTTCCATGGAAATAAATAGGAGGCATTATTTTCAGAATGACCTGTAATATAATGATTCAGGGCTTTCTCTAATGTCTCAAAATGAGGTTGGAGGGGACTTGAGAATAACTGCTCTCTTTGTCTTTCCTAGTCTAAAGCACATTTGAGAGGTTTCATTATATAATTATTCTTATCATTATATCCTGACCTAATTTTTACTCTTTTCCCTCTTTTCCGTGGTATTTATCTAACTATTGACTTCAGACATCCAGCTGATAAAATTTAGGGGTTAAAATAGGAGAGAATTTGAATTAGATGAAATGACTCACATCTTTGCATTCTTGGTGCAACCTTATACTAGCAGTTAGCAGAGCATTTTGGAAGAAAAGTCTGCATTAAGGTTGCCCACAGTAAGTGTCTAGTGTCATTAGGAATTCTCCCACATATTCACATAAGACTCAGAGATGGGATGCCCCTTTGGGAAGACAAGTAAAAATCTTGAATATATTGTAAAATACCTCATATATTTCCTGGCCTTTACTTTGAGTTCGGAAAGTCAGGCCCTAGATGACTAGAATAGACCACACAGTTTTTAGATTTTTGAAATCTAATGAGCTGAAGAACGCTCTCAGTGTTTCCTACAGAAGTGTATAATCCCCATTTATTTTTAAGAAATAAAAATTTTCTGATAGTGTGAAGTTTAGGGACAGTAATAATCTTAAACAAAATAGTAATTTCATTCCAGTGATATCTATGTCTATTTTTATGTTCTTTTTTTTTTTCCTCCCAGTTATACACAAAATAGATCTGTTACTATTCAGAAAAAAATAAACTACTGAGTAGTATGTTTATGTGCTCTTAAAGTATTGTATACGTCAACATGTTATTAAACATGTACATGTATATGCATTTAATTTTTTGCTGTTTATATAATGTAGTAATGTTATATGCAGAACAGCTTGCAAATGTGGAAACAAGGTTTTTAAATAGCTTAAAAAATGTTGGGATAAAATATCTTGAATTTACACATGCAGAATAGAAACATATTACTAAAATAGATATTCAAAATGGTGGTTTTATGCAGAAGTACAAAAATGGAGTCATTGAGTCAAGCTTCATTTACTCAGCCACGTAGTTTTGTTATATGTTGGATAATTGATTAAGTCTATTGACCAGATCCTTTGAAAGTAGTTGTCTTGCTTTTATTCCTAAAATGAGTGGAGTTGAGGTTTGCTCAGATGACTGAGGCCAACCAGTCCTGCCAGACAATGAGATGATGTACAGTGGGAAAATCTTGAAGCATCAATTCTGCTGAGAGCTGTGGGGTTATGAAGCTGTCAAAGAATCTGTTTGGAAGAGAAAGAAATCATCAACTTCAGCTGATAAACAAGCTTTTAGAGTGGAAAAATAAATGCAGAAATAATAATCTGTCCTAAAATAATAAAAACAAACATTTACTGTTCTGCGTGTATGAGATCCCACTGAATTTCAACATGTGATATTCAAAGAGTGTTTTATTTTATGACTGAAAATATACCCTAATGGGGTAGAGTTAGATAAATGCCAGGGCTTGTTTTAAAATTCACAAAGTCCAAAAGTTTGCTTTACATTTGAGGAATAAGTGCTGTAATTTTGTGGATGGGGAACTGCATTTTTAAATTAAATAAACATATATTTAACTCATTCTAAATGTCAAACATAACTCTTCCCAAACCAGGAGCCACAAGTAATTTTCCACACTTGAAAGCCTCAGCGTGTTCCCTACTGTCCCAGCACAGTACAGATTGCATGAAGTTTTATCTCTAAGTCAGAATAAAATCTAGCACTGCTACAAGCTCAGATGTAAGACTCGATTCAGCTCTTTATGAATAAAGTTATGTGGTATCATTTCAGGTGCCACATTATATTCAAGACATTGCTTTAGAGCTGGAAGATATGATATAGGAACTGTGACTGGCTGACATCTTTCTAGAGCAATAGCAGCACACCTGCTGGGATGACCTAACAATTTCAGGTAGCACTATACATCTATATGTGAAAACTGAACTAAGCCCAGGTATTTAGTTGCTTACATTATGATAATTAAGTTCCAATGCTAAATATTGGCATTCAGATTTGGAACTCATTTTTGCCCTAAGTGTCCAAAGTTAACTTAGATATTAAGTTTATAATATTGATTGGATTGAAAAGCCCCAAGTTCACCAGAATTCTCTAGCATGTCATTTCCTCTTACATAATAGAGAGTAAAATAATTTTTCTGTACAACATGAAATCTTCCACAAGCGTTCAGTGAGAACTCTCATGTATAGATTAATGAATAGTGCTGTTTATTGAAGCAGCAGATTACAGATTCTTTTGGTGATAAATACACTGTCTGCAGAGCACATGTGAGTAACAAGAATGTGAATAATTCAACCAACCCCAAATGTGTTAAACGATAGAGAAACTCTACAGAGATTTCTAAATTTCCTGAAGGAGCACTCAGTATAACCGAGTGTGTGAGTCTCACTCAGCATGTGTCCCTATGATGAGGAAGGGATTCTCAGCCTGTCAACTGATGCGATGTGAATCCAACCTGTCTGTGATGGTATATTCCCTAGAATTCCTCCTCTCTCAAGAAATTTTATACTGTTTTCTTATTTTCAAGTGGTGTTTGAGTGACTCTAGTCATACGTAATTCTGGTCTGACTCATGACACAAAATCTTCTCATTTTGCTTTTAAAGGTATAGGCTAAAAAATTCAGAGCATATGCTCAGTGAGGGGTGGTCACATCTTGGAGATGGAAAGCCTTTGGGATGGCGATGTGTTTTGGTATTATAACAAGATTACAGTGAGCAAAGTTCACTCTGGGACATATTTTTGACAGAAAACAGAAAAATGTTGCTTAGGGACAGCTCAGGTTAACAACTATGCAGTTTATCAGCTCCATAGTACCACATAGTGCCCATCCCTGTGATGTTATTACAGAGTCTGACCACAGTCTTTTTGCTCGGCTCTACCTGCATGCTATTTCTCTTAGATTCAGCCAAGCTCCCCTGGTATTTCAAACACCTAAGGTTGCAGATTATGTTGCTATTAGGAAACTATCATGGAATAAATCATTTGCGTATTCAGTGTTTTCCACCTTGGAGGTTTCCTTGACACTGTACCTTCTCTTAAGAAGGGGACATGACAATAAATCACCTCCAATAACTATTCCACACACCTGAAAAAAAAAATGGTTTGATACCTCTGTATCTGTTCCACTTTTTGCCTTTTATCAATTGTTTCTCATCTAGATTCATATTTCTGGAGTAGAAAATAAAATAGGAAGTACATTGTCCAGGTATTTCATGGGATGGGTAAGTGACAGTTTTTGACAAGTAATTTTGAGAAAGCAGCGGAAGGAAATCATTACTGGTGAAGAAGGAAGTAGAAAAGAAGACAACACGTGATGGCAGAGTGAAGAAGAATGCATATGGAATAGAAGACTTCACAGTGCATAAGAAGGGAAAGGAGGAAAAAAATGTAACTAATACAAAGAAGTAGATTCAATAAAGTAAAAGAACTGGGAGATAAGATCTCGTGGAAAATGAAAGATCATGAGGAAGGTTGATAGCACCTCAAGGAAACTATATTAAAGGACAAACTAATATACAAGAATAAATGAATAGACTATCTAGGGGTAAAATTAGAAAAGATAAGTAACAGACAGAGGTACTGCTGTTGGGAATATAAAGATTAAGAAGAAATCGTCTGTCTATAAAACATTAACAACAAGAACTAGAAGAAAGAGTTGATCTGCTGTTCTGTAGAGAATAGAAACAATAGACAGATGATGCTGAGAACAGCAGGGTATTTTTTCTGTCTTTTATTTTATATTTTATATTTTATGTCTCTTAGCCTCGGTTTTAAATAAAATGACCAATAATAATGAAGGAGCTAATGTAATTAATACCATAACAAAGAGAGTACAACAGCTGAGAACAAGTAAGGTTAGATAGTACTTGAACCTTTTCAAATTGCCTGATGAAGTTCAAGTATTTAGGCTTCTTCTGAAATTGCTTGGAACAAACTCCAGAACTGAGGATTTATCTTTCAGAAATTATGGAACGTTTAGTCTAGTTATTGTGGAGAGGAATTTTCTACATGCAAGGATAAATAGAGTGCTGGGGAATCGCAGAGGCAATTGCCATCAGTGGTGTTTTTAAAAAAGGCCTAGACAAATATAAATAGACAATTAAGCAGAGGGGATTCTTTCTTGGGCAGGGTGAAACACTTGATGACCACATATCTGAGTTTAGTGTAGTCCAGAACAAAATGATTTTTTCCTCTGTGCTCAGTATAATATACTGTATGTTACAGGGAACCTCTAGCCTCTACTGTGGTATAAATAATAATCAGTTTTCTTCTTCACTTTTCTATCCCATTCTTAATCTTAACCAATCTGATAATTATACCAGTCATTAAACTGTTGTCAAAATAGTAAGATGTAAATTCTTCTAATCTGACTTCGGCTTATCCGGGGAGGTATGGTTAATGTGATGAAAATTCTCCTATTTAAAAAAAGACTCAATGAGCAAAAACCTAACAAGCAAAATATGTTCACTGTTTTTCATATGCCTCAGTATTCCCTGCAAGCTCAGCAAAAATTCATGAAAACTGCAAAATCAATGTTGTTTTTCATTTTAGAAACTGGTCTTCCCTGTCACTGCTCGTGAGCAAAATATAAACTGTAACTATAGGACAAAAGGGGAATGGCTTTAAACTAAAGGTGGGGAGATGTCAGGAGGAAGTTTTTCATTGAGAAGGTGGTGAGGTGCTGGAACAGGTTGCCCAGAGAGACTGGGGATGCCCCATCCCTGGATGTGTTTAATGCTGGTTGGATGGGGCTCTGGGCATCCTGGTACTTGATCTAGCTTCTGGAAACCCTGCCTCTTTCAGGGGAGTTGGAATTTGATGATCCTTTAGGTCCTGTCCAACCCAAGCCATTCTACAATTCTATGATTCTGTGATTCTGTGAAATACAGGATAAAGTGCATTTGTCTGCAGGAAGAGTCTACTTCAATGAAAATACTCATTGCTTTGAGGTCTTGCAAGATCAGGAATTGGAATTTTAGAAAGAAAGACATGGACCTTTTTTGCTATAGCTGATATGAATCTTTATTAAGGCTTTTTGAAGGTTTGTCTAGGACAGACTACCATCAAATATCTCAAAGGATAAGACATTGACACCACCCATAGCCAGGAAGATATTTGTGCTTTATTTACAAAATTAGCATATATATGTATATTTCAGTGATAATGCAATTCCATGGTCAAGCTTGAAGAAAGAATCTGTATTGTCGATACTGGATATTTCTTACCACAGTGTCCTCTGTGGAGCAGACAACACAGATTAAAAGTTACACTCCTTTCAAATGCTACAAAGCCATCCTTAACAGAAGTGGCAATGAGAAGCTGAAGAATTTTTCACTGTTGATACAATCTCAAGTGTGAATATGTTCAAACGCAGAACTGATCAAAGCTTATTTCCTTCTCTTCCATACAGCTCACCCAAGCAACAGAACTATTTAGGGTATTCAGGCTAAAATCAACCTTGGAGATGCTTCTGCTATTCTGCTACTAATTCTGCTCAATAAAAGCTATTTTGCAATTGTGCCAATGGTATATGGTCTTAGAAGAAAAATAGTGATGGCCTTGCAATGTTTATAGAAGTCCAAATGACCAAGAACTGATTGCAGATATTCACATGGGTAGACATAACTGAACAGATGCCAGAAGATATTTGCTCACTAAAATGTGGATAAAGAGTAATTTTTCATATAGGAGAAATTATAGCTGTGCTTTGAACATGCTCCTCAAGTCATTGCAAGGTGGCCTATTCTTATGGTAGGTAGCAGATAAAGGAATAGCTTACTCAGCTATGATAAGGAAAGATTGATGGAAAAAAAGTTTTAGATGACAACCTGAAAATGAAGTTGATCTAAAATGGGATGTGCCTCAAAAGACTGAAATTTCTTATGTTCTCAATAATAAAAAGCTATTAACAAAGCATTTTTAAGAGTATTTTATCTGGTATATCATGGAATAAAGATCTAGATATAGGCAGTAATTAAAGATCAACTTTGATTTTGATAATCCTTTTTAATTGCTTTTTTAATTGTGGTGAAATTTTAAAACATTTCTGTGAAGTGCTCTGTGGAAAAAAACGCTGATGTAGAGAGATTAACTAATCAAGATTGCTCTATTCTGTTTGAATAACTAGAAAGGAACTTTGAGTGGGTAAGTGTAAAATAAATCTTCTAACTAATGTATGGCTCCATGTAATCTCATCTCACCTTCTGGGAACAATGTATAACAAATTAAGCTTGGATCATGAAATGTCATACAAATCTGGCAGTAAGATTTCATTTGAAGGGAAGAACTACTATTCTCCTGGCTCTTAACAGCCATAGAAAATTTCAATTACGTGAGCATTTTGACAAATTCTTCCTCTAGGGTATGGAGGATTTTTTAAAAGTTTTCTTTAACCAACTACAGTATCCTAAGGAATGCTGCCTGATATATCCACATTGAATTGCACCTATTTGCAGCTTGCCTATCTTCTTGCATAAGAAAAGCCTTGACAGGTTAGACTGTGAAGTAAAATACTAATACATTAATATTTTATGTAGTATAGTTAATGCCCTCAAATTAAACAGTAAAATAAAGGCATTTTAGTAACAGTAAACAATTTTGTTTCATCTCCTTCCAACTGGATGAACCATTAAATTGCTGAATATACACCTTAAAGTTGAACATACATAGGTTATTAAGATGGGAATAAGTAAGACGACACAGAGGAAGACTCCTAAGGGAACAAAGTGTAAAAGAAACTGAATATTTATACAGTATGGAATTACAGTATGGAGTGAGAATGGAGCAAAGGAAACAGAAGAAAAAAAAAGGTAGCAAAGCAATATGCACATTATATATACCAGAAATACTTATCAAGATGATTTTTTGCATCTGGTTCTTTTATTGCTTTTACATAAAATTTGTTTCATTAGAAGATCTAGTAATTGTGTTTCACTGTGGTATGTGCTTGTTTTAAATAATTTGCTTCTGACTGCTGTGAGAGATAAATCATTTAATTCAGAGAAATATATGCTAAATTTGTATGAACTGGGTAACTCTTGGACATGGTACAATCTTTTTTTGGGAGGCTGTTTAAATTCCAGTATTGTGAAGCTTAGTTTGAGATTCAAAGCAAGCCTTGTTAGATGATGGATGGACATGGACAGCAGTGGACAACTGACAGGTCCAAGGAAGAATGCATGGGACTATAACACTCATAAAACTACTGTTTAAAATAGGTTGTTATATGGACAAAACTACATTAGCACCTCTACTGTTGTGTCTAATCTCCCATAAATTCAGGAAGGTGTTGGAAGCCACTATGTAGTTAGCAGTAAGAATCATCCTCCCATGCAGCAGGTGCTGTGTTTCAGACCTTGGTGTAGATGAATGCTATCATGTTTTGCTATCTTTTTCAGAGATTTCAGAAGTGATGTAAATCTCTCTTTTCCTCTCTTTTCAGAAAACACAGAAAATCTACACCTTGTCAGGAGACTGTTTGGTGTCCAGGAGGTGCTCAGATGCTGCAGAGTTTGGGGAACACATTGGTCCTTCATGTTTGACTGTGTAGAGCTACCCTAAATAGCTATTTAGATATATTGTGAAGACAATATATCTAAATCCTTCCTAAACCTATTTAATTCACAGATAATTCAACTATCACTCCATATCTGGTCTGTAAACATAGTATTTTTTCTCTTTTGACTCCAGAAGACAATGTCCAATGAGTAGAATCACAGAATCATAGAATGGCCTGGATTGAAAAGGACTACAATGATCATCAAGTTTCCACCCCCCTGCCGTGGGCAGGGTGGCCAACTACCAGACCAGGCTGGCCAGAGCCACATCCAGCCTGGCACTGAATGCCTCCAGGGATGGAGCATCCACAGCCTCCTTGGGCAACCTGTTCCAGTGCGTCACCACCCTCCGTGTGAAAAACTTCCTCCTAATATCTAACCTAAACCTCCCCTGTCTCAGTTTAAAACCATTCCCCCTTGTCCTCTCACTATCCACCCTCATAAACAGTAGCTTGGACTAAGCTCTTAATGGTTAGGCAAGGCGATCTCCAATTTAAATGCTCTATGTAGGTTTTCAATAAAAACAAGTGTAGCATTCTATAAGCAAATAAACTTCACACACACTTCAAATATCATCATTTAAAGTATCAACATACATCTATTGGTAAAATCAATAAGCTTTCATTATCAATTAAGCAACTAATTTTCTCTTGCCTTATGAGAAAGGGAGATGTTACTAATTGCATTTGAGATTCCCTTCAGCATAATTAGATCTCGGCAAATAGATAATTCTCTTGACACCAGTGACATGCATCACACTTATTTTAAAGCAATCATTTCATTTAGGAATAGCATACCTGTGTAATTAGGCAAATGCATCTCATTCTCCAAAGGAACTATTTGGGTAACACATGGAATTACCTTGAAAATGAACTAAATGTCATTTGTAAAAATAATACTATAGCTGCTATAATTAGTGTAGATATATTATATTTTAATTTTAAAATGTGAGCTTAAAATGCAATGAAAAAATGTTATTAGACTACATTATTCAGGAAGAGAGAAGCTTTAGGTCAGCAGATAGAAATGCATTTTACAACAGTAACTCCATTGTGAGCAGCACTTTCAAATGAAAGTTGATTCATTGACTAGAATAAAGTACACCAGAACTTTGGTTTTTATATAAATAAATATTTATTTCAGGCAATATTAATAATTCCTGAATAAACAATTCTTTTTTTTCCTCTTAGGAAGTGGATTTTCATTATGAATTTCATGTCATTGTTTGTACCATAAGTATGCAATATAATATAAAGTGTCAAAATCCCAGTTTGATCTGCTTAAAATATATTTTTCCTAGAGTGTTTTTCATTCAAATTCAGAAAAAAAAACAAAAAACCATTTCTTCCCTATTTCAGAATCTTCATCACTCTTTACCATTTCAAGTTGAAATATCTATTTATATATGTGTGTGAGTGTATGCATGCTTGACAGATGTAAAGAGAATGATGCAGAAACATTTCTAGTGATAGGAAAATGTGTCCTTCTACTGTGAAATTAGTTCTACTAGGTCAGAAAAGTTTACTCTTTTTTTTTTTTTTTTTTGCAGCTATACTGATTCTTATCTGTCAGCTTTACTTGAAGTTATCACAGCTAGGATTGCACTCCACCCTGGGAGACATCCAACGCTAAAGCTTCCCTGGTAGACTCTGGGCATTGTTTCCTCAGAAATCTCAAATCTTTATTGTCATCAAGCACTCAAATTACTTCATGTTTAAAGGTGCTTTGTAGAAAGACAGAAGGGACCGAAAGCTGTTTTCATGGAGGTTAAAACTGTTTTGATAGAATTTTTCAGCTTTCAATTCCCAAAGAGTACACGGAAAAACTCTAAGAACAGACAAGTTGTACATTTGAACAGCTCAACTGAATTAACTGGATGACAAGTGGAGGTCAAGATGTGCTTGATCCAGCTCAGTGTATGTGAAAGAATACACTGCCTTCTGGACATTAGATTTTAAGGTTTTTTTTTTAACTAGTACTTGGTCTTTAAAATCTCCATATCTTTAACAGTAATAAAGATTTGAGCAAAATAGAGTAAAAATAAAATATTGTGGATAGTACTCTATCAGACCATAGTCCTTAAAAAAACTGAAAAAACACCAAATAAACAAATATAAACTTTTACAATTTAAACCACAGTAAAAGGAAGAAGAATCAAAGCCAGTGACTCTTAAATCATTATCACATCTTTCCACTATAAATGTTGCCGTATCTAAAAGTTGATATCTAGACAAACAGTTTGGGTAACAAAACTGATACATAGCAAATATCTTCATGTATTCTGGAATCAGTGCAAGAGAGATGAAGTATAAACATTACTCCATGCTATTTCAGCCTGTTCTCTGCTATCATTGGGTGATGTGTAAGAAATGGTATGGCTGGCTATTATGAGGCATAAACTGTCTCTGATCCATGAATGTGGATGCTGCAATTTCCAACAGTCAAGAATCTATCATTCTAATATTACGATAATGATATAACGAATACATTAAAAAATAAGTACCGAGGAGAGGAGAGGAGAGCTTTGGCTTGTTTTGTCTTTTCGAAAAATATTTAATTAATTAACAAAATGCTTTGATAGTAAATAAATAAATAAATGAAAATACAGAGGAAAATTCCCTCTCAGTGGGCTTTAAAAGAACACTCACTAATGTCACCTAACAGATTTGAAGCAAGCTTCAGGAAATAAATAAGTTAAAGCAGTACAAAGAAAGGAGATTTCAGTTTAAGGAGGAAACCACGAATCAACAGAAAAAAAGCACCTTCAATCTGAATTAGTCTAGTATATTTTTGTTGCTTTCTTTGTTTTGTTGTTGTGCATGTGTGCGTGAAACAATTCTGTTTGGTTTGTTAATTATTTATCTTCATTTTAAGATTTTTTTCCTAATGTAATTAGGTTTATTTGTGAAATGGCATTTTGAAATACAACGGTATTTACTTTGACTATTTTTTTTCTTTTTAGTACTCTCTTAATTCTTGTTGAAATTATTTCTAAACTTGGATCAAACACTGTGAATATTTGTGATTGCTGCAGAAGTCTGTTACTCAGTGATGTTACTATTTGCATGCTTTTTCCATTTGACATTTTAATAAATTCATTTTGTTTCTTTAAGGGCACCCAAGGTATTTATGCTAACCTCTTGTTTCAAACAGCATTTAGTTCAGGTATACAGGTCATTTTTCTGCTTTCTCTGACACAAATGAAGCTAATTTCATCTTGTGAACTCCTGGTTTGTGTGCAGAGGAGGAAGTCTTTCACATGGGGTTTGTCACACTGGACTAGGTTGCCCATGTCCCATCCCTGCAGGCATTCAGTGCCATGCTGGATGTGGCTCTGGGCAGCCTAGTCTGGTGATTGGCCACCCTGCCCATGGCAGGGGGGTTGAAACTAGGTGATCATTGTGGTCCTTTTCAACCCAGGCCATTTTATGATTCTATGATTCAAAATTAAGTGCCATGTAATTTTAGCTAAGTGATTTTCACAGTCACAGAGCAGCTGCTAATCAGAATTGCTTCTGTCTAATGAAGTTATGTTACTTTTGCATGTAAGTCATGACTTTGAGATGAAATGGAGATGGTCTTACCTTAACACCAAGTTGGGACATGGCCAAAATACCTACTCAGGATTCAGAATTTGGAGGTGCTCAAATTTAACAGCGTAAGCAATACACCCCACCTCTACCACTGAGCTCTAAGCCTCATAAGACAGGTTCAACTCTAATTTCTCCTGTAAATATAAACACATGCTTTGCCACAACGTGTTTCATTAATACAAAGCAGCCTCCCCAATCATTCATCACTTGAAATGATACACACAGGTGCTGAAGTGAAGTGCAGCTGTCGATAAAGGCTGGTGCCAAATTATTTTCCTGAGGTGAGTTGGCTTTCAGTTACACCGAGTTTTTGTTTTCTACTCTTTTTTTTTTTATTTTGTAATAAGAGTGTGGAAGAAAGGAAAAGTTGAGATTAAAATCTTATTTTTTTTAAATAAATATGCCTTTTATTTTTAATAATAAGAGACATATTTGGGTCTGATTATTCAGCAGTTTGTAAGGCCACATTGTCACTATTTAAATATGTTGCTACTCAAAAGGAGCGCTGGGAATCTTAGGTTAAAATCATCTTTAGTGGCTCTTTTAATTGAAACCAAGAACACCCAAAATGTGAAAACACTTGCCTGTAACTTTCAACTCTGACTTTGATCTTTTTATTTTTTATTTTTAAAATTTATTTTGTATTTTGCTTCGTCTTTACATTAGTGTTGTGGTTTAACCCGGGCAGGCAGCTTAGCATCATGCAGCCACTCACTACTTATCCCCAGCTGGGATGAGGGAGAAGAACTGGAAATTTAAAGTTCTGAGAATTCATGAATTGAAATCAAAAGAGTTTACTAGGTAAAGCAAAAGTTGTGCGCAAAAGCAAAGCAAAGCAAGAAATTAATTCAGTTCTTCCCACTCATAGGTAGATGTTCGGTCACTTCCAGGACCATCACTCAGAATGAGTTTATTGGGAAGATAAATGCCATCACTCTGAATGTCCCTTCCCTCCTTTAATCCAGCTTTTATTGCTGAACTCAATGCCATATGGTATAGAATATCTCTTTGGTCAGCTTGGGTCAGCTGTCCTGGTTATGCCCCCTCCTAGGTTCTTTTGCACCCCAGCTCGGAATCACAGAATCACAGAAACACCAAGGTTGGAAAAGACCTACAAGATCATCCAGTCCAACCATCCACCTATCTCCAATAGTTCTCACTAAACCATACCCCTCAACACAATGTCCAAAAAAGCTCCTCACTGAAAGGGCAGGACGTGATCCAAAAAGTGCTTGGTTTTGTGTAAGCACTGCTCAGCAACAACTAAAACATTGATTGGATCACGACTCTTTCCATCACAGCTGGAACAAACTGATGATGTTTTGGATTTTGGAAGGTAAAAAAAAAAAAAAAAAAATGATGTCCATATTGACATACAGAATGGCTTCTGACACTCATTTCTTATTTCTGCAGAAATCCCCACCTTTGAGTCCTTCCCCTATTAAATGAGACTTCATCCTTATATTTTCACAGTCCAGATAAAAACCCCAAACCTGGAAAATCATTTGTGTTCAGGTGGCAGTGGCAGTATGGTGGTGGGTGTCTCTCAGAACTTCCTATTGAAATGTTTCCGCTTCATCTAAATTATTTAACAGTCGTTATGGAAGAGACTTAAAATATGATCTTCCATAAAATCCATACAAAAGCATTAATTACTTAACCAGGTTGTCTCCTTATTGTAATGAATATTTAATTGTTTAATATAAAGTGCAGACAAATTCCCCTCCATTTTCTATATGAAGTACTCTGTGAAGGCAGAAATCTATCATAGACCATGTAATCTGGCATATGAACTGTTACTTCTGGTTGCTTTCTTATTGGTAAGTGACAATGCTGCTAAGTATTCCAATGTAACCTTGAGCATTAAATGCCCTCATCTTTTTGAACAGAGTGGTTTCATAACACAATTTTTTTAAAAAATTGTATTATAAGCACACCCTAAAGATACCATTTCAGACTTGATATATGCTGAAAATTAGTAGATCCTTTCCATCAGTGGTGTATTAGCACATGATACAGGCTCTTCAGGAAAGATACAAGGTCTTCAGGAAGGTCAGGCTGGGGGCACAAATTGGGAATATCAACCTGTTTGTCAGCAAAGAGACAGTGTGCATTGGGGTCTGCTTGGGGTTGGGTGAGGAGTTGATCAAGATTTTACAGGTTGAGATTAAAAGGAGGGAAGGGACAGGTGATATTATAGTGGGGATCTGCTAGAGATCTCCTGACCAGGCAGGCTGAGTCAGTAAAGTCCTTTGCAGAAAGACTATAGGCAGGGACACCTCCCACCAGACCAGGTTGCTCAAAACCCAGTGTCAGTGGTTTACGGGCTGGTTCAGCCCAATGCCATGACTAGGGGGGTGAAGGGATTTGTGAATCGGTGCCTCCAAAAAGGGAAAATAGGACCCCCAAAAAATTAAAAACAGTGGCAACAATCTGAGGAGAAACAAACTGATTTACTAAATATGGTATCGGAATGCAAGATAACACACTGTAATACAATATAATTAGAATTGAAGCTAATAAATCAAAGATGAGAGAAAGTATCTGAAGGCCTTATATCCGAAGGCGAGATACGCAGTCGGGTCAAGCAGCAGGGAGGAGAGCCAACAAGGGAAGCTCTCATGACCTTGCCAGGGGTTATATCTTCTCTCTGAATGCAAAGTCCTCTGGAATATGTAGTTTTTCTCTTCTGGACAGGTGCCTGGAACTGAAGCATTAACTCTTTAACTCACAGTGCACTACATGATGTTACGATAATCAAAAATCATAAAACCATGACACCCATTCAGGCCTGGCCTGAATGCTTTCAGGGAGAGGGTATCAACAAACTCTCTGGGCTACATATTCCAGTGTCTCATCAGCCTCACAGTAAAGAATTTCTTCCCAATATGTAGTCTAAATCTACTCTCTTCCAGTTTAAAACAATTTTCCCTTGTCCTGTGGCTACATGCCCTTATAAAAAGTCCCTCCCCAACTTTCCTGTAGACACTGTTCAGGTGCTGGAAGGCCATTATAAGGTCCTCCTGGAGTCTTTCTTCTCCAAGCTGAAGAGACCCAGTTCTCTCTGACCGTCCCCATAGGGGAGGTGCTCCACTCCCAAATGCATCTCTCAAAGCTTGCTCTCAAGCCCTTCTCTGCTCAGCCTGTATTTGTGCTTGGAATTGCCCCAACCCAGGTGCAGGACCTTGCACTTGGCCTTATTGAACTTCATGAGGTTTGCACAGGACCACTTCCCAAGCTTGTCCAGGTCCCTCTGGATGGCATCCTTTCCCTCCAGGGAGTCAACTGCACAACTCAACTTGGTGTCATCTGCAAACTTGCTGAGGGTGCACTCAATCCCACTGTCCCTATCGTCTGCAAAGATGTTAAATAGCACTGGTCCCAGTACCCATCCCTAAGAAACACCATGCATTACTGGTTTCCATTAGGACATTGAACCATTGACTACATCTCTCTGAGGGAGACCATCTAGTCAATTCCTTATCCAGTGACTTGTACATCCATCAGATAATTTCCTCCTCTCAGTGAGATTTGTGTTTTTTCCCTGATGCATAAAACTGATACCCAACAAGGAAAGGCGATTTTGCCAACAGATTGTTTTAAAAATCTTAACAAAATATTTTTTCCTTATTTAGTTTACAGCTGGAAAAGGTGCTCACAACATCTGTTTACTAGCACATCTTGCCTGAAGTTTTTGTTTCTCTGTCAGTTGAAAACTTTATTAGGATATTGACAGAAGTTGGCAATATTTCAGAGAAATCTGGTTTACCGTATCATGACACAAGAGACTCCCAAAAAGGCAGAGTATGGCTTCATAATCACAGTCCCAGTACCTGCACTTCTGAGGATACAGATCTGGCTGACATACTCTGGCCTCTGACTTTTATTAAAACAGTGAAAAAGTCTACCCATCTCAGGATGCCAAGTGAATAGCCAAATACATAATAATTTAATCCATCTTTCCCTCGCAAATAGCTAAAGCAACTTGAGACAGCTACTTCCATGATCTTACAAAATGTCTGCAGTGTTGTAGAAACAACCGATTCCTCTTTGTAGTAGAAGAAGAGGAGGCTTTTTGGAAGGAGGGGTGTTTTTATTTTATTTTTCCACCTCTCCCTCCTCCTCTTTTCCTTGAGCAAATCCCCATAACAAATAAAGTTACACTTCAAGACTGGATTATGCAGACTGTTAGGTTTGCATGCCAATGTTTACTTTAAGTTAAAAATGTTACTTCTGAGAATTCAAATAATATGTTTAAAGTATTTCCAGGCTATTGCTTTGCTTGTATTTGTTTTGGCACTGATTCTCTCCACGAATATGTCAGTTTTGAAGGAGAGATGAATACTGTTCAGTTACAGCCTTTGCCTACTGATCATTTATTTAACATCTGTTGACTTTGTTTATGTGCAGCTTCGGAGGGATTCATGGTAAACTTAAGAAGACTCATTGCAAAGAATTTTATTTTTTTTCTGAGACTTTACATCTTTCAAGGCAGATATTCATGGATGGCAATAGTGTAAGGAGGAGTGGTAAAAGTCATATATCAGAGTAGATAATCAGAGCAGTCCTTTTTGACCACAAAATGTATGTCTGTCAAAAAGTTTCACTTCAGTTTTTCAGTATAAGGGCCTGAGACCTCGATGAAAGGCCTATAGAATACATGTCTCACCTGACATCCCCTGGAAATTATTCCCTTCTATGGCTGTCTTTTCTCTGAACACCAGCTTGCCTGATATCCTCAGACAACATGCCAGATCCTGTACTCTCAGCCTTGATTCAACTTCTCCTGAGGCATGCTTATCCTGTGGCTGCAAACACCTGAATTGGCTCCTCAGAAGTCACCCCTGGAATCATACCAGAGAAGAGATATAGGACAGGGGCAGCTGATCTACTTTTATATGAGCCAGTTGTGTGTGTGTGTGTAAAGTTTATTAACTCAGATGCTACACAGCAACTACTTAAATTGTCTTGGCATGGAGCTCTCCATAACCCATTCAATTGCATTTACATGGATTTGATGGTCCCTACATTTTTATTCCATTATTTGTTTCCTGCATCCATTTTGCCGTGGCTTTACACTTAAAAAATTATCACGCCTTCTTATCTCACCACTCTCACAGGGCGGTCCTTTGAAAAAAGAAAGTTTTCTAAAGAAACACAATCAAATCAATTTTGATTTATTTACACTCTTTATTTACACTCTGTCAAAGTAAACATTGTATTTAAGTATAAAACCCATGACATTTGATTGCACTATACTTTTGAGAGAAATAAAAGATTGACTCCCAGCTCCTGGACTATATGTTAGGATAAAATTTAGAAAGAATATTGCTGTATATGCTCTCCCTTCCAAAAGCTAGCTGAGAAAATTCTTAATGACAGTTAGCATTTTATTTTTGTTGTTTGTTTTTAAAGTAGAACAATCTGGACTTCGTTTGACCTTCATTAGCCCACAATTACACAGATAGATTCTCTTTGGTTTCTCAACTCTTCTGCAAGTTTTAACACCTAAAATCAAGATGATTCCTTGTAGACCTACAACACCTTGAGTTTCCTCACATAACATATTTAGATACAGACTTCGTGTCTTTATCTCTCACCCATACTGGATCTTTTACCTTCCTTTTGCTTTTATCAACAAACAGAAATTTTCCTAGTTGCATTTTTGCGTGTATATGAGATGTGTCCTTTAGTTAGAAGCAACCTACACCAAAATGACTAATGATGTTATTTTAATTAAGAAATTTTTGTTGTCATAGAAAATGTTTTCTTCTTGTTTTGAATATATATTTGGTGGATTCCAATCATATTTGAAGTCAACTTAACCCAAATTTCAGTCAATATTCCAGTATCCGTGGTGGGAATTACATAGGGTGTAGAAAACAATTAAAAATAGCTTGATAATTTTAAGTTAGAACAAATTATATGTGAAAACAACTTGCTCTGACAATTGCAGCACACAGTTATTGGTGTCTGCAAGCCTCGGAAGCAGAGAAATAAGCAAATTTGTAAGCAAAGTATTTTTTTCCAATGATGTTATTCTCTGCTAGTCTCTAGGAGTGGTTAATTTATTTCTCCTAGAATTTTTGAAGGACGTAGAGATCAGCAGGGAAAGCAGGAAAAATATTCTACAGATTAATCTGGTAAACTATCTTAAGAAGAACCTGAAAATTTCTACAAAAACAACAAGGTATTTACAGACCTACTTGGGAATGATTTGTAGAAGAAATTTGCAGGCCAAGGTGGCCATTTTTAAAATGTTACCAAAGAGTTTCTTTAGATTTTGTGTTTAGTTAAGTAGAACAGGAAAATGATTCCCAAAAGCAACTGGACTATAAATACTTGGGGGAAATATAGGAATAAAACTTTTCAAATGTGTTTTGATATGTTTTAAATAATGTGTGAATACAAAAGAGAAAAAGTTGGTAAAGTTTATAAACACTTAGTCAAAGTGAAAAAAATAAGACATAACAAGAGTTTTAGAAATTACTTGACACTGAGATAAAGGATTAAGTCATTAATTGGTTATCTTTAGGGCTATAGAAAAAGTTCTAAGAAGTTCACCATGACTTTGACAGTGACCACATCTATATTGCTTTTAGGAGCTGAAAGTAAAGAGTAAAACACAAAGGGAGAATGGTGATAAGGAAATTGGATAGGTAATTATGCAAAGGTCAGGAAGGAGAGTCAGATGATTGCCAAGCTGGTCAAAGGCCAGGGCATGTCATCAAAATGGTTGAAATGATAGTTGTCTGTAAACTCATTGTCCCTTTTCAAACTGACATCAAAGAAAATGGAAAGCATTGATAATCTCTCTAAGAAGATAATTAAATAGATGAGCATAGAAATTAAAAAAGATAGATAAATAAGCTAATGAATAATGTACCAGAAAAAGAGATGCAAATGTAAATGTTGAAGTATAGACAAGTTTAATAGAAAAATCTTACAGGCTTTGTTAACTTGGAAATTTTAAATAATGGAAACCTGAAAATTTTATTTCTTAACAGTGTAAATAAACTCAGTGGCTGCAAATGATATGGTCCTGTATCTCTTCTGTTTCTGGAAACTGTTTTGCTTATGTATTGTGACAACAGGAGTGAATTCAAAACATGAGCCAACCTTCCATCCTCAAACTGTTCCAACACCTTAGCATGTAGGTTGTATTTTGAAAATTTCTTTTTTACACTATTCATATCTCTCCTTTTCCTCTCCATAGGTGAATGCAGATGTGGATTTACTGGGGAGACATTTTCCTTTTTCTAGCAGCAGGAATCTCCTTGTGTGGGTTATACTTTGACATAACTAGCCCATCTGCAGACTTTAAGTCGTGGACATCCCTAGTTAAGATTAAGGCTGTGTCTGTCACAGCATCACAGAACTGTGAAAATCCAGCCAGAGCCAAGAAATTAAGCACTGACCCCATAGTCTTGTAAGTTTAATTCAGATTAGTTCTGCATCTTCAAGATGTGTTTAATTGGATGCACTTAAACAGGAAATACAGAGTAAGCAATATATTTTACGTTAGAGAATTGGAAAGTTTCCCTCTTTTTGCAGAGGAAAAACTATCTCTCAATTAACTCTTACATTGAAGTGACTACATCAGTTAGTCTGTCACTCCCTAAAGAAAAGGGCTCCCATATAAATATAGTTTGAAGGTCAATTATAGTGCTATAATTATTCTCCTTTCTATCTATGGTGCAAAATCTTTCGTATAAGTCTTTAATTTGCACTTAAAGGTATGTTTATGAAGAATTATTTTATATGTATAATTAAAACATAATAATACAGAAAAAAAACAACTACAGACAAAACAGAAGGAAGACCTTAACTTTTTGATTCCTTTGTTTTCAAATTGAATCTAGTGCCTTGTGTCAATAGAATAACAAATCAACAGAAAAATAAATAATCACTGATTTTGTTTTGAGCTGAACAACAACAACAAGTAATTCAGATATGAAGAATTTTCACTGGAAGTTCATGACAGTTGTCTAAAAAAAAAATAAAAAAAATCAATGACCTACATATTTGTATTCTGGTCTAGATACACAAAGTAAGGACTTGAACCTTAATTTTCTCTTACTGTGAACATTTCAGTATGCCAAGTTAGTGGAGAAGGAAAATATTTTAAATTAAATCCTTTTCTAAGGTCAGGCATACATTTCCATGGAAATATTTAGTTTCCATTAAGTGACACTTCTCAGTGAAAATCCATCTTTTCCAGTTCTAATGATGACATGAATTTCAGATAATTTCAATATTGCAGAAAATGGGAGTCTCCTGCAGTAATTCTGATTTTAAAAGGTAAGTCTCCACTTCTGTTCTGAAGATGCCTATGCAGTGCAGGGACTGTATCTTATCAATATTTGGCACCTTTTACACTGTTCCTGTGTGGACTGTGTAGAGGTACAAAACTCTGAAGCTCTCCAGAAGATCTCATCTAAGTTACATATCTAAACTCCTCAAGGGACCTGCCTTTGAAGAGGGGAAGATGGAAGGTTTTCAAAACCGCCTGTTTCTTCTTTTTTTTTTGTAGGACTTTTAGGCTTTTAAGAAAGCCTCCTTCACTTAATGTCTACAACTTACGTCCAAAGTAGGTGTTTTACATACTGATACCCCGTAATCATGCCCACCTTCTCTTAGCAATAGTGTTTTGATATTAGAATAACAGCTAATGCAAAATCTATAGACTTGATTAAGTCTATTTCTAATTCCATATCAGGAAACATAGGGAGGTCTGTGAAAACTGAAAACCAGAGCTGAATCTGCTTCAATAATTTAATTATTTGATGAAGGGGAAAAAAAAAAGGGGGCTTTGTGTTCTATTTACCATTTAGATAATGAATCATGATGAAAGTCCTCCTCACTCCTCTAAAAATGCTGCACATTGAAATTGTTATAACAGGATATAACTAGAATGTCATATCTGTTCTTGTTTGCTTCCACCTATTTGCTTCCACCATGCTAATTATGAATTAGTGTGATTATCAATTAACAGCAGGATGCAATACAAGGACAAATTTACATTTATTCTTCCAGCTCAGAAGTGGACTTTTTCAAGAAGCGTTCATCTTCTTTTGTCTTAAACTGACGTTTGGATCTGACGTAAGGACTTGTGTCAAGTGAAATCCCTTTAAATTTATCAATTCTCTGAATCCTAAATGGTTGCTTAGTTTCCACATACATCTGAATTTTATATATAACAGAAGAGCAAGAGAATAAATTTAATGGAGAGAAAAGAAGGGAAAAATCCTCAAAGAAGGACATAGATGAAATCAGGGCACTGTAGAAGACTTAATGTTTGTGGTCCTGCTTGATGATAACCATTATTCAGTGTTTTGGATGCATAATTTTTTCAATTCCAAAATTTCATCCCAGAGGCTAAAACTATGAAAGACTCACCTGCAGGTGACCTGTGGTAGTTACATCAACAGAATACCCTCTCTGAAGTTTCCAGGCACACTTATAGGATGTAGACTTCCTATGAAGTCCTCCTTGGAAGTGCTGGACTTTAGGCACAAGTGCTTTCTTCTTGTCTTCGCTATTTTCTTTCAGATTCCTTAGGTGTCTTCAGAGAATTCTCAGATCTTGAACATATCTCCTATAATGTAACTTCTTCAGAATTCAAGATATGAGCAACTGTCTGCGTGCTTACCAGAACAGAAGAGTGAATAAGTGATGCAGAGGCTGAACAAAGAGCCTTTTGCTATTGCTTGTCACAGCCTTAAGGCTCATACGGAAGGTCATTATGTGATCATACAGACAAGGCATCTGTTCCCCACACAATACTTCACCAAGCTCCTCATGCAACCCTCTTTATCTCAAGCACTTGAAAAATGGCTACTTGTATACGAGCATCACTATTTCTTCTATGACTTTCAGCTGCCTTTGTCCCATCATTCTCTGATCGACAGAGTGATAACAGCTGTTGGGCTCTGCTGCTAAGGTGGCACCTCTCTTGACAACCTGGCTATCCCTGGCTGGCTGCACATCTAAGATACTGTGTCTAGTTAGAAGATCTAAAGGCATGCTGGCAAGTCTAAGCACTCACCTTTGGGTGTCCACTCCATTAAGAGATGAGCTCTAAAAGCTCTACAGGTTACCAGATTTGAAACACAATTTATAATGCCAGAGCACTAAGGTATTTTTCATAGTTTTAATGCCATCACATCTCTTAATGCACTGCCTTAAGCTGCCAAAAAATAGCAATGCTTCCAATCAAGACAACTATATATTACATACAAGCTATGACTCACTTCTTCCTAGTGATGTTAATCAAATTTCATTTATTTTTATAGCATTAGGGACATTAACATTACCCTCTGGAATTGCTCCTCTTTCTATTTGTCCTTGGATAAGTTATCTGCTGTATTAGGATAACTTTCCTTTTGAAGATAAATGTTTCCCGATAAAACAATATTGTTAACCTGTACCAATTGCAATATGAAATAAATGCAGTTGTCAAGTAAACTTTAAAGGGCAAAATTAAAAAACAAAACAAAACAAAAAACAAAGAAAACCTGTATGAGAGAGAAACCTAGGACACATTAAAATACTGCTGTTTAGTCCTTTGCTATTCCCAAATGCATTTATCTTCCAGGCTATCTTGCATGACTGAATAGCAGAGAAGTCACTTGAAATAATGTCAAATTGACGAAAGATGTATTAGTATCACAGACTAATGTGCTCATTCTCAGGACAAGGAAGGAGAGGTTCAGAAGTCTTTCACTCTGTGGAATGCAAAAGAAATCAGTGTAGATGAAGAATACTTAAAGTCACTGTGTATAAACTATAGGATGGTATTCAAGTCTGAAAATATTTTTTGGAACCTATGTTACAGAATCACAGAATCACAGAATCATAGGGGTTGGAAGGGACCTCCAGAGATCATCGAGTCCAACCCCCCTGCCAAAGCAGG
>JAOWBP010000001.1:4455873-4486054 GCA_028571105.1 Tragopan temminckii
TAAAAAATCCCTTATTTTTTTTGTAGCCCCCCCCCCCCCCCCCAGCCTAAACTTCAAAACTGTCAAGTTACTTGGAGAAAATATTTATTAGACATTTCAGGAAGTTATCATATAGCTTTTACACCATGGCCTTATTCCAATTTCTTCTCTCTTTGGTGTTTGAAAATTTAAAATCTCAGTGACAGTCAGTTCCAGGTGTTCATTTCTGACTGGAGCGACAGCTTTGAACTCTGTGGAAGAAACCAAACCAGAAAAGGAAAGGTGAAAAAAATGAAAAAAAAATTAAGAAAAATGGAAAAGAAAAAAAAAAAAAAAAAAGGAAAAGGAAACCTCTTGCTTAGATTAGGTTGGGAAACTCTTTTGACACTGTCCACATTCTTCTCCAGCACCTTGGCTTCTTTCTTTCCATCTGAAAGGAAACAGAAAGAGCGGATAATCAACCAACCCTGGTGCACTTTCACAATTTCTGTATAAAATTTCACTTAATGCAATTGTGGCGCCAGGGTTGGGTGTATGATGGTACCATTCAGAATATGTTTATATAACATGACTTCATGCCACTGCGATCCTTTAAATTCTTTTCTAAGAGCTTTACTCACTCCGGGTTCACTCATCCAAAACCCTTTATAATCTCAAATATCTCTGTTACTTTCTCCTTTGAGCAATGGGGCTGGAAAGAGGGGGGAAGGGAAAGGGTGGAAAGAAGAGGGGAAAAGTGTAGCTGGTATGGGCACTAGGAAGAGTTTGCTCTTTTGCCTCATTCCCAGGACACAAAGAAATATTCTACTTTAACGTTAATTCTCTATTTCCCATCTTCTCTCTGCTTATCCTCCTATCTTTGTCTATCTGCTATCCCACAATACATTAATCAGTGATGCTGGAAGCTCTAATGGGGTATTATAGGACTATAATAGTGTAAACAAAGATATGTCATATAGAATTTACTTAGGAAAAACAGTTCCTTATAAAGGTTTTTTTTTTGTGTGTGTGTGTTATTTTTTTTAATATGCATGCTCTTCCAAGCCTATTAATACAATATCTAAAGGTATATTCCAACATTTGACTCAACTTGCATAATTTCTTCATAGTTTTCTTTAAAACAATATTATTGCCAGGCATGAAAATAAGTGTGTTTGTTTCCAGCAAGAACAATGACGGTCTTTCATTCGGATGGTACATTGCTCAGTCATTTTAACCTAGGCTTGGGGATTAAGGGTTGCAATTTCTCATCATATGTCAAAAAGTACATTAGGGAAGTGAAAGATATTACACTGTGGGGTATGTTACTTATTTGTACAAACAGTTCATATAGCAACAGCAGTGCTATATAAATATGAGTTTTGTAGGCTATGTTGCTGTTGTACGTTATCCAAAAAATTCATTTCTGAATAAGAAAATACTTCCAACAGGATGGTAGGAATGTGCTATTGTGTAATTGTGGCAAAGAAAAATAGAAAACTCCATCAGGATGTAAAGCATTATTCTTTCACCATAGTGCTGGTCATCTCCATGGAGTTACTGGTTAAGGGAAAAGAGAGCGATCCAGTTACCCATTTTGCAAACCTCTCCTAAAACTAATTCAGCTTGTCAGGACTCAGTTTCCCCATCCAAACAATCTGACTTCCCTTGAAAACTTCAAAACTGACATGTCAAGGGCAAGACAGTTGCTTTGTTAAAAGGAATGGGAACAAAAGCACCAGTTACTGTGGGGCCAAGGCTTTACCTCTTGTGCAGTACAAAGCTCTTTTCTTACTGCTAGTCTTGGCTTTATGTTTGTTACTAGAATTAAATGGGAATTTGTGAAGAAAATAAAATTTGTACTAGGACAGAATAAATTTTCCTGTGATTTCAACTCGTAAACATATATTTATTCCCAAACTGTCAATATACACTTCAGAATGTTCAAAAGAAAAGAAATCTCCTGCTCTTCTGGTTTAATCTGACAATGTTTATTTTAAATTTTTTTGCTAATAAAAAACTATAAAAATAGAAAAAAATAGATAAATTTGTTTGAAATGCATAAAATTAGCCAAAGTACTTGCTGTATATTTCTTTTTCTGGTTGGTTGGTTTGTCTGTTTTTTGTTTGTTGGAAGGAGCAGGTTTTCAGGAATCTCAAAAACCATCATGCAATTGTAGTTATCATTTCCACAACTTGATTTACCGTGAGTGGTGGCATATTGGAATTCACTGGGAATGCTCCTTTAAATATCTATCTATCTGGATGTGCTGTGAACAAACTGAAAATAATATGAACCTTAAATGCATGCCTTAATTCTTATCATAGTAGTGCAGGAAAAGAATATTTATTTCCATGCTGTTTTCTTCATGGGCTTTTTACTAACAAGTAAACACATACAGTGATCATTCTGTGGATGTGTATGTTTTAATAGGCATTTTAATATAGTAATGTAGAATATGTTTACTGCCATTCATTAAGAGTTTGATATCAAAATGTCTTACAACCTGTCTAAATTCATAATAACTGCATACTTCTGAATATTTTAGCTTTGCCTACAACCACCTTGGAGGTTTATCACATTATGCATAGAAAAATATTGTGGGAAAGCACAATAAATATAATCTCAGCAGCTATTCCCTTCAAAGACTTTCAGTTTTATGCATCTTGAATTCTAAATAGGTTTATTGCCAATTATACATGATGATGAAGCTGTAACATGGAGTATATGCCACATTTAAGAGACTCACACCAGCAGATGCTCTTGTAAATGTATTTTGCTGCAAACCAAGAAATCAGTGTTGTGAAATCCTCCCAAAAGCCCACTGCTGCACTTTCTGAACTCAGAACTTGTAAGCATTCTTACTCTTTGATGGCTGACTTCTTATAAACTCTGGCCAAAAGCAACCACAACCCAAAGATGTTTGTTTACGCCCAGTTTTGCCGTACTGCAGAAGCACTGGAGATGCATTTGAAGCATAGGATTTGCTATGAAAACATCCTATATCCAACAAAATTTATACAAATAATAGTGCTGGAGAGAACATTGAGAGGGTGATCCATTGTAACACATCTTTTCCTTCTCACAGGTGCACGAGGGGAACAAATTAACTGTTTTAGCTACCTTTTTTTACATTGCAGATGACTGATGCCATATTTCTTCTCAACCCTAAGAAAGCCACAGTTTTGCTATCTTGTCAGTGGTCTGCCACATTTTTGCTGTTTTTCTGGATGCTCTCTTGTCTCAACTGTTTTTAAACTGCTTTCCTCAGTACTGAACACTGTATTTCAAATGAAGCAGAGCAGAACCAAGGGGATGTTTCAAAGGTTTTATTTGAATGCACAGGGAAAATAAAGACAGAAAAAGATGGCAGTAGTTTATACGTAAATTTCCACGTTTGGACGTGGGACAGAGAGAAATTCAGTTTTGGTCCTGTAGATGTAGATGTTCTCTATTAACTTAACTAACTGATGACCTAAGGGAGCTTCATTTTAGTTAGCTCCAGATATGCACCTAAGTATTGCTGCAGACTTGAGATGTGAAAGCCTTTCCCAGCTGCATGCCAAAGGAAAGCTGTGAACAGAATCCAGAACTGCCTAGTCTTAATTCAGTACCTTAACCACAAAACCACAGCTTTTAACCTGTGGAAGAGAAGTTGTCAGGCCTTTCAGAAACAGAAAAATAATACCCACCTGTTTGTTGCAGACTTCAGCTTGATTTATCATAATGATTTCACAGTTTAGTTTCATTGTTGTTCTCACAGGCAGTAAAACAAAAACTAGCACCTGAAGGTCTGTGATAATTTTTTAATGTGTTCTTCCTTTAATGTCTCACTTTCTTTGCGACTTGGCCCTAGGATTTCAATAGTCACATTTACAGGTACTGCAATGGGTTATATGATTTCGAGGATTTTGGCTGTTGGTAAAATCTTTACTTGACTTCTTACTTCCTGTGATGGGCAGCTGAGCTGCCATCTCAGCACAAACCCTACATCTCTTTATTCTTCCCAATTTCCTTTAAGAAAGAAATCTCACTTCCTATCACAAATCCTGGAAAAGGTCAGTTTAGGCCTGTAAGGGTCTTTCTTTCAGTGCTATCGAGTGAAGCTTAGAGAAGTTTTGATTCTGAAAAACATACATTGCCCTACCTAAACATTTAACTAAAAAGACTGAGAGGATGAGAGGAAATGTGCCAGGATCCAAAGTAACAACACTTCTTTCACACCGGAAATGTGAGCAAAAATCAACATGAAAATTTCATCCCAAAGGTATGATTTTTTATTCACTTGCCTGTTCTATTCTTTTGCTTCCATCGCATTCTACAAACATTATTTAAAAGGGTCTATCTCCACTTGTGTATATTAACATGTCTAATGTTAATATACGTAACATCAAATAAACAACAATGAAAATTTACTGCACATCTGAGAATGTGCTTCCCAGTCAGGAAAATACAGGGAAATGCCTTTAAGTCTATCCATATTAAAGGCGACATGTAAGCAAATAACTTCAATCTTGTACTAAGTATGTGCTTAAATAAATAAGAATGCCTTTCCTGCCTATCTTTTTCACATTGCATATAAGCGTATCAGAATTCCTCTAAGCTTCACTTGTTGACATAGGAAGAATCTTATTGTTAGAAGACCAAAGTAGGAGGTCTAATAAAATTTCCTAAGCAGATGAACCACATAAATAGAACCAGAAAAAATATAATTTGCTATCTTTACTGGGGGGAAAAAGCAGATGATGTGTCTTGAAAAGTTTGTTCCCTGATCTCTGATCTTTTATTGGGTTGTAATTTATAAATTATAATTATATCTGCACTGCAATAAAATGAAGCTGGATTTATTTGTAGGCACTGATCTTCTTAAAAAGATGTAATTTTTTAAAATCCAGTTGGAAATAGAAGCCATATATAAAATTATACCAGATTCAGGAGACAAGCAAATAAAACACTGATTATGCTATTATAATATTTTATATATGTATCCATCATGTGTTGTCATTTCCCTTTCTGAAAGCATATTGTTTCAGGTATTTTTTATAAAAATAGCAGTTTCCATAGAGTAACAAACTGTCTAAGTGAAGCCACTACCAAAATATCCTCATAATGAGGCAATACAGTACTCAGAATAATAATATAAAAAATCTAAATGAGAAGGAAAAAGAAAATTTTGGAAAGAATCCAAGCCTTATATTTCAGACTTCAGACATCCTCTCACTGATGAATGAGGGCAGGAGGAAGTTTACCTAGTGTTAATCACTAAGCTCTGATTCATCTTGCTAAAATTTAGGTACCTGGGTATCTAAAAATTAGGTGTCTAGTCATGGCTAATTATCAATGTTCCTTCCTCAGTCAATAAAGAGAGATAGGCAACACTAGAAGGTGATTCAGTCTACCTATCGCAGGGCATTTATCTTGGGATGCAATGAATCTCTCTCTCGATGTCTATTTCTGTCCGTTGATTACAGAGAGAGTCTAGGTGGTTAGCTTAGATTAGATACCTGACTTGTAGATAACTAAATTTAGGTGAGATGACTCTCCTGGTAAGTAATTACTCTTATTGTTGATACAGGGGATAATTTCCACTGATATCAGGACCTGATGTTTATCTTTACACCCTGTGTACACCACAGAGTTTTCCAAATGGTAATAATGCTTTCCAGAAATGGAAACTCGTGCCTAAATTTGTACTTGCCCTAATCACCTTCCCAGTGGCTCCGAATAGTAAAGTAATCTGTAGCTCCCATCTTATCCTATAGTATACCAGTGAAATGAGCAACTCCCACAGTCCACCCCAGGAAGAGGAAAAAATTGTTCTGGGACGAGGTTGGTACATACACATTTTACAATTCAAAATGTGAAGGAAAAACATTCAAAGTTTTCAATATATTCTATGACATTCCTAAGAAAAGGAGGAAAAAAAATGCCTTTTCTGGTTTCTAGATTTTAAAGTTAGCATTTGTCCTTCTCAGTCATTCCAGAATGGAGAGTTCAGACCTTAGGGTTTCATATTTACTGTCATGAATTGCCTGGTGAAGGGCTAGTCAAGAAGACCCTAGATTAAGTGGGACGAATTTTCAAGAAATTTTCTAAACTCACACCTAGTTTCCTCAGACCAGGGCTTAAGTACTGTCCACAGTGAGGCATCTGTGTTCAAAATGATTGTTCAATCTGGAGATGTCTCTTGAGGTTGGACATTTTACAGCCCATCAGACAATTGGACGAAATTGTTTATGGATGCAAGGCAAGTTTTGAAGGAAGAAGCAATGAAATTAACTAGAAACGAGCAAACAAACAAACAAACAAGAAGTATACTCTATCTTTCTTTCTGATGCACAGGCCCTTTGGCTAGGTGAAGATCTTTTATGCCTTTTTAGAGATCTACTTGAAAAAATTTGCTTTCGTAGTAGCTTCTAAGAAATTATATGTTAAAATCTTAGGCCCATTTGTTCCTGAGTATTGTTTAGATAACAATTCTGTAATAGACATTACTTTGTTCTCAGCTGAATAATAAAGAACTTAGTAGCTCATGGACGGTTCTAGCCTTGGATATGATTCTTACCAAGCATTGTTAAATATTCTGTTGAGACTTTGGGTGTGTGAGCAAACATCTTTCACTCCTGATGAGATTAAGTTACATAGAATTAAACAACATATTAATGCAAATTCTTTGGGGCAAGGATCATCTTTCTGTTCTGACTTTAATGGCTTAGAGGAATAAACTTGTGGCTCTTAGCAACTACTGAAATACAAAAGATAAATATGAGTGCCTAGAGCTCAAACTACTCTACCTTGCTCTACTTGGTAATTGTTTATCTGGGTGACTCCTGTGTACCTTGCTGTGACTGCAAGCCACCTTGTCAAATAGGTACGTATTGCAGAATTTGCAGAAGATGCTGCCACTTCATTTTGTTTCCTGTGGACAAAAGGGAAAAAAAAATCAACCTACAGGGCTATTATTCTGGCCTTTCTTTGATCGCTAACTTCACTTAATTTAAAATTAAAGAAAGAATCAGAAAGAATAAATGTATATTAAATTAATAGCACCTATTCAAAAGGCTTGCATATTGTAGATAACAGAGTAATGTTCACAGAATAGATAGAGATACAGAATAGGATGGAATTTCCCCTACTTGTTATCATTTTCAGATGTCCGTATTCATGCTCATGTAATCATTACCATAATCTGTATAGAAAAATGGCCATGACAATCCGTATCTCGCTATACACACATACACATGTATATTAGTTGGAAAGGAAACACAAGACCTGCCTCTTTTCTCCCTTATCTAGGCATAATATACGTAGGATCATTTGTCTAGAATGTGGATATACCAAATGTCAGTCTGTTTTTATGCAGGGGGTCTTCAAACTTTCATCGTCTTTTGTTCCATAGGCACAGCCTAATCACTAGTTAGCAGGTTATTTGAGAGCTGCAACAAAGTAATGTGTTTTTCTGTTGTGCAGAGCAGAGTTCATGCCAGGGGGACACTATAATTGTATGTGTCTGCGTCCTGACTGTCATGTTATTCAAATAAAAGGAAACTGTCTTGGGTTTTTGTCCACACACCAATCTTATTTCTTGTTTCATAAGTTAGAGCATAAGCTACGGGATGAGAAACTCTTGGTGACAGAATGAGAATACAGTTTACCCTCTTTCTTCTGAGTGCTGTAACTATATATTTGCAAAGAATTGTTGAAGACTTCTGTGTTATAATGCTTTAATAGAATTGCAAAATTAGTACTAAGTCAGTCTGATATATTTTTAATGTTTTCTTCCCATGCATTTTTTTGGGTATGCATTACTCCTACCCAAGGAAATAAAAGCAAATAAGACAAGAAGAAAAGCATGCTCTACCTGTATCTGGTTTCTTTTACTATTCTCTGTTGGAAATTCCATCGACTTGTGAAGAAATGTAGCAGCTTGATCCCTGTAGTAAATGGTCAGTTCTCGTAGATCTGCACAAATTTATCACGTGTGGATATGAGCTCCAGCATCAGCTTTTTTAGTAAAGAATATTACTGAAATATTCTCAGATAATGGATGAAAGTTACAGCATTGGCTGAGGCAAAGAAAAGAGCTTTCTGTAACGTTTCATTTGAGCATGAAGCTCTAGAAATGATTCACACATTGTGACTGCACAGCACCAGTTTCTTCTTTTATGACCCTTCTTACTCCAAACTGAGCTCATGGCTATTCACAGACTGGGCTAGCACAGAGCAAGCTGTGTCAAGGGTGGAAGAAAAATTGTGCACAGTCTTCAAAACTGGTGTGCCAAGGGTGTGAACTCGGTGTCACTAATGTGACAAGCTCATTGTGCAACCTGGTATGCCTAGGTGCCCAGACCAAATTCACACTTTGGATTCAAACTGCCTTGATCTCTTCTGGAATTCCCAGGTCAAAAATGTGCATTAAAAAAAATAACAATCACCATTTGAAGAAATAATATTTTTAGGTCTTATGTCATAGATACCAGTGGAGGCTTTAAACAGACAAGACAAGGATTGGGTTGCCAGTTTTTTAACAGGATAGATTTTGGATGGTATTTCTCAAAGGTAGATGGAGGTTCTACACAGTTTTGTACTGAATAAGCTCCCCCTTGATTAAGCTCTTTTCATTTTCAAATTACTTAATTACCATTCCTCTTCCTTTCAAATCAAAATGTGCAACAGCTTATCTCAGTTATATGAGAAGGCTAGTAAAGAAGGTGATATCACCAGGAAATTAAAAAATAAAATAATGATAATGCCAGTCGGCCTCAAGAAGAGAATGAAAATTGACTCTTACTAATGTTATGTATTAATTACACTCACCCTTATTTAATGTCCCCATTATGTTACGCAGCACAGTGCTCAGTAATCCTAGTGCAAATGAGTCTTGTCCACTGAAAACTTAATTTATACATTTTTTGATGTTTCTCTTCCTTGAAAGGATTTCTCTTTTTCAAACAACACAAAAAATCATCTCTGTAGGACATTTGGGGTCAGATTCTAGGCAGATCCATCTAGAATATGCATATTCCAGAGTAGGAAACCAAAAGGAAACTTAAGGAAGATTGATTTAAATATCACTGATTCATTATTCTTTTCTAGATTTTTCAGAATCACATTGAGAATGGAATTTTTTCCAATGGCCATTGAAGGTTTCTCAAAAATTGTGTGACTTTTTTTTTTTTTTTTTTTTTTTTTAAAAACATCTGAATATGCTATTTTCAGTGAAGAAGAAGCCAGTTATGCCAAAATGTTTAATGGTGCCACCTACAGATTTTCCAGATCGTTTATTCAGTTAAAAAAAAAAAAAAGAAAGAAAGAAAGATGTCTACTCTTTACATTTCAGTATTTTCTGTGGAGATGTTTTTTTCAAATTACTTTTCTTTGTTCCCTACAGAGTTTCTGCAAACATATTGAAGGCGTATAAAAATTTTATCAGGCTTGAAATAAAGCAAAGATGTATCATATCAGAATGAGTGGAAAGCTTTGTGCATCTCCAGATGATTTTGTAAAATATTTTAACATTTCAAGATCCTGAAGGAGCTGGCTGATGTGGTTGCCAAGCCGCTCTGCCTTGTATCTGAAAAGTCATGGCTGTCCCCAGGGACTGGAAAGAGGGAGGGAAACATCACTCCCATTTTTAAGAAACGGAGAAAGGAAGACCCAGGGAACTACAGGCCCGTGAGCCTTATGTCTGTACCTGGGATGATCACAGAAAAGATTCTCCTGGAAGAGATATTAAGGCACATGTGAGAAGAGGAGGTGATCTGAGACAGCCAGCAGAGCTTGACTAAGGCAAGATCATGCCTGACAAATCTGATGGCCTTATGTGATGAAGTGATGGTGTTTGTTGACAAAAGAAGGGCAACTAATATCACCTACTCAGACTTGTGCAAGGCCTTTGACACGGTCCCACACCACATTCTTATCTCTAAATTAAAAATGTATGGATTTGACAGCTAAGTTGTTCAGTGGATAAAGAATTATTTGGATGGTTGTGGTCAGAAGGTTATGGTCAATGGCTCTATACCCAGGTTAAGGCTGATGACGAGTGGTGACCCTAGGGTACTGATACTCTGCAACATCATTATCAACGACCTGGAGAGAGGACTCGAGTACAATCTCTCGAGACTCAGCAGGTTTGCTGATGACACCAGGATGAGTGCTGCAGTTGATACAACAGAAGGAACTATAACTAGTGGCATTCCTCAGAGGTCAGTGCTGGGTCTAATCTTGTTCAACATCTTCATCAGCGACTTGGATGAAGGGATTGAGTCCACTCTCAGCAAGTTTGCTGATGATACAAAGCTGGGAGGAGTGGCTAACACTGAAGACTTTGCTACCATTCAACAAAACCTGGACAGACTGGAGAGTTGGGCAAGAAGGAACCTGATGAGGTTTGACAAGAGCAAATGTTGAGTCTTACACCTGGGGAGGAATAATCACATGCAGGTTGGGGGAGAGGAGCAGAATAGGAGCTCTGCAGAGAAGAACTTCGGTGTCCCGGTGGACAACAGGTTGGCCATAAGTGAGCAGTGTGCCCCTGTGGCCAAGAAGGCCAATGGTATCCCGGGGTGCATTAAAAGAGCATGGCTAGCAGGTCAAGCGAGGTGATCCTCCCCTTCTACTCTGCCCCTGGTGAGGTAACATTTAGACTACCGTGTCCAGTTCTGAGCTCCCCAGTTGAAAAAAAGACAGATGTCTTCTACAAGGAGTCCAGAGGAAGGCCACAAAGATGTTTAAGGTTCTGGAACATCTCCCATATGAGGAAAGGCAGAGTAACCTGGGTTCTGTTCAACCTGGGGAAAAGAAGACTGAGAGGGAATCTGATAAATGTTTGTAAATATTTAAAGGGAGGTGGGAGACAAATCAGGCTCTTCTCAGTGGTGTGTAGCAATAGGACAAGGAGTAATGGCCTAAAACTTGAACACAGAAAATTCCATACTAACATGCAGAATAACTTATTTAATATAAGGGTGACAGAACTGGAACAAGTTGCCCAGAGAAGTTGTGGAGTCTCCTCCTGTGGAGATAGTCAAGATCCATCTGGATGCCTATCTGTGTGACCTACTGTAGGGTACTTGCTTTAAGGATTGGACTCCATGATTTCTTGAGGTCCCTTCCAACTCCTGTGATGCTTTGATTCTGTGATAAATGGAAAAGAGACAGACATTTTACACAGTCTGATAGTGTTAGCACAAGGAGGAATGGCTTTAAACTAAAATAAGGGAGATTTAGGTTAGCTATTTGGGAGATATTCTTTACTCAGAGGGTACTGAGGCACTGGAACAGGTTGCCCAGAGAAGCTGTGGATGCTCCATCCCTGGAGGTGCTCAAAGGCAGGTTGGATGGAGCCCTGAGCAGACTGATCTGGTGGGTGGCAACCCTTTCTGTGGCAGAGTGTTAGGAGCAGATGATCTTTAAGAACCCTGTCAATCTAAGCCGAGCTAGTTAGTGAGTTGGATTTTCATTTATAAGTTATTCAAGTTCATTAAAAATAAATAAATAAATAAAAAGAGAGATGTGTTTTTCCTTTTCCTCTAGTCTCTAAGATGTTTCCCTAACTGCTAATTTCCTCAAAGACACTATTTTTCCACACAGATAATGCACATTCATGTTGAAAGAGTAGTAGAAGTCAGAATTTGGCCCTTTCCTACCGTGAACATAACTTATCAATGCTTGTCTCCTGAGCAGACTGCACTTTGTGTACATATTGAATATTTGCAAGTCCAGTGCAAATCTATATCCTGTTCAGGCTTGCCTTAAAAATCAATAGAGTTGACAAAGTTTCTGTCTGTGACCTCCTAATACTGTAATTACAAAGTCACAATGGATGTAATTGGTCTATAAAACTTCCACATACCAGGGTCTACATAATGATTGAGAATAAGATTGACAAGGTATACTTTGCATGTTATTTATTTATTTTTTTTATTTGGGACAGCAAGGCTCCATTTAGGGTGTGTTATGGAAGGAGGACATGGTATTTTTTCTTCCTGGAATGACAGAGTGCAAACAGTTCTCTTTTTCAGTTCTGGAGTTTACAGGTGTGCCACCGTCTTATCCATATCACTTAGCAGCATTCTTCACAGCTATCATCATGCCCATAAAATAAACTGGGCTCCTGCTTATACAGGAGTTTATACACTGTAAAAAAGAAAGAAAAAAGAAGAAAAAAAAGTTAGTCACCTCTTGATTTATGAGCTTGCTTTGCAAAGATCTGAGCTTAGTGAGGGGTGACCCTGCTCCTTTTGAATAATTTCACTTCTCTTCTGATCCATGATCCTATGATGTTAACAATGTTTTTCACGGAGATTCTAGGCTACTAAGTCCAAGGATTGGCAATTAGGATAGAGCCACTTCTAAGAGGTTAAGTGAACAATGAACCTCAAAAGGCTCAGGGATTCAGGCCTTCAAGTTTCAAGAGAAGTCTATGGGGCCCAATGGGAGTCCCTCTAGGAGTCTAAAAGAGCCAGCTTATGCCATTGCAAGACCTTTCCTGATTATTTTTCAGTGGTTTTGGAAATGTGGAGAGTTCTTGGTCAACTGGAAGTTGGCAAATGTTGACCCTGTTTTCAAGAAGAATGAGAAAGAGGACCCTGGTAATTACAGGCCTGTCAGTCTCACTTCAGTTCATGGCAAAATTATGGAGAAGATTATTCTGGGGGTTATTGAAGAACATCTGAAAGAAAATACATTCAAGGGAAGGTCCTGTTTAATGAACTTAATCTCCTTTTACAACAAGGTTACCCACATAACTGACCAAGGGGAGCCTTTTAGTGCCCTACAGCTTCCCCATGAGGGAAAAGGAGAGGCTGGAACAGATCTTGTCTCTCTGGTGACAGTGACAGAATCAAGTGAAAGGGATGGAGATGCATCCGGGAGGGACAAATGGGTGTCATGGAAAGGTTCTGCACCAGAAGGTGGTGAGCATGGAATAGGCTCAAAGGCAGTGGTTAGAGCCCTAAAATGCTGGAGCTCAAGGAACATTTGGACAATGCTCTCAGAGAAAAGGTTTATTTTTTTTCTGGTCCTGTGTGGAGCCAGGAGCTGGGCTCGATGATCCCCATGGTCGCTTCTAGATTGGAATATTCTATGATTTTCTGAGTTTTTGGAAATTTCAGAGCTGATCTCAGCACCTTGCCAGAACTTGGTGGGCAATTACTATTTTTTAAAATATCTTTCTGTTTCTGGCTGCAAGAAGAAAGGAGTGGGCTTCTCAGCAAGTTGCTGAAAACTTGGGTTTATGTATGCAAGAACTGTTTTCCAATTTTCTTCAAACACTTCCTACATTATGTTATTATTTTTCTGAAGAGATTTATTTCTTGCTATAGCCAAATAACAGATGGGCTTCTTTTGAAAAGTATGGAAGTTTTCTTGGAAAGTAAATATGGCTTAAAGACACGCAACAAGAAGCAAAGTTTCTGTAAGTCCTTTGATCAGTCTGATCAGTCACAGTCAAAGCTGTGTCTCTGATGATGCACAGAAATCAATTCTTCTGACTCAAGAATTCTTGAATTTCCTCATGATGCAGATAATGTTTTCATATGAGGAGAATCTCACAAATACTTTCAATATCAAAAAGTCAGTCTCTGTACTTGTTTTAATCATTTCAGGTTCTCAGAGTGGAAAGGAAGAGACACTCTCAGAAGGGAAATTATCTGTCCCATCTCAGATGCCTATTTTTCAAAGAGCTGAATCACTTTCTTCTTACTTGTTTCTCCTTCTGTTGAGATTAGAGGAACCTCAAAGCGATCAACTCAGACTTAGCTGTCTAACGCTTGCATGTCTACACCTGCACACCTTTTTAGCATCACATAGTTTCATTATATTTACAAGTGTTGCATTTAGAGGACAATGATTTTGTGTGTTTGTGTATTGTATTTTCTCATGACCTGATCATGAGGAATGAGGAAAAAGGATTAGCTAACCAGTTATACTACCAGGAACTTGGAGTACAAGGGCTATGTTTATTTATTTGAACATTTCTGAACAATTTCATACTAACTACATTTTGTTCATTCGTTTTAAACAGAAAATAATGAGAGGTTGATGACTGTGCCAGAATGGGCCAAAGTAATACATCAGATTTTGGTGTAGAATAGGACTAGAACACAAATTAATCTGATTTATACAAAGTACTAGGGCTGCTCCAAAAGCTCCTTTATTATGATGTTGACCCATGACATTAGAGGCAGATATTGGTGGTATGGCAGTAGAGTCTGAACCTTCCCACAAATATCCCATTACATTTTGTTGCTCTGTGACAAAATGGCATCTGACATAGAAATGCATAGGAAGAAAAGGTGTGTCATTGAATTCCTCCATGTGGAAAAAACTGACATTCATTGATGCTTGCTGAATGTTTATGGAGATGAAACAGTGGATGCGAGCACAGTGAGGTGGTAGGTTGTGCATTTCAACAGTGGTGACAATGACAGTGGGTCACCTCTGCTGGTACAGATTTTTGTAAGCATGGTATGCAAGCTTTTGTTCATTGATGGTGAAAATTCATAGGTAGTGGCAGAGAGTATGTTGAAAAATAGTTTTTTTATAAGTAAGAATTTTCTCTATCAGATAGTGTTATTGTGTTCTTTGTATCTGTTTTCATTTCCATGGAAATAAGTAGGAGGAATTACTTTCAGAGTGACCTATGCAATAGAAAAGCTTCTAAAGGAAATCTGTCCAGTCTCAGAGGCTCAGCGTACCTACTTGACATCTGTGTAGAAGTGATCTTCTTCCCTCTGCAAGAGACAGTTTTCAACCTGATTTGTAGCTTGTTAATGAGCTCTGCTTGGCACCTGGCTGCAAGACTGGGTGTAATGACACAGTGGGATGGTGCACTGGGAAAATCATCATTAGAAAGGATGCTCCCCAGGTGCAGCATGATAAATATAATTTTTTCCTGTACCACAGGGCCAGGTGCACCACATGGCTGCTTAGCACATGGTCAGACAAGCCTCTGTAATGTGATGTGATTTGATAGTTATGCACTTCTGTCATGTACCTTGACATGCAGGTTCTTGCACAGCAGTTGAGGAAGAAGAGAGGAAAAGGATAAGCAAACTGGACTTCTTTAGAATGGAAGGATAGGTAGACATTTTCCACTACCTAAAGGAGGATTTTGGAAAGGTGGAGCCAGTCCCTTGTCAGCAGTGCAGAAAAATAAGACAAAACATAATAGTCGTGTTGAAAGAAGGGTAATTTCAGTGTCAGGACTGAAGTCTTTATCACAGAAGCAGTTAATCACTAGAACGGTTAGACTGCAGAGGCTGTGAGATCTCCATTATTTGAGATTTTCAGAAAATGGATAAGACTCAGAGAAACTCTGGAAACAGGAGATCTAACTGGAGATCTCCTAAGGCTGCTTCCTGTTTGACTGATGATGAGATTCTGTAATTTGGGGTTGGGAAGCATGACAGATATGATGGCATCCACGTCCTGCAACATCTTGTTCCTAGAGCTCTGACTAGGAGAATAAAAAAACAATGTCCAGAACTGCCAGTGAGAGGAAGAAAGTATGGGCAGATCCAAGTGATATGAGAGAAAAGCCTCTGCAGGAATTTCCACATCTCTTACTGCAGGATTGAAAGCTGGAGCTAGTGGCTCCAGCTTTGTGGCATGAAACTCTTCTTGATCTCTGCTTGATCGATACACAAGCAAACTGTGTTGAAAGATTTACAGATGTGGTCTTTCAAGACTGATTTCATAGGGATATGAGGACTTGTAAGCCTTCACTGCGCCCACAGCAACACATGAACCCCTTAGCAAATTTCAACTCAATGGATGAGACTTAAACTCTCAAAGGAAACAATTTCATAGGCTTTCTTCCCCCCCTGAAAACAGATATCTGAATATATAGAGGAGAACTAAAAAAATATACCTGTCTGAGGAATTCTGCAAATGAGAATCCACTTTTTCTCTGTGTATCTATGTATCTGTCTTTCACAAGCTTGTACACTCCCTTTATTATGAATATGCTCATACACAGCCAATAATTGGAATAGCACTTAATTATTTCACTTGATTCCCTTCACTGGTGGCATTCGGCATTTAAGGATTAGGACCTTAGATACATAAAAAGTAAATTGTGAACTAATGACTATGTTAAAAATTGCAGAGAAGATAAAATGTGTTCTCTGTCACTTATACTAACTAGCTAAGGTGCACATATTTTCATAGCTGAACCAGTTTTAGCAGAGTGCTCCAACTCGAGATTTATCGATATTGCAAAGTGGCTGTGCCAAAATTCACTTTGTTTAACATTTTGGCTTCATTTTTCTTTTGAGACCTTTGATAATTTGTAATTTCTTCATGTTAACTGGGTCAGAACTATTAGAATCAGAGGTAATACTAACATACAGTTATAAAAACATTACTAATACTGTAACTTCAATGAAACTAACTTTTTGCTAAAGAGAGCTGTAGCTGGTTATTGTCTGATATTGATTATATGAAATTGTAAACTCACAACTCAGAACTAAAACTCTGTGATCAAAATAATTATGCTTTTGAGAAGAAGTTTAAGAATGTGATATAACCTAGATTCTGCAACAGAAAGGTCTTAAATAATTCAGAATTTTTTTTAGAATTAGGAGAAATGACCTCAGATGAGGTTCTGACCCTTATACTACATCCAGCAGTCCCTGCAAGGTTGAATATAAAGTCTTTTTTTTAAAGTGTCAGTAATTAATCATTTTTACAGTTTATCGTGAGAAGTAGAGTCTCAGATATTTACACTTTAAAATCAAGACTAAACATCATCGTGAAAAATGCTCTCCAAACTCAGCAATTCAGGAGTCTCAGTAAACCTATCACTATTGAAATTCCATAGTCAGAACTAGACTGGAATTCAGATGAAGTGATAGTAGTCCTCGTGGATGTTAATGTCTTCAGGTCAAAAACTCACCTTGACTTTGCTTCTTAGTACTCTTTCATCTCACTTTTGCCACTAGGGATTATTAGACGTATCAGTGCATCCGTGTTCATGGAGTAGAGGAGATTTCCTCTTCACAGCCATGGTGGAAAGCAGACATAATGTCTGTAGAAGTTTTTTTTTTGCAAGAAGGTGTAAGACTGGGGTGATGGAAAGGGACAGTCCAAGCACAAGGGGAAGTATAGAGTTTCAGTAAGAGCAATCTGAAAAGCTCTGAACTGCTCAAGTGTAGCTTTACCAGGAAGATGAGAGCAGCCATGGCGAGGGCAGGGTGTCTGCTAGTGGACTAACATATTTCCCATGTTTTTGCTGGCATTTGGCCCTTGACAACTTTCCTGTCTTATCTGAGTCACAGCAGTTCAGACTCTGACTAGAGTGATTCCAGTCAGCTCTGTCCTGATTGACCAAATGTCAATGTTTTCCTCATTTTTTGTGTGTGTTTGTTTTGGTAACCTCTGTGTGTGGAGGAAGTCTGGATCTGATAGCCTTACTGTTTCATTTCCTACCTGTGTTTAATGAGTGATCATCCTTCTCATTCTCAAGCAGCGAGTCTCCATGTTGCTTCCCTTTTGAAATGATTTTTGCCATCCTTTTGATTTCCCAGCGGAGACACTAAACAGTGAGGGAAATAGAATTTTATGGTAATTCTGAATTTTGGCTATGTCTGAAATAGGTCAGAGTAAAAAAAAAAAAAAAAGTATGAAAAAAAAAACATGGAAAATATCAAGGAAGATAATGTTGTATAGTGCTTTTAATCCACCCTTGAATAAGTAGAATACATTTTGATAACGCTCATCTTTCCCTCACTCACTGTCTTTGCATTTTATCCTTGTGTTAAGTAACAAAATAGAAAAATAATGACAAATCAGATGAGATTTGTATTGTTTTCTTAGAAAAATGATGTGAAGAAGTATTTGGGAATTGTTTCATGTTAGGAGTCAAGGTTATGATGGGGTGATGTTTTGGATTCAGGCACAATTTCAATTAAATTCCTTCACGGTTCTTAGACACTCTCTTTAATGGGCCTGGGACCATGTAAGCCCCTTATTTTTCTCTTCTAAGCAGTATTTTGAAACTTCAGAATAACCTGAACTTGAAATAGGAAAAAAAAAAAAAAAAAAAGGATAGCTATATATATAATATATTTTTGAGTGTAATACTCAAATTATGGGAAAACAGACTGTACATGTGTAGTGGATGGATCCAACTTCACTGTCACCCCAGTGTAGATCTGTTTATTTTAGAAGGCTCATCACTGTTTTACATTGCTACATATGAGATGAAATTCAGGTTCTCGGTGCAGTTAGGAATATTTGCACTAGATAAAATACTCAATTGTGTATTAAACAAATAGCTTCTTATGGAGTTCACTTTGTGTCCACGTAATAGAATCACTATTTTCTTATGCAGGTTTTTAACACAAAATTGCTTCTAAATGTTAGTCTAACATAACATTTTGAATCGTAAATTTGTATTTGAAATAATGAATTATATGATACTTAAAATATATTTTTAGCAAGCATTCTGGTACATGAAGAAAAACTGAGGAGCCCCATGCAAAGAGATATTGCAATACTCTTTAATTATTTCTCCCAGTATACCTTTTCTTAAGAAAATATCACATCTCAGCCACTGTAAAGAATCAGGTAATTGATAACAGTAATCAAAAATAATCCTGAAAGAAACTAAAAAAATAAAAATTCTTTAGAGTCTACTGAGATGCTTTTGAGCTTCTCCATGTTTTTTTTTATGTATTCATTCCTGTTGCATGGATTCAGAGAGATCATTTCATTATTAAATTTGGAATAGCCATTGATTTCCTTCCAGTATGCCTATGAAATTCCTTTTATCACCAGCGGGAGTCATATATTCACATTAAGTAAGAACAGGCCCTAATTCAGAGCCAATCATTCCTCAGATAAGAGTTTAATATCAGAAATGACAGAGGTTTTTTACTTTTTTCTTAAAAAATATATTTCATTGGAAATTCTGTAGAAAATCAGTATTTCTTAGAGATGCTTGGAAGACTGCTGAGAAGCCGCTTTTTTTTATCATTTTTCATAATATGATATGTCCTTTTTGGCTTGCTAGACTCTATTTCAGCAGGTAACCTTTCCGTCTTGTCAGTTCTTCTCTTGGATGCCACAAACCTTGCCCTAGCAATACTTTCTCCTAGATTTGCACCTGACCAGTTAAGATTTTGTCCAGTAACTACAGAAGACTATGGAAAAGTTCCCACTTACCCCAGTGGACTATGAAACAGCTCTACAACAGATCTTACATCAAAATTCAAAGAAATTTTTTGTTAGTGCGGATGTTCCGTCTTTTCTGAGAATGCAGCAAACGGAAACCCTCCATCTAGATATTTATTTATTTTTGTCTCTCTTGTTGATTTTGCTAGTTGTTGAGTCAGTGTTTCCATTTCTTCAGTTTCCCTACACTTCATTAAATTCAGTCAAATTCAGAAAACATTTTTGTAGCTGTTTTTTTTCTTATATTCCTGCTACCAAGCATATTGTTATTATTGGCATGTTAGCAAAATGCTAAAATATAAGCATAATTTACTACAGGCTTTGACCAAGGCAAGTAGGATCACCATTAATTTTTGTTGAATAATTTAATTACTTAAAATTTATAGCATTGTACTTGCTTTGTTACAGTTTTCTCCACTATTCCAATATCATCCTGATGCTTTTCTTTTTTGGTTTAAACCTTTTCAGTTCACCAGTGTGATAATTAGACATGTTAACATACTGCAGATGTTAAAAGAAAACTTCATAATATTCTTAAATGAGGCACAGACAATAATCTTTAAGGGATATGAGTTATATAGCAGAGAAGGAATGACTTTTTTGCTCTCTCTATTTAAGTACCGTACTGTCTGCATTAGTAGCAGTATCCAGTATCCAGTAGTATCCGGAGGCTCCAGTCCCAGATAAATGTTCACTAAAGCAAAATTCTGCTTTAGCAGACACAGAAAATGCCAAAAGTTCAGTCTTTAATAAAAAAATCCATACAAAATTTACCAAGGAAATTGGAGACAGCAACATTTAGAGAGGCAAGTTTATAAGACATCAGTTAGGGACGCAGCCCAGTTCCTCACAGTGCTGCATCAGGACTCTGCCAGTGGCTGATCACACTACCACCAAGCGAAAGAAAGATATTCACTCCATATTAGAACTCATGAAGTGAGACAACACTGGCGTGAAAGGGAACCTCAGCAAAGCTAGAATATCAGTACAAGTGTCTAGATGTCTCCACTTTGTTTCATAAAGAACTGTAATTAAAGAAATACATATATGAATTTCCAGCTAAACTGATGTGTGTTGATTTTCTCTTTGTAAGATTTCAGTACTTTTACTGGCATCCTTTCTGATTCTTCTCTATTGATTTTAGCCGGTTCTTTTCACATTTACTTTTCCATTACTGCTTTTTAGAAAAGGAAGCTGGTAGGTTACAAATGTGAAAACATTCTGTAAATGAATCTGTAAACAAATTGCAGTTTCTTCAGAAACACCAAATGAATAATCTAGAAAGACATACACGAGAGAGAACTATTTTCATAACCTGTAGTTTTTATAAACTCGTGAATGTTTCAGTCAGCAGACAAAGATTTCATGACTAAAATTGCAACATTTTACTGAATCATCTTACTTCTCCCCCCCCCCAATTAAAGGAATAAAAGCTTGTGATGATTATTGTCCTATAAAAGAATCCCTTCCCCTCCTGTTCTTTTTTTCTTCCTCAGTATTACCTCTTCTGTTTTTCTACAAGGATTTTTCCAACCTATCAATATGTTTTCCACAAAAGTATACAGCAAGTGGAAAAATGCATTAAAGCTATTAATTTACTCAATGACTTAAATTCCAAAACACTAAACTTGTAAGATTTTCATGTCCTTTGGCTTATGCAAAGCTTGGTCTGTATCAGAATACAGTGAAGACAAGCTAATAGCACTGTGTTTACCTACCTCTATATGTCCGATTAATCACCCAAAGAGCCCAAAGGATAACCAACTATAAACATTACTAAAAGCTACTGGTTGGCACCATTTGTTTTGGTTGAGGGGCACCAAAGGGAATGGAGATTTGCTTTTGTTATTTGTTAAAACATATACCAGAATTAGTTCAACTTTTTCCAATCACCAATGATTTATGAGGCTGTATTAAATATCTTGTTATGAAGGTGAGCTATTCTCTTTTCTCATGCAGCTCTTCAGTATCAAGGGAGTAAGTGGTTAAAATGGTTTTTAAGCTACAATTTTACCCATATATTTTCAGAATATTACTGGATGTGTCTAGAATATAAATACATTGGAGCTGACAGTTTTATATGTAAATTGACACATACCATTTTGTATGCATGCAAGCACATACTCCATCATGCAGAAATCTTCTTTTCTATTGATTTTAAGAATATCTGTGCTGTGTGCAGCTCCACAGAACTCTCAGTGTTGTCTTATGTCCTCTGCTCGTGTGAGAGGGGGCACGTCTGCGCGTTCAGGTGGTGAAGACAATGGCATGTCCTGTGTGAGTAAAAGAGATTGAGCATTGTAGCTTTAGGACTTGAAAAAACATTTCAAGCTCTGCTCCACTGAGTCCAACAGCTTGCTCTTTGAAGTTGAAACCCTTCTGAAGTGAAAGAGTGTCCTGTATTTGTGAGGAATATGTGACTACTAACGTGGCTCAGTCCTCTTGTTGCATGAACAGACACTCCATACTTGATCAGTAATGGGTTTGGGGGAACCCTCGGACGTTAGTTCAGATGTTTCTATAATGAAAATGAGATCATGAATCCAGAGAAGGGAAAAACAAAGTCACCGCAAGGAAGTCTTATATTCCATCCAGTATTACTTGAATTTTTCTTCCTTTCAAAAACACATGAAAGAACCTTCTTTCCACTCCCAATAGCCCTGACCAGGTAAAGTATAATTTCTGTCATCAGTGGGCTAGAAACTTTGGTAAATTATTCACTAATGAATTACAGACTGTGCAGCATCTATATATGAGTCCCTTGAAAGCTAATTACATATATATAGACACACACATACTCACGAACACTGTTTCTCCATATATTCAAGAAGTTTGGACTTATAAAAAGCACTCAGGCAGTGTTTGAAAACATCAACTGGAAGTTCCATTTTGATCCTAGCCAGAATTTAGCCACCTGTACATGCACAAGCACAGAGACCACCTATGAAGCTCACACAGTGAGCTTTATAATGGCGATCACCCATACTTTTTAGTGAAATCATGATATGTGGCATTTTTTCTGGAAACAAGTGTGTTTATTCTACCTTTAATCAAGTGACTATCCCATATTCATCCAAAGAATGCATCTGAAAACCAAAATACTTTTTACAAAACCCAAATAAATGACTTCTAGGAAAAAAAGAGACAAGAGAGTAGATCTTTCTGCATGGCTGGTCACAGTCTTTGGCCTCTCAGTTGATACTGGTGATAAATTTATTGATAAAATCAGGAGGGACTTTCACGGGGGAACTTTCCTTCTAAAGCAGCTATGTAAGACTCAAACCTCCTTACATTGCAGATCTGCTGATCCTTGTTGTCTAACTGTGGTTACATGTGCTGACTCCAGTTTCAAAAATAATTTCTTAATCACTTTTGGCTCATCTTGGTTTTTCACATTGCAAAGCCAATGCAGCTGTGGAAGGATAGATCACATTCCATTCTCCCTCACACCTCATCAACATCAATGCTAATTAAGTTCTAGATTTGGGGCCAAGCTACACCCTGAGACACAAATAGCCTCCAGACTGTGGCAAGGGCTTCTGTCCTTTACTTGTGCAGTGGTTGGCATGATATAAATCATGCCATACAGTCACAGCATGGCCTAGGTTGGAATGGACGTTAAAGATAATCTAGTTCCAACCCTCTGCCATGGGAAGGGTTGCCATCTGAGGTTTCTACTGCAATAGGACTAATAAATAGCAATATAATACAAATTGTGATAATTATGATAGTTCCTTCATGCACAACAGTAGGGTTTAGGTCAGCAGGCCAACTGTGTGCACAGTGCTCTTCAGACTTGGTCTCCTGAATGCCTAAGCAGGAGAACAAGGTGGAGCTCATGGTGATTTCTTCTGCTCTTGCACAAAGATAAGCAGAGGACACCAGGGAGTGGCTCACGTTCATGTGCCGTCCTGGGAGCAAGGAATCACTGCCAGGTCTCACAGAACACTCTGTGATTGCTAAGCCCCATTGCTAACAAGCTAATTTTTCCCTTCGGAAAAATTTTACCCTTCGGTGTACTCTGCTGCAATCTGCTTCTCCCACTCCGCAAAGCTTCCTTCTTCAACAAAACAAATGAACTGTTCCATTAAATGCATCAGACCTGTGATACCTTTCAGGGTTTTGTTTAGCTGAAGCAGTCAAGATCTCCTCCCAGCATAAACCTGGCTCTTCCTCTCTCTCTCTGCCTTTCCGTGCAGTGTTACTTGAGTCCCCAATTTGAAATGCTGTAATAGCATGGCATAACTATTTAGTTGAACACAATCACACAATTGTGTGACAAGACAAATGTAATGTAGAGCACAGGGGAAATGTGATCCTATACTTGGTGCATCCATTCTGCACCAGAACAGTTGAGAGCTATGTAGTTTTTTGAAAGTCAGTCTCCTCTTGGCAATTAACTTCAATTAATGGTACACTGCACTAAGCAGAAAATAAAAACTATGCCATTAAATCCTTCGATACGGGCTGAAAAGGTTCCAGTTTGGCTCTGAACTGCTCTAAAGAGCCCATGTTCATATTACATAGTAATAACTTTACAGGCCTAAAAGAAAATGAATCAACAGTCGTTTATGCTGTCCCCCACATTTAACAAAGCTTATGCCTGGGTTTTTAATTCTGATGTAGCAGGATATGTGGAGGTTATTTTGGAATGAAAATATCAACCTGTCCACAAATATTCTCCGCCACTTTAAATCCAAATAAATACTATAGAGGTATTTCTTTCATTATTATATATTTCACATAAATATGTTGAAATAATAAACACGCGAATCTTTTTAAAAGTATTTCCTATCAACTTTACATTGCAGTGAATGAACTTGATCCCAGGCCCTAAAACGTACAATTTTTTTCCCCTACATACGTATATATACACACATATATATATATATATGTATTTTCTTCAGCTTTCAGCCAGAATATTTAACTTTCAAACACAGACATACTTCTAGTTTGGTTCCAATTTGTTAGTTTTTAATTAGATTTTCCACTATATCAAACAAATGTCAACATTTTCCACTGGTATGTTTATAGCAATTCTAAATAACCTTTTTAATATATTGAGCACCCAAGTGGTGCCAATGAGGCTTATATTCAGCCTGATTGTGGAGGTACTCCTTGACTCTCAGAGATGCCCATTCCAGACTCTGCATCTTCCATTGCTCCTGTCTTCAGTGGTACATAAGCTGGAATAGATTTTGGGTTGCAGATTTTTCCAGTCATAGCAGTAATAAATGTCTATGGGAAGGAAAAGGGACAAGATTTGAGCTTTTCTGAAGCATCACTGAGTCACAGCATCTTGATATATCTCTTTGCAAAGAAAACTACAAGAAAAATGTGCCTGAGAGTGATTTGGAGGCTGGGGGGCACTACATCCTCTATAAGTTATGGTTTAACATCCAGAGAGTACAGGATCATGACCACAGTCCAACTCAGTGATGCAGTTCCAGTTGCCACTCTGAAAAGCTTGTCTGAGACGATCCAGGGAAATTGCAACAATTTTGATAGAGCATTTTTCATGTAGGAACACAGTCCTTCAGATTCTCCAAGTGACCTGTGTGAAATTTTCATAACAGATTATTGTGACATGTTTTTCAGTTTATTTACTAATAACCTTCGGAATCATCTCTACACTTTTTCCTTACTTCGCTGTGACAGAATTTGGGCTTTTCCTTTTATTCTTTTTGCAAATATTTACAACGGGTACGACAATTTCTCCTTATGTTTCTCCTGTCCATAATAAACAACTAATTTTTTTGGTAGTTCTGAGGAGAAACTAGTGCACTGATTAACTCCTTCGTGCGTTGAAATCTTTACTAACATTTTCCCATTGTTACAAGATATTTGTGCAACAGCAAAATCTTATATACTCTAATACAACAAAGCTTTCATTCTATTATGGGATAGAGTTTAACAGCACTGTAATATTCAGTGTTCCTTTAAGAGTTGAGACAAACTGTACTTCATGTTTACCATCACTAATATAACTTCATTTTGTTCTAAAATATCCATGCTGTTAAGAGCTTTCTTGTGAAACACGTGATTTGCAGACCCCAGAAGAGAAAGATGAGCTCAATGCACAAGATGTCAAACTGAGATTAAACCCAGTAAGGTCTACAAAGCCTGCTGCAGAAGTGATAGCTATCTTTGTCAAAATCCCAAGCAAAAACATGTACGTCAAGTGAGATCGTCGATAAAATATGAATATCAGGGTAAGACTAAGTTGTGGGTTAGTTTCAAAGAATTTTTTTTTCCTCTGAGATGCAAAAATTATCTAAAATCTTACAACCCATTTCTGAACACTGCATTTATGAATTCTGATGACATGTGCAGTTTCCTTCTACGGCAACACATAACTACAAAAGACTTGTTTATTAAAAAGTATCTGTGAGTTTCTGTGGTTTACTGAGAGATTCGGGGTACTTATTTTTAATTCTAATTTGTCTGACATTCATTAGATGCATACCTGCAAACCTGTAGCTTCCGGCTCTGGCCAAATCATTATGAAAGATATAAAACCTGAAGATGGGGCATTTGATTTCCACAGAGACATCATCTGCCACAACATAATTAAAAGAGTTTTCTCTAAACAATGAGCATGAGGCATTCCTGAGCCTCAGCAGTTTGATATGCTTCTTTGCAAAAAAAAGGTCAAAGAAAAATGCCTTTAGAGTGTCTGGGATCTACATTGCTTCCTCTCTAACCCATCATTTAACATTCAGAGATTACAGGACCATGACCACAGTCCAACTGTGAGGAGGGGATCAGGATTACTGTGCACTAGAGGGCTATCCTGAATTGCAATTCTATTGTCTCAGGGGTCCCTCATGTTAATTCCAGTCCGAATTTTTCCATGTTCACTGCAAATATCTATCTGGAATGCAATGCAGTTTAATATGAACATTTCTTATAGGTTTATTTGTTAGGCATTGATTGCCAAAACAGAGTTTTACAACATAAAATACAGGAAAAAGTACCAGTATTTGCTTCATGGATTGTGCAACTGAAGTAACTGACCCCTAACCTTTATTTATGAGACCAGGATACTCCTAATCTCAAAGTGTGAAAAAGCAAATCACTGACAGTTAACTGATTTTACCCTGAGAATAGCATGGCTGGAGAATTAACTCCTTAACTGCATCAATGTGAAATTTACTTTGGACTGTTTTAATTTTTGGTTCATAGATTTTGGGCAATAGAGACTCTACATTGTTATGAGATTACCAGCATGTACCAAGCTGTCATATTCTAGCCTGAGGAGAAAGACAGGCCAGCTTTGACTTTATTGTATTTGACAATATTGTATCTTATTTGGTAACTACAAAAAGTACAGGCATCAGGATGGTCTTGACATGGCAGAGGTCACTGTGTTCTGCTATTGAGTGCAAGGAGAAATAAAAGCACTGGAATGCATTCCATGTGCTGAGAAAAGATGGAATAATAGCCCCAAGCCTTTTCTGGATATGGTTAAATACATCTCTGTGGAGTCATATTTTGGCACCAGCAGTTCCTGTATCAAAATAAACTCCTTCCAGTAGAATCCCCCTCTTCACCCTAACCAGAGGTTTTCCAATGCAAGAGCTTCCTTCCCATGTCCCCTGCCTTTCCCTCAGTCCTTCAGTCATTCGTTCAGATACTTGGTGTCCAGGGTTTCCTGGTCACTCCAACTTGGTTTCCTCTGTGTCTGGGTAATCAGCAGCAGTAATTGATGAAACTGTGGTATGTCTTAGAAATTGTGGTATGTTACTTAGGAAAATAGAGAGACTTACATTCCCTCATGTCAAAGTCTTTCTGTGACTTGGATTTTCACCATTGCTTCGGGTTAACACTATGGATCAATGCACAGATCTTTATCAAAACTGTTCAAAGTTGCCAAACCAGTGCAAATATCCCATTTTTGGTTCCTTGGAGAAGCTTAGATCCCATTTAGATCAATCCACTTTTGAACAGTACAAGACTTTTTGCCCAATTAAAACTCATCACAAGACTGTATAAGAAATCCAAGATTTGTCTTATGTGACAGAACTTAAGGACAGTTCCAGTTCAATTGTTTTGATGATTCACCTATGAACTGTACAAGTGTTAACACATCCTATTATTACAGTGCCCCCACTCCCACCTGCTTGTTTGCTTCACCCACCTGTTGCATCTTGCCTTTTAGATTGCAAGCTGTTTGGGGTAGGTACGTTGTTTACTCTGTATATGTTGTACAATGTCTAAGTACAACCCAGTTTAGGCTCCCAGGTTCTTCTGTAATAGAAATAAAAGTAATGAACAGCAGAGATAAACAGAGTCAATACTTAGGTACTGATTCGTTTTAGGATAGGAACATTTAAAGTGTATTTTATTTTTTAATAATGATATAATTAATGTGTGATAATGATCTTAGTTTAAAATCTGATTGGAAAGACGTGCTTTTTTTTTTCCTGTAAAGTAGTTAAATGAGGTCAGCACTTTAAACTTTCTCTCCACCCTTCCCTGCAATTGAGGGTTGACCTCACCTTGGTTAACATGAGATAAAATTTCAGTGTCTGGTCCCACCAATGTCTTTTAGTGGGAACATTAACATGTGTGAAAATGCCTGAGTATTTCAAAGAGAGAAAGCCCATGTGTGAGAGGCCATCAATTGCTTCCTGCATCTGACGTTCCTTGGTCTTCACCACACAAGTTGACTTTCAAGACGAACTCTTCTGTGGTTGCTTTTCCTGCTTATTATCAGGATTTTGTAGCCCATTCAAAGGATGCTGTCAAAGACATATCTATTGAGATGTAAAGCAGCATGAGGTGCATTCAAGTACTTGCCTAAGATGACATGGACTCATCTGCTGCACTGGTTTCCTCTAGCATGTATCTGTTTGAACAAGTGCTGCTCTCTGTTTGGCAATAGGGTATTTAGCAGGCACCAATCATCAATCAAAGCATTATCATTAATAATCAAAGTGAGACATTGGAAGAATGGGAAATAAATCACTAGTGGCAGATGAAGCGTCTCAGCACAAGATGAGCTTTTCTGCATACTGAAAAGGATTTTTTTTTTTCGATTAGCCTTTACAAAAGAAAAAAATGGTTTAATCCTAAGTTACGTCATATTCCTCTTCCCTGTAAAGTCAGTGGTGTATGACCACTCTAGAGCTAAATAAGCTTCAGAATGGGATAAAATGTCTTCACCCAGTGAAATGAGGTTACTATTTCTTTAAGTATTAGGAATTCTGGTTTCCACTGCTTGGGAACATGATTTGGATAAATTCAGGGAAAACTGTGACTGAAAAACCTTACTGTAATTATCATCTTTCACCTCCCTGCATGGGCCCCTCAACAGGTAAGAAAAGAACAATAGTGATTAAAAAGAGTAATAATTTGGATTTTGGCTGGTTAATAAGATAATAAAGATGACTGAAATATGAACAATTCAGATGGAAGTCCTTCTCAATATACCAACAAGTTGAACTTGATTATATAGCACTGATTTTACAGCACTAATTATAGCCACTTTTTGTTACCCTCTATCCTGAAATAGAAAGTCATTCATTCTTTCATTATGACAGATACAACCTGAGTATCATTCTGAGCTTGCTTTTACATTAGAAAAATCTAAAAGAGAGCATGTGTGCCTTTGTTTGCTCGTCTCAGTACTTTTTTTTAACCAAAGCCTATTTTACTCCTGTAATTGAGGGAAATAAATTCATTCAGAATGAAACTAAATCGAAGTAAATTAAATTACAGAAGTGCATTTAATCAAGAAATATCCAGTATAATATTTGGGGCTTTTCAATGTATAAGCAATGACAAATCCGTTACTGATAGAACACAGGTACAGTTTTAGGAACCATTATTTCTCCAGCTTTTATCCCAAGGAGGGCGTGGGATCACTACAGTCATTAAAGCATGAAGAAATGGCAAATAGCAAAGAACTTGGAAGATCTAGTAGTTCTTTACTACAGCACCAGCTGAGAAGAGTTGAACAATATGCACTTAAAGCACTTGATACAGAACTCCGTTTCCACAGTAAAAGCTATTTCAGTACAAAAGCAATTTCAGTACTCCAAGATCTTTTTTTTTTTTTTTAATATTCTGCTTTTATTTATTTATTTATTTATTTATTTATTGTCTTGAACAAAAAAAAAAGAAAAACAAATATGTCTGGGACTAAAATTGAAGGCTTTATATTCTTCCCAAGACTCACTATCCCCTTGAAGAGAATCCTGATCTAGCTTATTTGCCAAGATAAAGGACTCCTCTGTTTTTACTGATGCCACCATTTCTCAGATGACTGTGGCAATCTGAAACATAAGAACAGGGGACCAACATAAAGGGTTAGATCAAAATGAATCTTTCCCAAATCCTGTTTTTAACAGTGACTGCTAGAATACATTGAGGAAAAGGTAATAATTCTTCCTTTGATTATCAGTTACTTACAGCACTTTCAGCCAAAACTACCTGGACCATAATATGTGATAGTTTTGGTGGATTATTCTATTAATTTGTTTAATTTATTATTTAACTTATTTGTTCCTTTGGATGTCACAACATTCTACAGCAATAATTCCTACAGCAACATGAGAAAAAGTTGAGTTTTTCTCATGTCAAAGAAATGCACAATTCAAAGTGTGTAGATCATGATCGCTCTCAGAAGACTCTTCCATGGTAGAGTCCTCTTTCATGTTTTATTTCTGTAGATTTTCTAGCTTTACCTGATTATAGTATTATCTCTCTGCTACTATAGAGAAGAGAATGCTCCAACCACAAAGAGAGACCTTCTTATCACTTCCAGGCTGCAGCACATCTAGAAGCAGCCAGAGAGAAGTTTAACTTGCCAGATCAATTAACATCTAGCCTAACAAACATGGAAGCATCGGTAACACAGAGACCATATTATGCCAAGCCTTCAGGCTCAATGTCCTATAACAGGAGTGCTGAAATTATTTTTACATCTTCCTGGATTACAAATAACAATGTGTCTCTGAGCATCATTGAAAAAGGGGTGGCCAGCAGGGAGAGGGAGGTGATTGTCCCCCTCTACTCGGCTCTTGTGAGGCCCCA
>JAOWBP010000001.1:4486154-4502318 GCA_028571105.1 Tragopan temminckii
AGGAAATACATGGATCTCTTCATAAAACAATTAAATGGTAAATATATGTATAAGGTAAAAAAAAAAAAAAAAAAAAAAAAAAAAAAGCATAGATAGTACTATAACTAATCACATCCTTCCTGCCCTCAGGTAAGGATTAACCTGTGTAAGGATGACTTTTGGGAGGAAAGGAAGGAAGAAACACTGGCCTGTCTGGTTTCATTGTGTTCCAAGCTGACAATCAACATTTCATCAGCTCCACAAAGAAACATATGACAAGTGGCAACTGAATTTCATTTTCCATGACAAGTATGCAAACCTGTAGGTAAATAAATATAGATCCCCAAAGTGTCCAAAGGTTGATACAATCTTTATTTCTGAAGAAGTGCTCAGATGTGTACGAGGTGAGAATCACTCTCTGCCACAATGGTTTTAAGAGAGCGTTTAAGCATCTGTCACCCCAGCTATCCCCACCCCCAGATCTGTACCTGCAATCTCACCAGCAGCAGTCCCTGCTGTCCTTATCCTTATCACACACCTCAGAGACGAAGCAAAGGTGTTGCCCAGGGGAGGATGTAAAATCTAGATATCAGAACTTCAAGCCTTGTTTGCTAAAATCTGCAGATAGGGCGCCATACCACTACATCCTGGCAGATAAAGTGATCACAAGGCATTTTGGGACAGGGTCATCTTCTTTAAAAGGTAGACTGTGCTGCTTTGGTACAATAGAGACATCAACAGTGGGAAGCTCTTGTGCCTACAGCAGCAGAGGGTGCCCTGAAAGCACAACTCGAGTTCCATCTCACCAAAGGAGGTGGTGGTGAGAGACTTAATGCAGTCTGCAAAGTTTATCATGCTTCACTATATACTTCATAATGCCTCCACGTTGTCACCCACTACCAGATTTTTCACATGGCCATTAAATCACTGCTTCATTTTAACATGCATAGCTGCTTTTAACTTTTTTTTTATTTTTTTTTTTAAGAACTGGTGGTAGGAAAGAACAAGAAGCATATGCCTACATTATAAATAGCAAAGTGGAAGTATCTGTAGTTTGGGGTAGTTTGGTTTTGATTGCACAGTTTAGAAGACGCTATTCTGCTTTCTTTTCCCTCCACAATTTTAATTTGAGAATTTCCAGACATTCCATAAAATGGGTGGAGCTCAAGAAAAGGGTGCGATCACTCACATGAAGTGGGGAAAAAACAAACAAAACAAACAAACAAAAAAAAGAAAACTGTTAAAGGAAAAAAAATGCAGAAGAGAAGTTTTCAAAAGCAAGGAAAACAATGTCAGAAAGTGTTACTAAAAAGGGGGGGGGGAAAGCAAATCATGTAGATTTTTCTAAATAAACAGACTGGCAGAGCAGTTACACAACTTTTCAGATCACCATAGTGATCTGGAGAACGCTTTACTATTTATTTTTTAAGTAGCAACAAAAAAAAGGAACGGATTTAATGGAATTCCACAGCCACCTTTTCCCCTTTCAGACACACTGAGGTTATATCTGCCCTCACATTATTATGCTTTTTATTATTCTACCATAATAGCAGTCTTGCCATAAATTAGAGTGCTTTCAGTCACAGCTTACAAGTCTATCAAGTCTATTAGATTTTAAAGAGAAAAGAGGGAAGGAGGAAAAGACGCTGCTGTATTCAAAGGGTTGTGAACAGCTTTTTCTGTGGGGGGAGGAGGGGGTGAGTAGATTGGGGGTGAAGACAAGAGGAGGAGGGATGGGTGGTAGAGGAGTTGCATTCTGAAGTCCCTCCTTTAAAAGAATCAGAATAGGAAAAAGGAGACCCCCACCATCCTCCTGGAAATAATATAAGAGGCAAACCTCAGAGGTAGAAGAAATACCCAAAAGGAGATGACTGCAGCTTGCAGTAATCTGTAAATGATTGCTGGCAAAGACTGGAGGCTTCAAGCCTGAGCTGTGTTTGTTCCAAAAGAAAGCCAAGAAGGACGGTGTTAATAAAGAGAGATTTAACTGAGGGCTGTGCTTGGAATAAAGTGGGCTACAAAAAGGTCACATTTGATCAGTTGGAGCAGATTACAAGGGCTTTAAAAGGTAGTGGTGGAGAAATGAAACTGGGACTGTGAAGCAATATAGCACAAGATTGATTTTGGGGGTGGAGAGAAGCTGGGACAAGTGCTTATCAGCTCGAGAAGAAGGAAGAGCTGTGCTGGGTTTGTTGTCATTCCCACACTGAGTAGAGTCCTTGCTGCTGTTGTGCTTAGGCTTCCCTGCCATTTTCTTTTTTTATTATTATTTTTATTGCTATTATTGATACGATGGTGTCTATAATCTCTGACTTGGATCCTCTGAAAAGCTGGAAAGTTTTAAGGTAGGCCTATGTTTTCTTCATTGTTGTTGTTGGGGGTTTTTTTGTTGTTGTTTTTTTTTTTTTTTATGGTTCAGCCCTAAATTAACTGGAGCTTGAGTTATAATCGAAATGTGAGCCCTGGGCTTAAGTAAGAGAGGAGTTTCTGGTAATTAGAGCCCTTTTAAGATACAGCAAACCTTTAAGCAGATGTTTAGAGAGACTCGAGGGAGATTTTTAAGATATACTTCTCAATGTTAGAGAGCAGTGAGGAAGTGTGGATTTTTTTTTTTTACTTTTTTTTTTTTTTAATTTAAGGAGAGATTGCTCTGTAAATTCAAGTTAATAGCAAAGGCTCACACCAGTTGAAACTGCAGCATGAACTCACTGCTTTCTTTGCTGTGCTGTGCAGCGGAATGGGTGGAAAACTTCAGAGCAGCAAAAAGCAGCATGAAAGGAGAGGGAAATTGTGTTGGGAGCTATGGGGGGAAAAGTGTTCATTCTGTTCTTTAATTTTGTTGTTGGAATTTCCACTTTTCTTTATCCCTTCTGATGAATGTATTTGATACTTAGAAATTTTTACTGATCTTTGCTTTCAGCAGTGCTGTTGTTTTTTTTTTTCTTTGAATAGTGAATAACGTTAATTCAAACCATCAAAAGCAATTAATAATCAAAAGCACTGTTATTGCCTGCTGCAGATATTAAAAATCTTGTGTCAAGTGGCCATGTTCAATGCTGCTGTAACTGCACCGCTTTGCTGATTGAGAATCTTGTCGTGTAAAAAGTTTGCAGATGGTTTGTAGAAACTTCACAGAAACAGCTGGGGATGTAGTTGGTTAAATTATAAAATAAGTTGAATACAAAGTTTGTTTTTCTCAACTGAGATGCAAAACATGAATCTGCACCTAATATAGTTTCCTGGTGCTTTTTGCATTTATTTTTTTTTTTTTTTAAAGGGGATAATTGCGAAGATTTTGAGGGGGTGTATGAGTTGTGATTTTTTAATTGTTTTATGATGCTGAAGTGTAAGTGAGGGTGTTGCTACAGTGCTTTAAGTGGCTTCATGCACCTTGAGCTGAGCAAGCCCTCAAAATCAAACCATGGTATCTACTTACAGGCTGAGGTTTTTTCCCTTATATTTGCCGAGCGTTTAACTTCCTTTTTTCAGAAGTTAAATTTTCTCCGAATGTCTTCTGAGCCTGTGCACAGCAGCGTGTGCGAGGATCCCTTATGCTCAACTGTGCCATGTGAGAATTGGCTGAGCAGTTCTACTACAGATTTGGTTTTTAATTTTCTTATTAAGACTGTCAGCACATAGTTTCTATTTGACATCTGAAACCTCAGCGTAGAGGATGGCGTGCTGCAAGCAGAGGGGTCTGAGTGGCATCAGGGGAAGGGTGGTCACGTCAGGGTGATCCGCACTCAGAATGACTCCTGTGAGTCATCCGCTGCAAGTGAATGCCAGGAAAGTGCTTTTGCAGAGCTCCATATGTGTTGTCTGCTGCGTGTGTGCACCAGAAGAAGCTATTCTAGGAATTACTTTAAAAGTTTATCCCATTCGGAGACAACTTCTGTTTCCTCTGCTAGGGTAGTCAGGTGATAGCAGGTTTTTGCTGACGAAAGGGATGACATGGAGGACATGAAAGCTGAAGTGATTTCAGGAAGAAAGACTGCTGCTTTTTCAAACAATCCTGTTTTCTTAAGAAAGTGACGTGTTTATATGAGTAGAGCAGACATATCCTCCTGGTGCTCTTTTCCCTAAAGCGTGACTGAAGTTTAACAACTTTGTGTGTGAACCTGGAAATTAGGGAGGTACAGACAAAGAGCAGGTCAGGGATGCAATTAAATCAGTTTACACAGCACTTCTTTATGTAGTTACTGTGTATGATCACGGCAGCCATTCTGTATGTACAGATAACTGTGGGATGCAAAGGGTTAAAAACCCCTTTCAGTATCTAAAGGGTGGCTATAAGGAAGACGGGGACAGGCTCTTTAGCAGAGTCTGTTGTGATAAGACAAGGGGAAATGGTTTCTAACTAAAAGAGGGGAGTTTTAGATTAGATATAAGAAAGAGGTACTTGCAGTAAGGGTAATGAAGTTCTGAAACAAGTTGCCCAGAGAGGTGATGGATGTCCCATCTCTGGAGATATCCATGGTCAGACTGGATGAGGCTCTGAGCAACCTGATCTAGCTGCAGGTGTTCATTGCAGGGGGTTGGACTAGATGACCTTATAGGGTCCCTTCCCAGTCAAACAATTCTACAACACTATGAAAATGCAGGAAGACACAGTGTGTAATGTAAGTGAAATGATCATTGATAGTTAAAAAATAAAAAAATAAAAAAAAATAATCAGGTGGAAGTCAACATACAGGTCACGGCTTGAGATGCCAACTGTGAGTCAATTCCACCTTTCCTTATAAATTTTAGTTTCTTTCCTGCAGACCAGTTTCCATCTAGTTTAGTTTGATGCCTCTGAACTTACCGGCTACTCATATCAAGGGAAAAGGCAGTTAATATTTGTAAGAAATAGAGGTGGCATGAAGTAATTCCTGAACACCCAGAGCACAACAGCAAATACTGCAGTCACCTCAACAATAGTGTTCAATGGGTGGCAAATTCCCAGTCTAATTTTCCTTCTGCATGCCTATTAATTTATCCTGTGACTTGGTCACAGTTTGAGACCTGGTTGACTGGGGGAATCATAGAATCATGGAATGGCTTGAATTGGAAGGGACCTCAAAGATCATCCAGTTCCAACTCCCCCCACCGTGGGCTAATTGCCCCCCATCAGCTCAGGCTGCCCACGGCCCCATCCGACCTGGCCATGAGCACCTCTAGGGATGGGGCATCCATATCTTCTCCGGGCAGCTATGCCTTGCCATCCTCTCAGTGAAGAATTTTCCACCTATGTCCAGTCTAAATCTCCCCTCTTTTAGTTTTAAAACATTAACCCTCATGTATTAAAACAAATACATGGCATGTATATAGTGTTATGCCAGACATGCCTCTTCTGTTGTTTCTGACTGGGGTGGAATGCAAGAGGTGCAACGCTTTCTGGAGATCTTGGCACCCACTAGATTCACGTTAGGACCCCTTGGCACAGGTGAGTGTGCAAAACCAAGCAAAAAAACCCACTTTAGAAAATATTTTTTTCATTGGATTTGAAGTGATTTGAATATTAAAACTATTGGAAAGTAGGTCCATGAGAGCTTGAATTTTTCTTTTTTTTCCTTCTGTTTCTCTTCAGATAAGCCCCCAGAAAAGCACCCGTGTTTTGACATTAACACATTTCTGCCTGATCTTCCTTTGTCACTCTCTATAGTGAAATAAGTGCAGTGCCTGTTGGGCTCCTTGGAGCTGGGAGAGCTTGGCAAAACTTCAGACCTTTTTAAAAGACTTCAGAGCTATACCAGCAAATGGTCCATGCTCTGTGGTCAGAAACATCATTTATCTGGCTCTGAAGTGATATGGAAGATGGGATCTTGTCCCACTAGCATGCAGAAGAGACAGAGACCATCTGTTGATGTTAGAGATATCTCTACTCCATGCCCCCACCTCTCCCTGTGCTTCTGTGACATCGTCTTGCTCCACATGGCATGGCATGACTTTGGTTGCTGCTTCTGAAACTGGAACCTGTGCTCTGAGCCCCAGCAGCTTCAAGAGCAGAGTGGGAACCTTGCAATGACAGGCACAAAAAGAAAATCCCTCCAGGCCACGTCTTTGCTCTTGCTTCTGTCCCTTTAATTTGGCTCCAGCAAGGCTAAATACGATGCTATAAATCACAAGTTACCTGCACAGGGAAGATCTTGCCCCCCTTTGCATTCCTCCCTGAAGAAGTAAGTGACATTTCTGTGGCTTATTGCCTAAAAAAAAATAAAAATGTTGCTTTTAACTCGACTTTGCAATCTGAAGGAGAGATTGGAAGAGCAGGAGTAAAGCAGCAAGTCTTGCTGTCATGCTCTCCATGCAGATGACCCAAATTTCACAAGTCCTACTGTACAGGTGGAGACAGCTTGGCTAGTGGAATTGGGAACATATCCTTGTGTGGAGCAGATGACTCCAAACTTCCATTTCCTACCATACTAATTAGCCCAACAGCCTGGAGATGGTTTGGCTTTTCAAGTACAAAAGTGCCTTCCATGCTTGGCATGTCCTGGAGGAGTAATTTCAGGCATGCTGTGTTGGTGTTATGAATGTGCTGGGGAAAAAGGTCCTTTCCTTTTCACCTCCTATGGTTACCTGTGAAATTAAATAAATAGGTTAAGTAGCTTCAAGGTACAAAACTGGGGAAGAAGACACATGCAATAGCTCAAATTCAATTATTGGCATGGAACAACAACCTCAGAACTGTAGCATTGTGAATCCTGTTACTGATTTGACATCTGGCTTTCCATCTCAACAAAACTAGTGATATGGTGAGGCTTCTTCTGTTGTATTCTGTGTCAGAGCAGACTGGTTTAGTACATGGATCTTTAACACCAAACTACTATTCAGAAAAGGAACAAAAAGTGTTTTCACATGCTTTACTCCAAGGACCCAAACAATGTTGTCTCCACCCATTCCTCAAACACAGCTCTAATAGAGTCCCAAAAGTTTGGTTCTGGGACATAATGCTGAACTCCATCACCACAATGAAATACAAATAATGGAATTTTAAACATCAGTGGAGAACACAAATTCCCTAATAATTGCCAAAATATGCTTGTTAAAGGAAAAAAAAAAGAAGAAAAATAAAAGGGGGTGTGTGAATTTTTTCATAACTAAAAGCACATTTTAGAAATGGTTTTCCAGTTAACATCTCTGAAAATACAAGACTGCACTGAAAAGAATGTTAGTGAGAGTCACATAAGCCCCAAGTCATCACAGAAATGAAAATGAATGGTGGCTGTGACCAAGATTTAATATATAAAATACGAGCAGCAGAACATAGTCTGGGTTCCTCTGCTTCCAGTTTGAACATGTAACTCTTCAGTGAATAATACTGGGATGAAAAATTCGGGCCAGCAAACTGGTTGTAATTGAAGTACAGGTTTTTAATAACTTTTTCATTTCATGTCTTCTGCAAAGTACAGAGAAAATGCAGGGAAAACAACACTGGCAGTTTTTCTTGTTGCTTTTGGTTTGTTTGTTTGTTTTTAAAGGTTTATTTTTGTTTGTTTTGTTTTCCTTTTCTTAGAAAGACAGGATACACGGAGTGATCGAAAAAGTAAAGACAACAGAAAATAGCAGAGTAGGGTGTAACACTCTCCAGCATCATTGTTGACTACTGAGAAAGCAATCTAGTCCTTTTCTAAGCCTGTGCAGATTTATTCTTGCATCTTTATTTTCCTCTGATTAAAATTCAATATAGCTCTTTTCAGTAAGAGGTTATTCTCTACCTTTTTACTAAAAACAATCCTCTTTTCATATTGAGCCTGTATACAAGCTCATTACATCTTGCTCATTTGGACATGAGTTGGTAAATCTTCCAGGTGCTTCATCGGGGATTTAACCATCCAATTCAAATGAATGCTCTTTTACAAAGAGGTTTACTTACAACTGCTGTTGTGCTTCTTTGTCTAATGGTTTAAAGTGCCCTAACCCCTTACCCATGTAATATAAAATTACCAAAGCAGTAATGCAAATGTTTAGCAAGAGTGTAAGATAGTAAATTTGCAGTCATGCTCATCCCAGCTACCAGAGACTTGCAGTTCAAGGACTTCCTATGTTAGCAGTGATTTTTTTTATTACTTTTTTTTTTTCCCTTGATGAATGATTCCTCATTGAATTTATCTGCAGTTTTAAATTTGAATGAAACCACAATACCTTGCAGCAAAGAAATTCTGTGGTTTGACCCGCTGGTTGCATCTATGTTAACAAAGCAATGTGTTGGAAGGGCTATTTGTAGGTGCAATTTTGTCTTGCTTCTGTATGTTGGGACATGCAGTAGCTGTTTGAGGTGTTTTCATGGAGTTCTGGAATGGCTGAGGTTGGAAGGGACATCTGGGTTTACCTGGTCCAACACCTGTTCAAGCAAGGACACCCAGAGCAGGTTGCTGATATTCAGATGACTTTGGAGATCTCCAAATAGGGAGAGACTCCACAACCTCTCTGGGCAATCTGTGCCCGTGCTCAGTTTGCCTCCTAAGGCCTTGAGATGTTGAATTCATTCTTCTTTCTTTGGAGGGCAGGAAGATCATGTTGCTTCTGCATCTATTGTGCTTCAGAATTTAATTTCTGACTAGTAATTAGCAGTGCTCAGATACAAGGATATACATATTATAAGATTATTAAGAAAAATCAGGATCCTCCTCTCCTACACACATTACTTTGTTATATTTGCTTTCATCTACCATTTTATTTCATCTTGCACGTCAGTGAAAGTACAAACTACATCTCTGCACCAATTTGTGACTAACTCATTGCGAATCTTAATGTTTGTCTAGTTCTGTATTCTGTGGATCTAAAATGAGGAAATTACTCTGTAGAAAGGAAAGATTGTGGAGAACTTACATTATGCTCCAAGAGATAAGGTTGTAATTCAAGCTCTCCCCAGACTTTGAGACAGTTAGGATGAGTTACTTAATCTCTTTGTGCCTCAGTTCCCACCAGTAAAACGGACTTGTTAATACTCGTCTTATCTATAAACTTGCCATGGCATACAGCTCTATCCACGGAGAGCCCACAGCAATGAAGTTTCACTCTTTGGCTGAACTTTTTAGCACCTGCCCTCATAAAAATAACTTCTGAATGAAACTAGAGTTTAACTCTTTAGAGAACAAGTAATTCCATGCCCTTCCCTCAGTATTTCTGCCTTTGCTAGGCAACGCCTTGGACAATCACTCAAATAACCCTCTGTGCAACAGCTTTCTATTTTTTCCAAGAAGTTGTTAGGCTGAAGCTGGTGGTGGAAGCATGGAATCTAGAAATGAATGCTTTCTCTGAGATTTACCCAATGGCAAATTATGTAGTTTTGTTGTTTTATTTTCCTTTTTTTTCCTCTTTTTTTTTTTTTAATTCTTCTGTTCACTAAAATTTTATCACAATTTGTAAACTCACTGTTTTGCTTTATTAACACCCTCACCATCCACTCATCCAAGTTCTATCTCTTCTTTGTATGCATTTCCTTCTCTGCATAGATGCTGCTTTCTAGTCTCATAAATGCCTGTACAAATAACTTGTCATAGCTTCATTTCTTTCTCTCCTTGATTTTCTTATTTCCCTCTCCCTCACCCCCATCAGTGGAAATGCAGCTCTACTTACCTGTGGTTCATCACCTTCTTTCAGAGATACCCAGGCTACATGGCACTTTCCCGGCCTTTGGCAGCATAGATACCCACTGTGTCCTGTGTCTGTCAGGTGTAATTAGAGCAGTGAAACCCTTTTAGTACTTATTTTTCTAGCAGCTGTTCTTACAGCATTGTCTAAATAACAGGCTTTGTTCTCTTCAGCAGGGATTCATTAAAGAATAAGATGCTGTACCAAGCACGGACCAGAAGCAGGTGATACCAGGGATATTTGTAGTCTTTTGCTGGATCTCTGCAAGAGCCAGAGGATTTTCTTTTGATTGACCTGAGCAGGAGCTGTATTTCTTGTGTGTAAGGAAAATGATCCAACTTTTCCCTGTGGATGTTGTCTGATGGGTATCACCGTTTCTCAGGGAAGCTGCTTAGACTTCAGGAGCTCTATTATTTGTGGAAAAAAATGCTTCCTGTAACTAAAAATAAATAAACAACCTCTTATGTAACCTAAATGTTACCATCCCTCCTCCTTTATTTGAATAGCTGGATTTGCTTATACTGGTAATACAAGAATTTTCCTTAATTAAACAACAAAATTCTCATAAAAATTGTGGTTTTATGTAACTTTTCTCAGATAGTTTTTCCCTGATTTTATGTATCCCTTTGCCTCATCATCGGTGGAACAGGCTCCTTAATTTTTTTTATTCCTCTGATAAAGTCAATGGACCTACTGTGTAGAGTTGACAGCTCATTACAGGGCACTTGCTTCCAAGCTCTTGTTAATGCACCACTGTGCTTATGGACCACTGTTAACCAGCAGATACTGATTTTTATGTATTTATCCATTTTAAACTAATATTTAAATGTTAAGATCTTCTAAAGGTAGAAATATTGGGAAGCTCAGCAATTATCATAATAACTGTACTGTCTCTCTTCTGTTGAATGTATAGATTTCAGATTGTTGGAAAAAATCTATTGTGTAAGTTCTTCTAGATTATTTTAAAATAGATTTCAAGCTAAATTGTCTTGGAGTTAGTTATTTTCCTAAAAAGCTGTATACATACTGATTATTTGTACCTGTTAGAAGATGAATTTTCTTCTTCACATAACTTTATCGGAGATTATGGGAATAAGTAGTGGAAGACTGGTTCTCAGGTGAACATGCCTGAAATGCAGGCAGTGTTTATCTTACAGCAGCAGATCAGTGGAGCCAGAACTTAGGTGGGACTGGAGATTTTATCTATTAACATTTTGTGGCAAAGCATTCTCTTAAACAGCTTAAGTATATTCCACACAAGTTTGCAAGGGAAAGTAAAGCAGGGAGGAGTTAACTTTTTTCTTTAGTTTTAAGATTTTTAGTTGTAAATAGGGTTCTCCATTTCCAGGTCTCAAAGAAAACAGTGATGTGAAAAGGCTATAGTTGAGTCTTTTTAAAGCTGTGGACATTGCAGTTCAGAAATATACGTGGATCTAAAGGTCTTTCTCCATACAAAATATATTGTAAATATACTAGTGAGTTAAAGTACAGTTGTCACCCTGACACTGCATCTCCCATTACGCTCATCCTGAATCAGGAGACACTGGCTGATCCGCTGGCAGATCTCAAGCTGAATCTATCTGATCTGCAAATAGTAACTAAATTCACCTTCAGACATTTTTAGAATGGACATAACATCACTTCTCAACCTTTAGCACTGTAATTAATCTTTACTTGAAGAAAGCAAGGGCTTAGAGCATGTTAATGGAAGTGGATTCTAATCCCTGGGAGGTTTGCTTGGCTTTGCATGAGAATCCCTTTGATAGGAAATGTATGACCCATGTTATGGAGCTGATCATTTGAGTCAGTAGAGCTGTTGGACGTTTTTGCTAATTTGGTAGACATCATTTCCATCACTCTGGTTTTACCAGAGCACTGCTGAGGCTGGTGGGTTTCCTTGTAGACCTTAGACTTGTTACTTCTTGGAAAAACTGGCCTTGGCAAGAGTTGTAGAATACTGCTGACCAGGTCAAGTTTCATCTGGATGTGCCAAAATAAGCGATTTCTGTAGGCAGAGCCCTGGGAAAAATTATGGACTTAGAAGGGAGGAAAGGTATTAAAGGCCTCAAATAGGATGATGGGGAGAAAAGTATTTAAACACTGATGTAAACTTTCATTGATTCCAAGAGGAATTAATCGAGGCAGTATTTTATGTGACTTGGAGCTGGACTTCCAGCTGACATGAACTGACAGTGTTCCTTGGAGCAAGTTGTACTGGCTTAGACTATCTGAGAGCTGGGACCTGTGTGTTTTGGAGAAGACTTGACATCTTTCTTCTTCTATGGAAAATGTTTAGATCTAATGGGTGAAAAAATGTCCTGTTCAGAGCAGTTACTGTATGAATTACTTCCAGCCTGCTGTTGACCAGATTTACTCTGTCTGAAGTCTAGACTCCATAAGGCTCTTGGGAATAAGATTAACTTAGGCTTTAAATTTCTGGTTATTTTTTCCCTCTATAAAAGAAATAAATGACCTATCTCTTTGCTCTTTCAATCAGCATTCAAGTAAACTAATAAATTTAGCATAATCTTCTAACAGATCTGACCCTATAAAATCCTAGTTTGCAGTCAGGCTGTGTAAACCAACTATGTAAGTTGCACAGCAATTTTAAGTCACTGGGAAGTGGTGATAGAGGAAACCGAATCTGCTGCATCAGACTAAAATATCTCTGCTGCCCTTTAGAGCTAGTTGTGATTTTCGCAAGCAGAATTTTTTTATTATTCCTGATAAAGCAGTTTGTATTTTTAACCCAGAGCAATGAGGCTCCTCCACAGGGCTCTGGGACTGCTCTTACACTGAGTTCAGATCTCCTAGCTGTTTGCTGAATGTTAAAGCTACATCTGTGGTCAGTAAGTTGCTCTCTTTGCTGTGAAATTTTTAAAATCTGTGGTTAATGAGAGATCACGCTGTTTATACAGGTCTTACAAGTGCATCTCCAGAATCTGGTTACATGATTCCTCAAAACTGGCAACATCACTGTTTCATGTGGTCTTTGAGATCTTTGCTTAAATCTTACGAGAAAAAATGCCAATGAGATAAAAGAATTTAAAAGCAGTCTCTGTTCGCCATGCCCACAATCTGGAGAAAAAGAAAAGTTACTTTTTTACTAAGAGGTTCTGTAGCTTGAATATACATTCCCTAGAAATATTTTATATAAAAAATTACAAGACCTGCTTCAAAATTAATGTCTCATATTTTATTTTTTGGCTCAACGCATCAGAGGCAGATGTTGGTGGTATGGCATTAGAGGATGAACCTTCTCACCAATATTCTGTTACGTTTTGTTGCTACGTGACAGATGGCAGCAGAGGGGCAGTCTGACAAAATGTCGTCTGACACAGAAGTGTGTATGAGGCAAACGTGTATCATTGAATTCCTCCACACAGAAAAACTGTCATCCACTGATATTCATCAATACTTGCTGAATGTTCATGGTGACCAGAAAGTGCATGTGTGCATAGTGGTGTGTTTCAACAGTGATGACAACAACGAGAAAGACAAGCCACGTTCTGAATGGCCACGCACAGCTGTCACACCACATGAGTGTCTTGATCAGCTCACCCATGTGAATCAGCTAATGGTGGCAACTAAGTTGAAGAAATAGCATTTTGTGGCTGTGAATTTGCTGTATCAATTATGTTATTGTGCTGTTGTAGTTCCCATGGAATTTAATAGGAGGCGTTACTTTCCGAGCAAAGTACATTCAGCCTGAATTTTCCCATAGTGATGTGTCTGAGATGTGATTATTGCACTTCAAAATCCTTTCTTCTTTCTCTGATGCATGGATACTGCATAACAATACACAAGAAAGCATCCAACAACAAAAAGAGGTAATTATTTATATGGTGACAAAATAGCAAACAGGATTTGATCCGTTACCAAAAACATTCATGCTGTTCACATTGGTGTAGTTGAACTGAGACTGAACTGAAATGAGGAGAATGAGCAGAGATAAAGTTGCAGGTCCAATTCCAAGAGGCACAATTTTGTCCTATTACAGGAAGATAAGTTACGGTTGCCAATATTATTTTTGGTGCAGTTACAAATATTTGCTGTATGGATATCGCAGGAGAAAAGTCCTAAGCAAAGGCTTCACCTATGGGAGTGAGAGGGGGGGAAATCAACAGTATAGTCACTGTCTAAAAAAGTAAAACACCTTGAGATCAAAATGTACCATAATGTACAGAAACATAGCTAGACTGTACTGCATTAATCTGACTGTAGTAATCATTGCCTTGCCTTCCCATTAAACTCTCTGCAAGTTACAGCAGGCTTGTTTGGTTTTTATGTATTGGCAATTCAGTTTATGGATTAAATTTAAGCAGATATTATGAAAATGCATGCTATAACAACAGGGAAAAAAAACAAACAAACAAACGAACAAGCTGCTGTGATGAAAATGAGCCATGTACACAGAGAACTTCTGATGTGGACATGTAAAAATGTTGGACTCCAGGTTGCAACATTGCAAAACATGACAATTTGGAACGCAAAATAAGTTCTGCTTTTTTTTTTTTCCCCCCCATTTGTTCTTATACAACAGCAGTCAGACCACACAGGAAGTTTGCACAAATCTACACAGTGAAAGTGGATGGGAAAGCAGAACTAGTTCAGCAGCAAAAGGCTGAGCATTTCTTATTCCTTCAGCAGCTGGAAGCTTAGTGGCACTGTTGAATAAAATCAGCTTTCCAGGGAGGAATCCGTATAATCAGTATGTATGATGCTTTCTTAAGATGTGATGATCTGGAACAGGGTAGTTACCTATATATGGTAGCTTTGTATCTACTCAGTACAAGCAGCCAATTCTGAATTCCTTGAGGAAGATGATAAAAATATGCTTTGACTGAGGGGTTCCAGCAATAGCTAGCTAATAATTTCAGACCTAGAAGGACTTCCTTATGAGGAGCGCTTAATTACAGAGGCAAAGAGTTATCCAGAATAATGAGCACTTCTCAGAAATGGCGATTTAGTCTTTTGTTGTTTGAATTTTGTCATAACACAAAGGGAGGGGAAAGTCTTGCAAGAGATTGGAAAGCAATAACCCGCATGAAAATAAGCTTGGAGGATACAGTGCCAGCGGATACCATGGAGGCCATATGCTTAGAATTGGGAAGATGAAACTAAAAGGATTTTAATGGGTGATGAGAACATCTACAGTTAGATAGGATTAAAATGGATGGGGGAAGGATCTAAGTGCTCACACTTCGGCCAACTATTATCTGAGGTCGAAGAGAATCTTTCCTTTTTTGGGAACATATCCCTATCCATGTAGGCTCTTTGTATCTCTCAGGGATAGAAGGTCATATAAAACAAACTCCTGTCTGTTCCCGTGAGACAGTTCCCATGTTACACAAGAGTGTTAAAATCCTGCTAATTGAATTTTCTCTCTTAATGCTGAATTCTAGCAGTATTTACTTTATTGATGCAATGCATGAGTCAAAAGGCAGAATAAATCTTTCAAGCCTCGTGTTACTGAAGAATATACTTTTATTTAGCGGTATTATATGTGATAACTTAACCACTTTCTGTACCAAAGAGTTCCACAGAGTAATTTTGCATTGCATTAAAATAATTATCCATCACTATCTGAACTTCATGTACTGTCACATAGGTAAATTGTATACTTCAGCAAGCCAGCATGCATTCTGAAATTGTTATGGGAAAGATTTGCATTAGGAAAATGTAGATTTCCTCCCCCTCCTTCCTATGATAAAAATCTCCGTACACAATAGCATTACTGCCACATGTCATGGGGACACTGTATAAATTACAGAGTTACAAATTTGTCAGCCCAACCAAATGTCTGAAAGAATAATGTCATATTAGTTATATTTCAGCTGTAAGCCTGGTCTGTTTTAACCTTGATTTGTGTGGCAGCTAGCCATACCAACAGCTTGTGCATGGTTGATAATAAACAACTTTGTTTTAATGTTACAAGATTCTCATTTAATTCCTGGGAGCTTGATGCATTGACGACCAAAGATAAAATTAATTCAGACATATCACTGGGGTAAAGCATCAGATTAGGCTAACCACAAAATACATGGTTCTGAAGGTTCCCAGATCATAAGATCTTTTGCATGTTGTAAAGCAAACTTTCCCAAGTTGGATAACGCGCTAGAAAATACTGAGACAGCAAACTGCTTTATGCACACAGCAAGCCTTAGTATAACTTGGTTCTGTTTCAATTTTCTTTTGATTTTACCTTTCTGTGGGAAGATCTGTATGTTCAAGCAAGAAAATTTTTAGATAGAAAAGCTTTATTAATTTGCAGTTCTGCATTTTCCCCCCTGTATTATCATGCCATTTTAAGAATAAGAAGTAAATGTGGAAGAGCTGGAACCATTGAAATTCGTTTTTGTTTTTCTTTGTTTTGTATATGGGGGAAGGCAAGGGAAGGCTAGCTGTTGTTGTTTTGTTTTTATTTTTGATGGCTTCAGTATTTGGGGGGGAGGCGGGGTAGAGTGTTTGTTTTATATTATTTATTGTTACTTTATTATTATTAATTTTACTTGTTATATGGCTTTGCATAGGTTGCTCCAGAAGTAATGCCTCCTATTTATTTCCATGGAAACTGCGACTGATAGAAAAAGCACAATAACAAGG
>JAOWBP010000001.1:4502418-4512876 GCA_028571105.1 Tragopan temminckii
GTGTTCCATTTTTCTATCCTTCTGCCTTAGTCCCATGAAACAAGAATATTAGGAATTATTAATTCCCTGTTATTTATCGGTTATTCTTCTTGTGATGTCTTAATATATTAAGTATTTTCTGTGGAAGTAATTTTGATATTACAGGCAGAAGATTCCAACATATGTGATTTCCAAGGAAACAGAAATCCTACTACCAGACAATTTCTTATAGAAGTTATCAATGGTACAAAATGACATTGACTTTAGTAGGTCTATTCCTATGATAGAACAAGACAGAATGACCACAAGTTGCACAAAGATTGCTTCAGGTTGGATATTTGGAAAAAATTCTTCTCCAGAAGAGTGGTGAGGCACTGGCACAGGATGCCCAGGGCGGTGGTGGAGTCACTGTACCTGGAGGTGTTGAAGAAACTTGTAGACGTCATACTAAGGAACAAGATCTAGTGGTCAATATTTGTTGCAGGTGGACTAAATGATCTTAGAGATCTTTTCCAACCTTAATGATTCTGTGGTTCTACAATTCCTGGCATGTAAAGTTCACTACATTAATTTTTCAAGTAAATTAACCCAATATACAACCCAGACTTTTTAACTTTTCTTGTACTCTTTTGAGAGGACAAAAAAAGTACAACTTTACTGCAGAAGATGAATTTGTGGTGTGAAAACACCTGTGGACTTTGAACATGACCCACCTGTAAATTACAGGATTAATCTGGCTTTGGTTAACTTCATAATTTGGGGCTGAGTGCACCTTCATTCCAAAGAGCTGTGAGACCCTCTCTCGTGGTAAGGTAATTCAGCACATTTCAGCATACATTTTTACTACAGTGAGGAAGAAAATATAAAATAAATAATGAGTATTACAGTTCTCCTTTCTTATTACTTCATGGCCAACCTTCCTATGTTAAATACATGAATTGTTGCTCATATTTCCACTGGAGCAAACACAGGCTTGGTTGCTGCTGTACCATTGCTCCTTATCCCTTCACAGAGGAGGTCTAGGAGAGTATAAGGTTGTGCAAGAAGGTCCTCAAGATATAGGACATCCTTGCAGAATGATCAGGGGAAGGAGTGGCACATAATTTTCCAGTGCTCAGCTAGACTGTATAAACTGTATGAACTTATTTCCAGGTGTTATTTTCTCAGTTTCTCTCACACATTACCATATAGTGGATTTACCAAATCCTGCTATATTAGATTTATTGCAGATGGTGTCTTAAGTATCACTGATGGTTCCCTGAAGTATATTCTCTGCTAAAATGTTCAGTTTGATTTAAGTGACCAAAGTTACAGTGCTCCCACCAGTTCCCAGGGGAAGCTCTTCAGACTCCAACAGATCTCAACTAGCAGTTAGCATGTCTCACACATCTAATTTTGTCCTTTTAATTGTAGCCTCTCCTTGCACTCTGATCTTGCCATTTGCACTTTCTCTGTGGCATGTCATAGCTTAGGATACAAATGACCCACTTTGTGAAGCCTAAGGTTTTGTCTAAACTTTTATTCAGAGAAGATAAAGATAGAAAAACATATGACGGGAAAAAAAAATAGTTACCCATTTTATATCTAAGCTCAGGAGGTAATTCCCTAAATCCTTCTACCTTACTCTATTTTTACTATTTTCTGTTTTAATTGTCTAACATGGATAGTCAGAGACAAGTAGTAATCCTATCAACTGTGCTCTCTAAGTCCTAGTACCTTTGTTCAGGTCAAATTGGAAGTCTTGGTTAGAGACTGCCATTAAAGGCCTATTCATGAACCATATCAAAGTCTAGAAGGTCCTAATTTCTGAATGTTAAATTTAAAAGGTGGGTAGGACGGATCTGAAAACTTTTGTTGCTGATTTGTTTACTTTTTTCTTCACGTTTTTGGCATCAAGAATTTATGAACAGGCTGGGAGATTTAGAAACTTAATTTTCTAATAAGTTTATAAAAGTGTTTGATAAGGGCAGCTTTCTATTAAAATGAGCCCTTTTTTTTTTTTCTTTTTTTTTTTCTTTTTTTGGAGCAAAAATGTAAGCCATACATCTTTTTAATGATATTTTAAGTGAACCTGTTTTGATATTGTAGACTTTGGACAGAGTGGTATTAAAATGTGAGTAAGAGAACATGAAAGAAAAAGGAGTGTCTTTCTTGAGAAGCTTTATTGTGGGTATGTAGGCTGCCTTAACATTGTTCTGGGTTTTTGTAGCTACAAACATTTGTGTAATAAGAGTATAATCATCCTTGCCATTGCAGCACATCTTCTTTATCACAGGTACGGTTTAGTCGTCTAGGATTACTTTCATAGAATCACAGCATTGAAGAGATTGGAAGGGACATCTGGAGATCATCAAGTCCAACCCATTAAGTTTGTCTCAGCCCACATTAGGATATGGAATGAGGTACGGCCTTGGTGAGCTGAAGAAGGCAATCTCCATCCAAAGATTTGCCATCAGCATAAAGTGAGAGTCATCCAATATTTAGGTTACATATTTTCCTCCTGGCTCTTATCAGTCTTTCCGATGTCAATTGTAAACTTCAATGAAAGGGCTCTATTTGAATGCGCGTGCGTGAAGTATTTCTCATCTTGGAAAGCACTTTTGGATGCTAAAATGCATTAATGACTCACCTCCAAATGGAAGATGTTCTGCTTTGGAAAGCATGGTTGATTTCGTTGCTGATTCAGGACAAGTCTTGCCTCCCTCTAAATGGGGTTCAGATAAGGTAAAGATGAAAAATCCCAGTGATAGAGGAGGAAAACAGCATTTGAGGGACAACATAAGGCTGTATGTACCTCCTGTACATTGCTTATAATATAATGACAATGACAGCATTTTTTCTTTAGTATTTCTCAGCCTTGAGAGATAATCCTGCAGGGAATTAAAGACTTCTCAGAAGTCCTTAATTCCCATTGATTTTAGCCATGTTTACTGCCTTAAAAATGAGACACTACATTTGAATAAGATGTAAGTGCCTTGTAAAAACAAGGTAAATATAATGATTGAATGTAACAATCAGTCATAAGTTTGAATAAATTTTTCCTGTTACATCCAGCTTTCATTCATCCCACTTTAAGTTTTTATACCTTTATTTCAGATGTGAAATAGCTGCTCTTTCAAGAACGTAGACTTCAGCAAAACATACAATCAGAATTGGTAAAACCACTTTGAATTGTGTGGAACTGAAATGAAAATAGGTAATGGTAGCATTAGTCAGCATGTATGTCTATGTACGACAGTTGCCTCATAGCCCCTGTGATAAAGCAAAATAGGATGGCATTGTCACCTGTCTGTCTCTTCACCCATCATTAGTTAGGTTAGAATTGGTTAAGGTGTCATATATGCCAACTGATGTAGTGGGACACTATTCAGTGTTGGTTGCTATGGGTTCTGGAGTCACTAAATCTGTTTTTATTTCTATTCAGACTTAGAGTCTATAAAAAGTGCCACATCCTTTCATTAAAAACTACAAGTTGGCATCAAAATCTACAGAATAACAAACATTGTGTCTGAGTAGCTATAGGAATCCTAGATGTTCTCTGTAGTACTTATTAAAAAAAAGAAATACTTTCGCTCCTTTTTACAGAATGTAATGGGATTAAGAACACACTTTGTGTGATACACCTCACAAGATTTGCTAGTGACTGTAACATATCAGTAACTTTTTATACCTTCCTAGCATTTTACTAAGCTGTCATAAATCGAAAGGAGTTTCTGCGATTTCAGACTTTGGCTAGCTTTAAAAGAATAATTTGAAATAAGCACTTAAGTAAGGAATTGTGAGACAAAGATAAACTTCTGCAAGAGGCTCAGCTTCCACTGAAATAATCTCATATGTATGAGATTTGTGTTTATAGCAAAACCAAGCTGTTGGTCTTTGAGACAGAGACAACAGCATTTTTTTTCTCCATCTTTTCACCTAAATGAGATCCATCTTGTTATTTGATGTAAATACAGTATTTTTCATTTTCTCTGTTTTCCCAGTTTTTGAAATTTGGGAGTAGAAGACGTACCTTTTAGGAAGGAATGAGAAAGGTACTTATTTTGCTGCTATTGGACCATCTATTGCATGTTCTTGGTTAGAATCAGCATATTCAATTATCATTAAAATCAATATGTATTTGTTATTCAAAGCATGGCATATGTTTAAAAATATTGAAGCAAATACTGTTATGTTAACTACTTCAAAGTTTATATCAGTACAGAGAATAGCAAAGATTTCTACCAAAGAGCTGCATGACATTACAAGCACTTTCTGGCCATATTTTCACATATATAGTGCAGCACTTCAAAATCTCCACCAAAGTTCATTAGACTTGCCATGGAGTGAAATGCTGAAGAGAAGTAAAGCTGGTAAAAAGGCTGAAAGGCATGTCCTATGAGGAGAGGCTGAGTTTTGGTTAGTCCTGAAGTGGTCAGGCAATTGGGCAAGAAGGTCTGTGTAGGATTCTTCAAACCGAACTCTCCTACTCTAACAGGGAACAAAAGGAACAAGTATAAACCTGGAGACATGAGAAATTGCTTTGTATTCTTTTCATATTGAAACCATCTCTTTTCAATACTGTTACTGTTCTTATTGTTTTCATTACTATCTCTGTGCATTCTGCAGGGCATTACAACTAAGAATTTCATAACATGTATAATGCTGTACCTGAAGTATTGCAGGGAAGAGTTATACCACAACAGACATCTATTTCTTACAGGCATCATTTTAAATTTATAGTTCCATTACTTCCAACTGGGTTTGCGGTTTGACTACTGGTTTATGAAGTATTAATTCTTGTTTTATTTTGAAAAATACTGCTTTCTTAGTTTAAAAAGTCAATATATAAAATGGCAAACATTTTCCCACTTGGTTACAAGTAATTAGAATCCACCAAGAGAAAAGTCATCTGTCAATTGCAAACACTGTTCTTAAAAACAAATCCTCTGTGCTGTCTGACTAAGCCAATGTTTAAGCAAAACAAATATATTTAAATATTCAAAGATATAGTTGATGCGATAACACTTTTAGTAGAGCTTAATTCAAAAATCATTGCAGTGTAGTAAACAGAACAGCCCCTAAAACAGAGATTAAAACAAGTGATGGTAGAACTGCATATAAATGACAAAATAACCACAGGTATATGAATCTTCATTGCTGAAAGCGACGACATTTCACAGTAAACACAAGAGGTGGAGGTCAGATGGTAGGGAAAAAAAAAAAACACAGCAGTTGAAATAAAAATATTCAGATATTGTTGATCTGTGACATGGCTGCAGTGTTTGACAATGCTCAGATCATGCACCAGACCAACACTGTCTCCTTCTAACAGAAATATATTATAAAGGTGTAATATATACGGACATAATATTATGCACTTGGCCAAATCTTATTGATCATGAGGCAAAGCATAAAATTTACTTTTTTTTTCTTGTTTTTTTGAGTCAGTTGGGTGCAGTTCAGTCACATTTTCATACTTACCTTTACAGTCTTATTGACCTGAAAATTCATAGCTTTAATAAAAGTTGAGGGGTTTTTTATTATTGTTTTTGTATGACTTGCATTTAATCAAAGGACTTAGCAACATTGCTATAAATTTATAGTCACAGATAATAAAGATTAGAAAAAGAGACCCTGAAACTTTTGTTTTGAATACATCTTGTACTTCAAACGTACACGCTTTTATAACATGATCTCTACGTTAAGACTTTCCTTATTTCTATTGTGGGTTTTTTTCCTATCAAAGTGTCAAACCCAAGGATCCCAGACCCTGAACTGGTGTTAAGTGTTCAGTACTAACGGCTGTACTGAATGGTCAAATGCTAACCTGCCTTGCATAATCTGTATGCAGTGCAGCAGCTCGATAAGCAGTGGCAAAGAGAGGTTACGCTGCCCACTGGTTGGTTTAATTGGAGTTAAGTAGATCTATTATGTCTGTGTGCCCCATACACTAGCTGTTTGTTTTGATTAATGCATGCATTCTATGAGTGAAATGTGTGTGTGTGAAAGAGAGAGAGAAACTTTTAGAAGAAATAATGAACAGTAAGAAGATGCTATGTAGACTAAATTTTCCCCAAAGCTCAGTGTATTTTAATGCTTCCCCCTGGTGGGGATATCCAGTTTCAAACTCTTTGATAGATTTGCTGCTCAGGATGAGAAGTAGTCAGCAAATTTATGTTTCTCCAGTTGGGTCGCTAGGAATTGAGGTACTCAAAACACCAGTCTTGCTAAATTTTATTACTTCTCTGTGGGACAAAAATAACAGTGATTAATCTATGAATGGGCATTTGGCCAAGAGGGATGTAAAGACTTGAACTGCGCAGTTTAAAAGAATAAGTTTAGAAATACGGCTGGAAATAAAAGCAGCTGGGAAGATCTTTCTTGAATTTTCTCAGAAGGATATATAGGCTGCAAGGTTATTGTGATGGGGAAAAGAATAAAGGTTGAGGCATTAGCTTGAGAAAGGAGGAGAGACACTTTCTGCTGTAGGTATTATATTGCCAGACAGTGATGTAGTTTCAGGGCTGTCATTTTCCTGGACTGTAACAAAAAAAAGGGGTTTTACTTTGATAATCTCACAGGAGCGAAGATGACTTTCCTGCAGAACACAAGGAATAGATGAACCTAATGGAAAGGAAAATGTGAGAATCAGGACAAAGCCTTTCCAGATAAGCTCCATAAAGGTCAAGTAAATTCAAGTCCCTTCCAGTGCCAGCTGAATATTCTTGGCAGTTACAAAGAGAACCTAGATGACTCATGCTAAATGCTTAAAACAAGGCAGCAACTCTCCACCGCCTCTGAATGTTAGAACATGTGCTGCAGGAAATAGCTGCATTGTGACCTTGGACTGAAGACTATTTAGAGAAAGTCCTTTGGTGGTCTTACTTATTGCTCTGAAAAACTGGGAAGTGTCAGCAGCCAGGATCTGCTCAGGACCTCATACAGCCATACCAGCCACGTCTTCTAATGAGAAACAGGGAGATTGTTCAAGAAGCTAGGAGAAAAAGAGACAAGTTCTTGTTAGAAAATAAGAATAACAACCCAAGTTGGGATAATGGCTCATAAGCTTTCGAAGTTTCTAGATTCTTATCTAAATGAAAATTGAACTTCTGAACCTTCTGAGGTTAACTTGTCTCGACTTATAACATCATTAGGAGATAATGTCAATGAAATGGAACATTGTCACAGGACAGCAGTTTCCCACTGCTAAGAAAATGCTGAGCCAAAGCCAAGATATTTATTTTCAAAGTGGGAGATATTTACCCTGTAAACATGTTCTGTTCCAGTGACTTTATGTCTATTACACTAAATTGCTAACGAGGTAGATACTGCATGATATGTGTGGTTAAACTAATAAGAGTTTCTCCATGTCCTCCTATTGAAAAGATGTTTTCTTATTGAATTAGAGAACAGGGTGTTTCAGCCAATATGAAAAAGTTGATGTATTCTAGTGTGGGTTTTGGTATATATATCCCACTTAAGTAGCTCCTCAGCATGAACAGCTGGAAAGCCCTGAGTCATACAACAGCTATAGAGCTGTAAATTACTTGTCTTGCAAGGCTAACATGTAACATGGCACTAGCACAGAAGACATCACAGAAAACACAACTGAAGCATCTCATTAATTTCAGTAAGATTTGTAAAATAGTGCCAAAGGAATATGAGCAAATTTTTGAAGATGGAGAAGGGAGAGTATGTCTGGAGCAAGGAACTGCTCTTTGTGTGAACCTAAGCATTCCCATATTCAAGCCTCAGCAGACAGGAATTTGGAGAAGAGCACGTCTTCAATCAAGCCTAGGTAGTATCGGTCCCAGGAGAGGTAGATGGTTATAAAAGTAGGAATTCTAGATAGTTTTAATAATCACTTCCAGTAAACCAAATATCTGAGCTGTAGACTGATTTTTCACCTACTTTGACAGTCACAGTGCTTGATCGTGGACCACATGGAGAAAATATGAAAATTTTGCTAAAAAGTGATTTTTTTTTAATTGTGCTTTTGATAAAAGAAATCAAACCTTAAATCAACAACTTCAAAAATTCAAGAAATTCTTCCTTTCTGTTCAGACACTGAGGAAAGCCCAAAAATAAGTTCCTAGGAAGAAAAAAAATTCCCATTTAAGATACTCATTTTCCTAAAGGGACCGAGTTTGTAAGTCACATTGATGTTTATATAATATTTGTTATTTCAGAGGTTTAAGGCTGCTTAATAATTCTGTGGAGCTGGATCCTCACGCCTTAAACTTATTGAATCACAGTTTTTTCAAGAATTACAGTTGAATATTCCATATTGTAAAGGCATGAACTGGAAACACTGACTGTTATGGTATACTTATATACAGCAGTGAAGCAATATCTTATTATTTACTCCTATCATCCTTTTTTTTTTACTATGAGGGCTGTTCTCTGGGCAAGAAATCAGCATAGAATTGCTTAAAAAACTATTAATGTCTTTCCTATTCATTTGCAGATAGATATTCCAGGTGTTTCTGCTGAGAACATCTTCTCTGCTCCTTGATGAAAGTAGAAGATTTTAGTGTTTCAGAAATAAGCCAGATTTGCAGCATTAAACACGAAAGCAAACATTTCTCACTCATATTCTTACTTTTGTTATGAAGTCTCTTAGTGCTTTAGTCTGTTCTGAAAATCTTGAAAGTAAAAGGGGAAAAAAGGACTTCCAGGAGCAATCCCGGGCAAAGCTGAAGTGAGTTTGGAGTCTGAGTTCGCATTTCTAGACACCTTGTTTTTCAGCATATAACTTAGCTCAATGACCATCCTTCCTTTGACAGCATATGTCAATGGTGATAAGCTCCACAGTATCTTCCATATTCAGGTGGCCTCAGCATGTATTTTCGTAGGTTTATTTCAATTCATTTTAATATAGCCCTGGAGCAGATGTCATCAGGATTCAATAATCACAGTTTATTGGGTGGACAGAAAGCAGGCAGTGAAGTCTCTATTGGGATCTTCAATGTCAATTTATGAAGTGCTTTGCAAAACTAAAATCCATCTGATTTCCATCAGCCTAGCCATAAATGTAGACATAATGATTCTGTCCACTTATTTTCAAATCATTTAAACATAACTACCTCCCAGAATTAGGAGACATGGATCACTGCACAGCTTAGGCACTAATATAGTGGTTTCCACTCACCAATGTCCAATAGTCCTGATTAGTTTAGTGTTCCTCTCCTGTATCACTCCACATCATTAAAAACTATCAGAAAGTGTAGACTATTGCTATTCAGATTTTCCTACACAATCTACGCTCAATTTAGAGAGCAGAAAATTTAAAAAAAAAAAAAAAAAAAGTTGCCTGAAATACTGAGATTTTGAAGTGAATAAAGATGTCAGTTTCACAAACAAAACTGAACTCTGTTTCAGTTATGTTTTCCTTCCTCCTAAGTAACATCAGCTTTGTTAGAAGTGGTTTTCATCAATGTTAAGTTGATGACTGAAATGGGGGCAAATCCTCAGTTAGACAATGTTTTAGTGGAATTTATATGAGAATATAAATATGCATAGCAACATTTCAGTGATTTCATTATTCCAGAGAAAAATTCAACTCAGAACACGTACGGAAACAATTGAGACATAAAGTTGGATGCATTTTAACATGGAAGTTTAATTTGTATTTTCTATGTTTATTTACTGGGAAGGCTTTATTATGAGCGGGATGTTCATCTGATCAAATGCAGTGATGCAATTAAATTGCTGCTTGTTGAAATAGGTTTTATAGAGCTTATTATAAGTAAATGTAAATAAATGTTTGAAGAAATGTGTTCAGAAACACCTTTTGATAGTAGATGGAAATATTTTAGTGCATGGAATGCATTTACTCTTTAAATATAGTGATGGGTGTATTTAATGTCATCACAACAGAGTATTAATTATAAGCACAACTGACACATTCCTTTGGCCTTTTCAGAAGGTTTTGTCAGAGACCTCGTGAGTAATCATGGGCTTTATCAATATTGTCTGGGTCAGAAACAGAATCCAGTGTGGTTCCAGTGTATACAGTTATATGGGCAGGCAATCCAAGAAGAATAACCAAAGACTTGTTCTTTGCTTGCAAATGGAATAAGAAAGCTATAGACAAAAACAGCAAAACAGGCCACAGTTTCAGTGGCTCTTTCATTTCTGCCTTTGATAAAAAGATTTATGTGATCAAATTGCTAAAGTCATAAGAAGATCGAGCAAAGAATAAAAACTGGAGCTAAGGATATAGTACTTCTATTAGTTGAATATTTCCATGGCCACGGGATCTTGGGCAATTCACCTGAAGGACAAGAGAGGAAGAGGTAAAGAGAGATGTGTTAGGACAATCTCAGAGCTGTTACTGGTTATCTTGGAAAGCTTCTGGGGAGGTTCCAGAAAACCAGAAAGTGCAATTATTGTGCCTATATTTAAAAAAAAAAAAAAAAAAAAAAAGAGCAGAGGGGGAGGAGGGGATGGAAGAAGGATAGATTTGTCAGCTTAACTTCAATTCCTAGAAAAATC
>JAOWBP010000001.1:4512886-4524741 GCA_028571105.1 Tragopan temminckii
AACAATTTGTAAGCCCTTAGAAGATAGCAAAAAAGATGAGTGACAGCCAACATGGATTTGTCAGAAACAAATCTTGTCAAAATAACTTCATTTCCTCCTACGACAGGGCAACAGGCTTAGTAGATAGGATAGAAGCAGTAGATGCTATATGTCTTAACTTCGGTGAGGTGTCTGACACTTTCTCACCTGACAGTGTCATAGTAAGGAAGGGAAACATTGGCTAGATTAAACTACTATAAAATGGACAGACAAACATCTGGAATCTTGTACTGAAGGACTATAGAGGAAAATAAAGTGTTTTTATTAGGATAGAAGATGTCAAATAACTGAAAAAATGCTTGGAAGAGTGAGAATTCATAATGAGCTTCACACTTTGTAGAAACAGACTGAAATATCTAAGATGACTTTAGAAAACATCTGGCTGATCAGCAGTTCTGCAGGAAAAATAACTCTGATGGTGAATACAATCTGAGTGGATCCCTGAAATGAATATGATCAATGAAGTGACACTTTTGCAGAAAAGCCAAATACTATTCTGGGATGTGCAAGCAGGAATAATATCTCTAAGATGCATGACAATCTTTCTGCTCTATTTGGTATGAATGAGGCCATAGTTAAAGCCCAGAGCACCCTCTGCAGATCGTGTTTCCAGAAAGATTTGAGTCAGCTAAAGGCAGAGCAGAGTGATTAGGGTTGTAGAAATTTGACCTACTAGAAATCAGAGAGCTGAAATTGCTCGCTCAAGAGAGAAGACAGTGTAGAGACAGAATAAGTAGTCTTCAAATACATTAAAAAATTGCTGAAAAGGGGAAAAGATTGAATTGTTTCACATGCCCATTTTGTATGTGACAAGAAATAATGAGATCTAAATTGCAGAAAAAGACATTTATGTTAGACACTGGAAGAATTTGTTAATGGTAAGAACGATTAACACAGAAATAGATGGCCAGAGAAGATTGTGAATCTCCATCACTGGAGACCTTAAGCGCAGTTTAGATAAACATGCATAAGGAATGGCTCAGAGAAAGCTGATCCTATCTGAGGCAAAAGAACGACCCCTTAATGTTCCTTGCTCCCATTCTTTCTTTAATTCTCAGAAACCTTAACATCATGGTTCACAAGGTTTAGTCTTCAGAATTGCAAAGATGAATGCATTTGCTAATGATGTGCATAATGGATAACCAGGGCATTGGCAGATAACAATATTTTTTCCAGTTAACATTTACTCAGAGGAACTTTTGACAGTACTAAATGGGAAGAATAACAGTAAACATAGCTCAAAATACTGATTCAAACAGCTGGCTAAGACAGCTAGCAAACCAGAAGATGTAGGTGACTTTGTGAACAAGACATATGAATGGCCTGTTCAGGTAAAAATAAGAATGAAATAAAAGAATCTACTCTATCACTTGTAATTCAGTTATGTAAAGACAAACAATTTTATTGTTTTTTTTTTTAACATGGATTGTATATGAATTTGGGTCATTCTTTAGTAGAATTATAGAATTCCAAATTTGCATTGCTTCCAAATTACAAAGAAACTGAATGACTAGACTGTTTAGAGATGAGAAGGGACTATTTAAAAAGTTAACAAAAATAGTTATAAACCAGAAGTGTATTCTGTTTTAGAATTTAAGATCACATAAACATTCATGCCATTTAAAATGATGACAGAAACACAGCCTTAAAACATTCTTAATTGGAAATTTTTGAGATTATCTCTTATCTCAAGCAATCTGACTTGGAGATAGAGGTGTAGAAGCTATACAGCAACACTCACTCATAAATAGGTGGTATGCTTTGAATTTTTGAAGTGTTTCTCAGCAGAAGACAATAAAGTCTTCTACTCTGGTAAAGTGATTCTCCTTCCTTAGTTAACATGCACCATTATTAGCTATCAGAACTTACACTGGGAAATTATTCCCTTACAAACATATAATTGATTTTAATCTGTTCCTTAGCCACTGACATTTGTTTCCAGAAGCATGATTATGTATGCTACCTAATGGCAGTATGTTCTACTTTTCAGGGAAACTCACAGCACCAGATATGAATTTGTCATAACTTTTGAATTAAGCAAGACACGACTTACCATCATGGCAGACCAAGGAAAATCCATGTATACTCAGATGTCAGGGATTCCATATAAAGCCTGCTGTCTTCCAAATAAGCAAAGAATGAATCTATTCACAAAAAAATTATACAAGACTGCTGGGATTGCTTGTTTGTTCAAGATGAAGAAGCAAGACCTTCCTACATGCCTAGAATGGCAGAGAGAAGTCTCACTTTATATTTCTTATCAAAATGCATTTGTCTCATATCAATACAAAATGATTGTTGTATTTCCCCCAGCTGCAGTTGTCTTCACAAAGTGGATAATTGTGCCTCAGAGTCTCTACACAGTGTTGCTGTTCTTCAGTATATAAACTGCTACACAGATAACTAAAAGATTATCTACTTTTATGGTTTAGTTTAATCATAAAGGAAAGGAATTGCTTGCACAATATTTTTAGGAGGAAATGTTATTAAGAGAGATTAAAGGTGTTACTTGTTGGAGTACAGCAATGCAGACTTGACAATTTGAAATTACTCTAAGTGTCACTAAGTAAAGTAATGGGGTCGAATCTCCTGTGCATCTAAACTGGTACAGGTCCATAGAGTTTATCAGCACTGTTGTGCTAATTACATCAGTAGAGAATTTGCCCTATAGTTTCCTAAGGTCCATCACAGACAAAAATGCTTTGCACACAGACACTTATTCTCTATTTGATATCCTTGTGAGTGTTTGTTTTCATAAAGATGCAGAAAGTGATGAAAGGAGAGCTCTGTGCAGCTCTCTAGCTCCAGCATGGCTACCAGCAATCTGTGTGTTTTCATTTTGAACTCAGGCACCTCAGAATAAGCTGAAGAACTAATAATTCTGCCTGGTGTCTCTGGGTCTAGAGAGATCTGAAATGCCTTTATTGATAGACGATGAACTCTGTTTGCGACAGAGGAGTATAGGGAGTTTTGCAGAGGGCTTCCACTGCTCAAAAATGTAACTGTTGAACTACTTCTATTGAGGAAGGGGAAAAAGCAAGCAAACAAAACAACTGTGTACTGTGTATTAACTCTGAAATTACCTTAGGCCCTTTATCTACTTTTTTCATCCAATTTTCTCTCTGCTTTATTCCCTGCTCCAACCCATAAGAGTTTGACAGCACTGTGGCCCTTTAGCAATCCTTGCTCTACATCAGAGGGCAGCAAAATATTAGCTAGCTTAATGACACTGGTGTCCTAAAAGAGAAGCATTCATCATCACTTGAGGAAATACCTTACCCGATGTAGACAAACTCATACGGGTTATTACACCTACAACTATTACAGCGTTATAGAGTCTACACGGAGTTTACCAAGAGTCGACACACGTTTTACTACTACTTTGCTAAGAATTAATTTATTGAGCCATGGTGCTAGCTAATTACCTATACCACTGACCTCGACAACATAACAGAAATATTGTTCACCAATTGCACAGCAGCTCACACAGAATTAGTGTTGCATCGAATATATTATAATTAAGGCCTGAAAGTATATAACTTTGTTTTATTTTACCGAGCCACACTTGATCTACCTCACTTGTCTCTTCTGCTCTTCCATCACATACAACTTTAAGTGGGTTTTCAGTTCATTTATGCACGTTGCAAACTTGTATCACACAGTGACGTCCAAGCTGGTTGTATCTTGGGATCTTAAGACCATGAGATCATAGGTTAATTCAGGTTAGAAGGGACCTCATCTAGTCTGACCTCCTATTCACGATCAGCAACAAAGGCTGCTCAGATCTTTAATATCTTTGGGTAACAGCATCAGTGCAGAGGTGCAAACATGACGCTCCACCTTTGTACTGGATTTTTCCTGTTCACCACTGTGTATGAGGCTGCTGCACTGCTCTGAATACCATAGTTCTCTGCTTTCCTATATAGTTCTTATTTCATCATGTAGAGCCCTTCATTTGCTCTGCCTATTTCCTTTTAACTGTGCTCCTCACTAACACCCCATCATTTTTTCACCACGCTCATAATGTTGAGGTAGCAAGTTCCAGAAAGTATGAGACTGCTCCAAAAGTAGTGCCTCTTGTTCTATTATGTTGGCCCACAAAGTCAGAGGCAGATGTTGGTGGTATGGCAGTAGAGGCTGAACCTTCCCGCCAACATTCCATTACGTTTTGTTGCCATGTGATAGATGGCAGCAGAGGGGCAGTCTGAAAAATTGGTGTCTGACATGAAAGTGAGTATGAAATAAAGGTGTGGAATTGAATTCCTCCACGCAGAAAATATGGCAGCCATTGACATTCATTGATGTTTGCTGAACATTTATGGAGACCGAACAGTGGATGTGAGCACAGTGAGACGGTGGGTGCTGCGTTTCAGCAGTGACAACAGCGACAGTGGGTCACTGCCAGTGGTGCAGATTTTAACAAACACAGCATGCAGGCTCTGGTTCATGCCCAGTGAAAATGCATAGCTAATAGTGGTGATCGTACTGAAAAAATAGTGTTTAGCAGCTGGGAATTTGTTCTATCAAATAGAGTTATTGTACTGTTTCTATCTGATGTAGTTTCCACGGATATAAATAGGAGGCATTACTTTTGTAGCAAAATGCTTAGTTCTAAATATATAATTATTGTGGTTTCCCAGTCACCAGCTATTTTCTGTGTAGTTGCTTGTTGGTTTGGTTTTTTTTCCCATTATTAATTTGTTCTTCTTTGCTTACTATGTAGTTGTCTTAAATATTCTTTATTTCAAGTCTCTATGGTGTCTGATGAAAAGGGCTTCTGAGTGTATTTTCAGACTTAATCTTGCAATTATCTCCTTCATATTGTTTATCACTATGTCCAGGCTCTCTTTAGAAAGATTATTTGGCCTGAGTAAATACCTTCAGGATTGAAAATTTCATTTCAATGTAGTTTACAGAAGTCTTGATGTTTATCAACATTATAAAAACTTTGGAACTGTGATTTTTAAGTTTAGTGACATTATGTCTTCCGTGGACTCATAACTTTTGTCCAGGAGTTAGCCAAACTGTACTAACTGTGTCATCTTTATTTTGATTCTTCTTTACTGCCTTTACTGGGCATTAAGACATGAGAAAATGTTAAAAACAAAAATGTATGCATAGGACTGAAAAAGGGAGATCTGAGTATTGTATAGCATGTTGACACTGGCTATAGGTCATTCACTAAAGATTTGTTGCCCTGACATCTAGTTTTTGGTGTTTTAACTGTGGTAGCATCTAATTCTTTACATGAAGTAGCTTCAGGCAACTTAACCTTTGAAAAGTGGTCATAATTTTGAAATCGTTAAAAACCAAATTCCTAATCCCACTTTGAAATAAGAAAATAAATAAATAAATCCACTATCTTCTGGCAGTCAGATAAAATAACGGCTTCAGAAACTGAGATTCCTAAGGAAACACACCATGATTACAAAGCGTGAATGCACAGATTTGCACAGGGTGCATCTGGCGGTCGACAGCAGGAAATTCCCAGATTTGAGACTTCATCCAAGTATCAGTATGAAAATTTAGGCACCAAAACATTTTCCACGATGTGTGTGTGTGGAAGGGTAAGCCAGAGCTGACACTGCTTTGTGCAGATTGAACTAGGTGTTTTCTTAGAGTCTCTTTCAGTTTGAATTTTCTCGTGATCCTATAAACCAATAAATCATGAATAAGGGCATTTTTAGGATATACTCTAACATGTTTAATTGCCAGCTTTTGTTACTGTTGATTTAAAACTGTACAAATTTTCTGAAGAAAGGGTCTAAAAAAGCTAACAGAAGCAAAGAAGTTATAAAATGAAATTAAATATTACTCTTTAATATCTAGGCCACGGCATACATCGTTTGTAAGTCAAATAGAATAAATCTATGTACATATTTTAGTGGATTAGATGTCTAAAACACGTGGATGACTGTCCTATGCTATGTTTTATTTGCTACGCTGAATGCATCGTATCTTACAGGCCACAGAGAATTGTGCGGCTGTATTAATTACATTTTTAAGTGATTTTCTAATCTTTGGTCTATTTTAATACTAACAGTTGCAGAGAGAGTGTATTAGAATTTCACACAGCACTGCTATTTGAAAGAATTTAAATGGTAAGCAAAAGCTCTCATTTTTTTGTGTTCTTCCAGCCATTTATTTCTATTAGTATCAAAGTGGTTGTTTTATATTATGCAAACATTCATTGCAAAAGCAAGCTGGATAGTAGGTTAACTCTTAGAGAAGAAATATATGCTCTGATAACATTACCCAGTGCAGATGTGTTACGCTTAAGACATTAACTTCAGTATAAATCATTCTTCATATGAAATAAAAGTGCTTTATTGCATTACAGCAAGATCTTTAAACAAGGTAGATGGATGTAGCAGGATGTATTCTAGGTTTTGCTCCTTTTTTAAAGTAAAGGTTGGAATTGCAGATAATGATATCCAAAAGAACATAAAAATCTGATGTATGCCCACAAAATCAATGACTATTTAGAATGAAGCTTGAAAACTTGGTATAAAACACTATCTTTATCTCATCAAGCTAGGCGTACATCTTGTCCCATTGAGGGGATTTATGGAGGCAGTATTGCAGTATCTTTAGAGGAATATAAATTCCCTTCTTCAGATCTAAGGCACAGAGCAGAACATTATGACCTGTTGAGGTTTTTCTGAAAAGCAGCAAAAGTAATAACAACTTCACTTAACAAGGATATGGGAAATCAACTACTCGTTCTTTTCAAGATTGACTTTGAGCATGAATAATATAACCATATTTGAAAGTATGTTTAGCTAAACCAGGAATTAATCTGTTTTCAGAGCTTGCTGGAAATTTTCCATCGATGTCCTTTTTGGGGAAAAAAAAAGTGTTGAGAATTTTTATTTTCTGAAAATGTCATTTTTCTGAGAGAGTCTTTCTTTCTGCCTTACAAACGGGGTATGTATTTGGTCTAGAAAGCATAATTACTGTTCTCCATTTTTCACTCAAGATTTTCCTCCCTACATTACTAACTAATCCTTAAGTAGCTGTTTTCATCAGTAGCTTCCATATCAGTACAAAAGAGAGAAGTGTCACTGTTCCTCCTGAACCTAAGGCACAGCAAGGGGGAGGAAGGAGATGCTAAGTGGCTTGCATTAATCACTCAGCATGCTAGCACAGCAAAACCCACCTCCTAAGCCCTCCAATTTCTACCTACTTCTGCACATCTCACCAGTACTCCCTGGATGTCCATCTTTCTGGCAAAAATCCCAATGAAACACTTAGTCCAAAATACCTTTAAACTATGGCAGGATGTAGATTTAATCTTTGTATCAGAGCAGTTCATTTGCTGAAGGAGGAACTCAATTCAAAGTTCAATTAGAAAAAATTTTTTCCTCCCTTCTCAGTTCATCAATGTTTGAGTACAGGAAGCCAAACTATGTGAATTTTTGTGCCTCAAATGTTATTGTTTTACTTTGTAGCTCAGCAGATAAAGAAGAGAGCAGGTGTGGAAGGCAGGGAAGAACAGTGGGTCTCCTTCAAGACAGGAAAAATACTCTCAGTCATAGGGAGAAAAAGAAAGAATAAGTTGCTTTGTGCTACCAATGCCTACAGTGGATGAGCTAAGCTACATTTCTGACAGCAGTTCTGCCTCTTTCTTCCTGTACCACACACTATGGAAGCAAACGTAGATCACCAATATATCTTTTTACCTTATGGAAATATCTAAAAGCATCAGCTGCAGTTATTGTGCCACTGTGCTAGTCTATACCAGCACTATCATAGACAGTAAGAGTCTCAAGCTGCCTATCATTTAAATAGTTGACAGAATGGGATAATGTAAATATAATTATTCATGCTGAGCAAACAAAGGGTTAGTATCACTCGAGGGGGGTGGGGGTCAGGCAAATTAAGGAAGAAAACCCAGATCTCTTGACTCCCAGGCCAGTGTTTGAACCACACAACTACAGCTACACCTTCTACAGAGCCGCGGTCGCTGGGTTTTGATCAGCAAGTATTGCTTCAAGCAGTTACATTTCTGATTTCCATGTCTCTATTAAATTTTCTATAGACGATGTAAAAGGTCAGGCAAAAAAAAAAAAAGAAAGAAAGAAAAAAAAGAAAAATAGCATATGCAGATGTGTCGAGAAAAATGCCATCCCTTTTCTGAAAGCTTATTGTAAAATAAATAAATAAATAAAGTAGTATTAAAGAATGGAAAAATTGCCAAGGGAGTCATAAAAAGTTAGCTTTAGGCCAGAGAAATGTTGCTTTTCATTTCTATATAGTACATGAGAATATTTTGTGGACCAACAGTGCATGAATAATGTTTTATTAAAATGTATATCTTTACAGCTTTATTTTATCAGGTCCTTCAAGGCTTGGCATAAAAAAGGTTTAACAAGTTTGACACATGCTGATTTAGCATTTATACCACAAACTGAATCTGCTGCTTTGTGAGGGAAAATAGGCCAGCTTTCAAAATACAAACACTGTGAAGTATTCAAAGTGAAACAAAACAAAAGCGAGAAGTGGAAAGAGAAAAAAACAAAAAAGAGAGAAGAAGAAGAAGAAAAATGCAAACCATTTCAAACCCGCTGTGGAAAGGTTTTGGACTAACTTCAAATTATATTGCTTTCAAAGTTGTAACAGATATGGGCTTAACATGCAAGTTTCTTAAAAAAAAATAAAAGCTTGGTCTGTAAGATTCTATGAAAAGTGGTCAATATGTCTTTTAACTTCAATGAGCACTTAACTGGACCTGAGCAACCTTAACACTCTCAGCTACTTTAGCCAAAATAAACATTTCTGAGAATGCAAGAGTTGTAAAATCTTAAATTATGGTCAGATCATCAGTTGTAAAAGCAGGTATTTTAGAAATCTCGTTGTTCAGCATTAGTCATCTCCCCAGAATCCTGACTGAGTCTGTTGCTTTCAGGTTGATTTACAAGGCTATAACGGACTGTATTGCTGTAAACCCCAACATTTAGGAGGAAAAAAAAAAAAAGACTCTTCCTTAGCTTTGCTAAACTGTGACCCACATTACTGCAACAAGGAAATTCTTAGTCAAAACCCAGCTGAACTCGAAGCTAACCTGTCTTGTACAGGAAATTGTTTTTAACCAGAATACATCTTTTCGTACAAAACCTGAACAGCTGACACATTTTGTACCTTTGCAATTCCATTATTAAAATTGCCAGATGGAGACCAGTTGAAGTGATTTTTTTATTTTGTTATTTTGATATTTTTATACTTCTGCTTTTAAAGTAACCAGATGGGGGTTAGCTAAATCCTCTGAGCCACTTGTTTATCCAAATGGGCTGTAGAGACAAGTATTTAAGTCTATATAAACTAAGTTTGCTTGAATTGCTACAGCAGTGGAACAGGAGGAGGACAGGTAACATATCCTTTTTGTTAACAGGGCATCATCTTTACAGAGATAATCAATATACTAATTAAGATTTGGAGTTGTACCATTGCCCAACATCATTGTGAGGCCTTCATGCTCTGTCAACATTTCTTCCACATTTCCTATATTTCTGCCAACTTAACTGAAACTTGTCTCTACCAAGACACATATTTGGACTTTTCTATCTTGGTATTTTGAATAGCAGGAACCCAGTCCATATTTTAACTCAACATGTGTTTGAAGAAAAGCTAGTTATATGTGACACCTCAAATTCTGTGATTTTGATAAATGCATTTTCATGACACTCATTTAATGTAAAGATGATTTTCCTAGTGTATGTATTCCCTTTATTTTAAAACTCCCAGACTTAAAAAATTTCCTGACCTTAAAATACTTTCCATAGAAATCATTCCAGAAGTAATTAAAATATTCTGTATTTCTATAGTAATTTTCCTGCCATTAAGTTTTGAATATTGAGAGATTCTCAAACTACTTGTATGGGCTACTTCATTTTGCAGTAACAGAAGTGGATGCAGTCACTTTCTGCAACAGCTCAGGAGAAAGAACCAGTTGATAATGGTTTTCACATTCCATTGAAACTTCCACAAAATATGCATTTGATAAAGCCTGAGCCCCAAAAAGTAAAATTATCAGAGACGGTCTCCTTAAGTATGCATCATGATTTTGACGAATCAAAAGTCCTTTATTTAAGTTCATCTACTAGGAGCAAGTGAATAAAGAAAGTATATACCAAAAAAATCAGTAATTAATTTTTGAGCTCTGTGAAAGTACTTTTTCTTTTAAAAAGAGAATGCTTTGAAGTTTTAGCCATCAGTTTTTACCTTAACTGTGTCAGCTACTATAAATATTTCCTAAACAGTATCCATAGGCAATATCATAATAGAAGATGGGGGAAACATGTTGTTTCTTGGGGTAATAAGTTTAGTAACACTAGCAGAAATATTAGACCATTTTTTGCCTTTTAATAGCATTTTTAGTATGAGGAAGATTCATATTTTTCTGAATAAATAGTATAATTAAGTACAACAATTACCAGTTTCTCTCCGTTTAACTTCTAAACCATCTGTGAATATTGTAGGCTAAAGTGACAACAGAAGAGTAGTACTCTGGATCCTTATATCAGTTTCTAACCAGAGCACTGTAAAATTTTGGTGTGGCAATGGCTCCAAAGCATTCTGACAGATTTAATTTACTGTTAACCTCTCTATGACGTCACCTTCTTCGTAATGTCATCTGCTTTGTAACATCGCCTTATTCTTTAATTTACTCTTCTTTCTTGTGTGGAGACTAGAAATAAGGGTTAATCATTGGAAATGCTCACTGATATAAAACCAGCTGATAGCTGTTGATGAGTGTGTTCTAGGAAGGACTGGAGAGCAAGTTGTTTTGCTTTGTTTTGTGCTAAGCATCGTGGCAGTCCAATCTTCTCTGCAGGCCTCTGCTCCCACAGAGCTATCCAGATGGTCTGGCTCTGTCCCTCTTCCCTTTCATCTGAGGTGGGAAGGTGGTGGGGGAAGGTTTGTGTCTGGTTTAAATGACTCATCCCCTCAGATCCCCAGGCCTCAGCTGTTGTACAATCCTCAGAAGAATGCAACATGTGCATTACACAACTGTTGTTTTTTTTTTTTTTTCTATAATCCTATCACCACCTCTTGCTCCTTGATCCTGGGAAGGATGCAGGGGAGCAGATGTTGCCCCCCTGTTAGCTCTAATTTGGAAGACAAGCTGGACAGTGAAAAGCAAAGCACTCTGGGAGGGCATTAGCTGGCTACAGCAAAAATATAGCAGACACTTGAGTGATTTTTGCTGGAAAAAAATTCAGTTTTCTACATCTGTGGAAATCACAAACTAACTGAGATGTGTGGGAGGTTGATTTCACCCCATTCTCCAATGGCCATATCTGTGCTCCAGGCAGTCTAAATGCTATCTGTGCTTAGCACAGCCCGAACCTTAGTTGATTTCCCATACAGTGCAATACCAATTTTTAATCGTATTAATAGCTGAAGGAGCTAAGAAGGCTTTTTTATTGGGGAACTATAAAGGTTCAGGCAGTCAAAAATTAAAATTAGTGATTAACATTCAAAAGAGGGGAGATTTATTTTGGACATAAGGAAGAAGTTTTTTACAATAATGGTGGTGAGGCAGTGGAATAGGTTGCCCCAAGAGGCAGTGGATGCTCTGTCCCTGGAGACATTCAGGGTCAGTCTGGATGGGGCTCTGAGCATCTGATTTAGCACCTGTAGGTGTCCCTGTTCATTGCAGGGGAGTTGGATCTAAGGATCCTTTCCAAATCAGTCGATTCTGTCATTCTGTGAAAATTGAGCTTGTGCAGCAATGAACGTTAAGTAAGTACAATGCCTTATTGCTCACGTGTCTGCCTTGTGTATTAAAGCCAAAGAGAACTGGGAATTTAGGT
>JAOWBP010000001.1:4524841-4564841 GCA_028571105.1 Tragopan temminckii
TTACTGCCTGGCAGTGGGTGCTGGAGGGTGCTTTCCTAGCTGTTCCAAGCTTTTCAGGTTTGACTCAGTCTCAGGAATTCTCTCTCTCCTATCTTATTTGATTTATTAGTCTCAATTCCAATTAGATTATATTATATTGTGTTATCTTGCATTCTGATATCATAGTTAGTAAAATAAGTTTTCCTCCATAGATCACTGCCGCTGTCTTTTTTTCCTTTCCTTCCTTCCCATTTTGTGGGGCCGGTGTGGGGTTGGAGGCAGGGGCCTACTGCCCCCCTATAACAGGCATAGATCGATCTAGTTAACTCCATGACACACTTCAGCAATTAAATATAAATTCCCTTTTTAGAGAGATAGTCATTGCATCCAGGAGTCTTAGTCTATTTTAGAAGGCTACATTTCATGACATACAGCTCCATCTTGTCTCCACACCTTCTCTCATGGACCACATATATTTTGTTCTGTCAGGTATAGTTGGTTATGGACCACAGTTCTAATGTGTTTTGAGCAAAATTGACCCTATCCCTTAATATCAAGCAGGCTGATTCTAGCCTCTTTCCCCTCCTCACTTTTTCCATACCCAATAAATAACTTTGTATGTAATTCCCTATAGGGAATTTTGACACTGGCTTACAAAACTTCAGTGTCTGTTCATACAAGTTGGTTGATAATAATAGGTTAAGTGGTTTCACGTGTTCACTTACTGAGACTGAACCATAAAGTCTACATATCTCCATTCTCCATCCTATGCCTCTGACAGCTAGTGAACTCTGCCTCTTCACGGTATGATGAACACAGGCATTCAGCACTAAGAATCATTAACTACGTCCACAATCCTCTCAAAGAATGTCTTTCAATTTGCTAGATCTCATTGCTCAATTATACCCCAGTCACTTATATTTTGCAGTTCATCTTCAGAGGTTTCTTATCATATGTGGCATTTGCTCATTAAGGCTGAGATGTTATTCCCAGGATTCAGGCAAGGGTTAACATCAGTAAGATTAGCATCCTCATTCTGTAGAAATGTCTTTCTGAAGCATGACTAAAATGATCATCTCCCATTAGAAACTTATTTCTTGAAGAAATCAAAGATATTGTCAAATAAAAATGAAAACTTCCTGAGTTTCCAGTTAAACACACATACCAGGTATGCAATAAATCAATTAGCTGTAGCACTAAATAAATCAAACTATATCACTTTTATTTTTTTATAAAGACCACAGAGACTCCCCTTTGCATTTGCTATGTAGCCTGAATATTTAATATACTAACAATGCTGAAATACCCAGCAATATATTTGTGAAACTCAAGATAACATGCAAAATATATATATGCATGTTTATTTCACATTGTCTTGAAATATCTTTTACAGATTTGTCAGTCACCATTGCCTCAAAGACACATTCACATTTAGTATATTTCTTGAGGGACTTAACCCTGTGCTGCTTGGAGGAACTTTGACTTGTGTTGGACCGCTGTAAAAATCAATATCAAAGCACTGAATGTACCGCAATGGGAAATGCTTATTAATATGCAATTGAGGGGAGAAGTGAAAATGACCTATCTTAATGCTGTTGACAGCACATTTGTCTTGGTGTCTTATTGGTTTTAATTTGTCATCTGATAAATGTCCATTTATGTAATGGAGAGTTAAGTGCTCATTAGTTTACGTTTAACTTTGTGTCTAGAGTCAGGTCAGGCTGTTGAAACTGATGTTATAGAAATGTTATTAATAGTCACAAAAGGTTATTTCAATAAAAACAACTGGAAGGAAATATTGCATTTGTAACTGTTTAAATAAATTCATCATTTGGCTACTTGATTAGCTCTAATGTCAACGCAGTAGTTTTTCTTGGTGTTTCTAGCAGATATGGACTTTCACCACTTAATTTCCAAGAAGTTTTGCATAAAATGTTGATCAAATCAATTTTTAGATATATGAAAATAAATCTAGAACCTTTAATACAATCAAGCTATGGAGTGCTATATAACATACCTGCAAAATTATTAATTTTTTTTGGTGTTGCATGATCTCTAATGCTAAGCCACATATCTTCTTCCTCTCATCATCTCAGTTCCTCTTTGTGTTTTCTCAGTATTTCAGTGGAGTTATCAATGCCACTTAAAGTGAAGATATTACAATAGAAGTTGTTATTCCTCGGGCTTTATCTCGGACCTTCTATACCTGATGAATAGTAAGAGATGTATAAACAATAGGATAATTTAAATTCATTCTCTGATGTTCAAAATTGGGCAGAATTTTCTTTCTGAAATTTTGTGTAACTGAATATTTTATTATCTTTCCCTAAATATCTTAATGAGATACACTCAACTGCTCTTGTAATGATTTGGCATGGGTTGAGAATGTGCATAATATTAAACTATATATTGAACTGTAGCCTAGGTGGCAACTGAAGAATTACAAGGTCTTTTTAAACCAGCCTTTCCAAGTGTATCTGTACTCAGCTATTAAAGCCACTGAATCTGTTAAGATCCAGTAAAACCTCTTTGACAGCATCTCCTTGTAAATTTTTGCTTCTTCCACCTTGAAGCAAGTTATGACTTTGTTGTACATGTGAACTCTGACTTTGCAGCTGAAGTTAAAGTAAATTTAGTCTCAAAGCCTTTAAAACACAGGAAGATATGGGAGAGCTTAGTGTGTGATACACATTACTAACACCTTAATACAATACATGTTATGCTTCAAAAGCAGTCTTAGGCTAAGCTACACACTGACTTCAGGACCATTCTGCAGCTGTGTTAATCATATAGAAAAAAAAAAAGATATGTTTTTACATCCTTGAAAGGTAAAAAATGAACAACGAGGACAATAAACAGCAGGGAAAACTATTTTACATTTATCTCTGAAAATCTAAGAAAAGAATTTCATCCCAATGACCACTCCAGTAAGTACAATACTGCTGAAATCCTAATCTCAACTTTCATATATGTTGAAAATGGTTGACATCCTCCATAACGTCTTGTTTTTCATTGGTGAAAAATGCAGTGTAATAGTTGCAGTGTTATTTTATGTCCCACAGATCAGCGAGTGCAACTTCATGCCTTGTGCAACCAACCCATGCTTAATGAGTATCTGTATTAGCTTTCAAATCTGTCCCTTTGACTTAATTTCTTAACTCAGAAGGCTTCTTAATTCCGTTCCAAGTGAGGCCAAAACTGCAGTCGTTAGGTTTCCAGTGTCTCAAGCTGCCAAGTTTTCTGTAGTGTCACAAGTACCTTTTCTTTCCTGCGTCCTGTATTTTCCAGACAGATACACTGAGCAGCAAGAACAGAGCACCTGAGCAAAGTCTGGACTAACAGAGCAAAACAGTATGAGAGAATTCTTCCATGAAAGAGTCCATTATGTTTCAGAGATGGAGACTATTCAGACAGAGGACAATTTTGAAACAGTTTTATGTTGTCAACTACACTTCTTCAAAACAACTCCTGAACATAGTTGAACCAAGGTTCAGCCATGATATTTTTGGTTTAGTTTCCAGTAGAGAAGTATAGGTGGAAATACGAGAAATCAATAATCATTTATCATATTCCAGTGCTACGCTGAATTACTTGACCTGGATTACAACATTAAAATGAGGGACCATGGTTACGGGCTATGTGCTGAAAAAACACTCTGCAGGGAAGGACCTGGGTGTCCTGGTGGCCAGGGCACCCAGTTGGCCATGTGAGAGCAGCGTGCCCCTGTGGCCAAGAAGGCCAACAGTATCCCAAGATGTGTTAAAAAGACTGTGGCCAGCAGGTCAAGGGGGGTGATCCTCCCATCTACTCTGGTATGGTGAGGCCACATCTGGAGAACTGGGTCCAGTTGTAGGCTCCCCAGTTTAAGAAAGATAGGAACTTCTAAAGTCCTGTGGAGGGCCACAGAGATGAAAGATGACTGGGGGCTTAGAGCATCTTCCTTATGGGAATAAGCTGTGAGATGTGGGACTGTTCAGCCTGGAGAAGACTGAGAGAGGATCTTGTCAGTGCTTATAAATATCTGCAGGGTGGGTGTCAGGTGGATGGGGCCTAGCTCTTTTCAACAGAATCCAGTGACAGAACAAGGTGTAGTGGGCACAAACTGGAGCACAGTACATTCCCTATGAACGTGAGAAAAAACTTCTTGACTTAGAGAGGTGACAGAGCAATGGAACAGGCTATCCAGAGAGGTTGTGGGGTATCTTTCTTGGGAGATATTCAAAACCTATGTGGATGCTCTTCTATGTAACCTACTTTAGTGAACCTACTTTAGCAGGGGGTTGGACTATATCTCCAGAGGTCCCTTACAAACTCTACAATCTTATGATTCTGTGTTTCAAATATCTAGCAATAATCAAACCTCAACTAGTCCATTAATTATAGGTTGGCAAAATAAATTCAATTATGTATATCAAATTCTTCTGAGAAATATCAAAATTTAACTGAACACTTGTGATGCAACATCCAACATCAAATAATGACTATCTTCATCATACTTTGCTGTATATGAACTCTGGGATTTCCTGGAAGTAAGCAGTCATTCTCCTTTTCCATAAACCTGTGAACAAGAAGGTATTTCTTAAAACATTTTTATGTTTTATTATTGTTTACCAGCTAGAAAACATCAAATGATTTTAATAAGATGTTTCTCTAACTTCTTGTGAAAGTTAAAGTGAAAGTGATCTTACTAGAAAATAAATGCTTTGAAGCTGATAATTCTTCATGTCATGGATAACAACAAAATCCAGATCATACATAAGTTTCATAGAATTTAATTAATATAAGAATAAGCATTATAATAAATAAGCATTTCATGGAAAGGGATACTCAAAGGGAGCAGAAAGTGATAGAAAACTGTGAGCACTGTCACGGTAACAAAACATCAACTGCAAAAAATTGAAAATAGTCTCATGTAAAAAAAAGAAGGCGCACAAAAGCAAGGCTAGACAAAGAAAGCAATTATATTCTTATCTACTGACAAATGTAAAAGAAGTCAAGTGTAATACCATGAATTAGGAGGCAAAATCCCAAACATGAGGCAACAGCCATAATTTTTGTTTCAGATGTGTAATTACATGAAGTCATAAGATGAAACAAAACAAAAAAAGGATTTTTTTTTCCAGCTTTGTGATTAATTCTTGTTAAATCACTGAGTTTCTTTAGCTTCAATTCTGAATGAAAATAATGTTTCATCAACAGCTATGTTTCTTAGTTTTGTTCTGCAAAGGTCTGATTAGTTTTCCACTTATCCATGTAACAAATAAAAAAATTGTAGAAAGCAACTTGAGTAAGAAAGATTTGCTCACTCTGAGTGGGATATGAGTTTCTTCTTTTTGGGATAAGAATTCCAATGATCTTTTGAGTATTCTGGAGAAACTTAGCTGCTATAAATTTAGTGTACGCTTGTTATTCTTGTTATTGTCCTTATTCTGTCCTCTTTATTGAATAAAGAAGTCCCAGCCATCATAAAGTCATCTGAAACCTATTTCACAGAATCATAGAATCACCAAGGTTGGAAAAGACCTTGAAGATCCAGTCAAGCTGTCCATCTATCATCAGTATTTCCCAGTAAACTATGTCCCTCAGTACAGCATCTAATGTTTCTTAACACCTCCAGGGACAGTGACTCCATCTGACGCTTCTGGGCACCCAGTTCCAGTGCCTGACCACTCTTTTGGAGAAGTTTTTCCTAACATCCAATCTGCATCGCTCCTGGTGCAACTTAAAACCATTCCCTCTTGCCCTGTCACTGTTACATGGATGAAGAGGCTGAGTTCCACTGTGCCACAACCACCCTTCAGGCAGTTGTAGAGAGCAATAAGGTCTCCCCTGAGTATCCTCTTCTCCAGACTAGTTCCCTCAGCCAATACTCATGAGGCTTGTGCTTCAGACCTCTCACCAGCTTCCTTGTCTTTCTCTAAACACACTCCAGGGCCTCAATGTCTTTCTTGTAGCGAGGTGCCCAAAACTGAACACAGTATTACTCAAAGAGCAGCCTCGTCAGAACTGTGTACAGGGGGACTACCACCTCCCTGCTCCTGTTGGCTGTACTACTTCTGATGCACACTTCTGATGCTGTTGGCCTTCTTGACCACCTGGGCACACTGCTGGCTCATGTTCAGCCAAGCATCAATCAATACCCCCAGGTCCATTTCCTCTACACAGTCTTCCAGCCACTCTGCCCCAAGCCTGTAGCATTGCCTGGGGTCGTTACGGCCAAAGTGCAGGACCCGGCATTTGATCTTGTTGAATTTCATCTCACTGGCCTCAGCCCAGCTATCCAGCCTGTCCAGGCCCCCCTACAGGGCCTTCCTACCCCCAGGCAGATTGACGCTTCCTGCCAGCTTGGTGTCATCTGCAAATTCACTGAGGGTGCACTCAATGCCCTCATCCAGAGCATCAGTAAAGATGCTGAACAGGACAGGCCCCAGTACTGAACATTGGGGAACGCCACTCACGACCAGTCACCACTTGGACTTAACTACGTTGATCACCATTCTCTGGGCCCAGTCATCCAGCCAGTTCTCTACCCAGGGAAGAGTTACTCGTCCAAGCCAAGGGCTGCCAGCTTCTCCAGGAGAATACAGTGGGAGACAGTGTCAAAGGCTTTGAAGTCTAGGTAGACTTCATCAACAGCCTTTCCCTCATCCACCAAGCAGGTCACTCAGTCATAGAAGTAGATCAGGTTGATCAGGCAGGATCTGCCATTCATGAACCCATGCTAGCCAGACCTGGTCCCCTAGTTGTCTTGTACATGCCATGTGATCTCCCTCAAGATGTGGGAGATCCTTTCCTGTCACTGAGGTCATTCTGATGAGCCTGTAGTTTCCCAGATCCTCCTTATGATCCTTCTTGTAGACAGGAGTCACGTTGGCAAGCCTCCAATCCTCTGGGACTTCTCTTGTTGACCAGAAACACTGATAGATGATGGAAAGCAATCGACTCCACCAGATCCCTCATCCACCCTTAGGTGGATCCCATCTGGGCCCATGGACTTATGGCACTCCACATGAAGTAGGTCTCTAACTGTTTCCACCTGAATTGTGGGGGGGTTTATTCTGCTCCCCATTTGAGACTTCCAGTTCAGGGGCTAGAGTACCCCGAGGATAACTGGTCTGACTTCTAAAGACAGATGTAAATAAGACATTGAGAACTACAGCCTTTTCCTTATCTGCAGTCGACATGCCACATCCATAAAGGATGGAGACTCTCCTTGGCCATCTTCATACTGTTAATATATTTGTTCAAAAGTTTTTTGTTCTCTTTTACCCCAACAGCCAAGTTGAGTTCAAGCCAGGCTTTTGACTTTTTAATTTTCTCTCTGTACTCCCTTCGTTATACTCTCCCCAAGTTGTCCATCTCTTCTTCCATAGGAGGTAGATTCTCTTTTTCTCTTGGAGCCTCAGGAAAAGCTCTCTGTTCATTCATGCTGTTGTTTCCCTCTGGTAGCACAGGGGGACAACCTGCTCCTGCACCTTTAAGACTTTCTTCTTGAGGAGCGACCAGCCATCCTGGACCCCATTACCCCTCAGGACTGAATCCCAAGGGACTCTCACTGCCACTGTCCTGAACAGTTCAAAATCCACTCTCCAGAAGTTTTACTGCCTCCCCCCCGACTTCACCAAGAGTCAAGAACTCTACTGTTCTGTGATCACTCTGTCTTTAACTGGACTGATATAATATCACATTGGCCCCTTATGGGCTAGCTGACAATAATTAATATTTTGGTGAGTATGCTTGCTACTTGTGAAACTGTGATTGTCAAAGGGCACGTTAGAACACAAGAAGAAAAGTTATATTCAGAAAACAATCCTATAAAAAGTTATAGTGCAATGTGATTTTTTGTTTTTCAAATTTTCTTGGATATGAAGAATATATTCCCTCTTCCAAGCTTCATGCTGTGCAAGATCTTAATCTGAGAGTTCCTATATAGTGATTTACATTCTAATATAGTGATTTACATAGATAGCAAAAGTCTCCTTGACAAATTCACGGGATATCTCTGACAGCATCTCAGAGACTGATAATCAAGTTCACAAATGTGGTCTTCTAAAATGCTGCAGCAGAACAAAATATTTTCAGATTTCATAAGTGTGTTATGAGAAAACATTAATTTTTACTTGGCATTAGCAATAATGGATTGGGATAAACATTTGAACAAAATTATCATGGAATAAACTGAAAGAAAGGAAAGACAGGGTTTTGCAGGAAACCATAGGATGGTACCTGTGGACATGTAAAATAACCAAGAAATAGCAAGACAAATTCATCAACTGAGGTAATTTTGATATCATACTGTGCAACTACCAAAAAAAAAAAAAAAAAAAAAAAAAAGAAAAATATCTAGTAACACCAAGGCCTTTGGTTCTATTAAATAACAAGAAAGTTATTTTTTTGTGTGTTATTACACCAGGGACCAGTGACAAGGACAAGATCGCAAAGCACTAGTCTTGGTACAAACACAGAAGATAGAGACTGCCTGGATCGGGAATTTACAATCTAAATATACCTCTTGGCTGGTGAAGGTCAGGGTAAAATTGTCCAAAGTTCAGTCTGGCCAGCACCAGTTTAGCATGTGCATCACATTCTTTTCTTTCCATTCTGCTTTCCAAGACCAATCAGAAGGGATCAACTAAGAAGCATAGTTCAGGCAGAATAGACTATTTTCATTTTCTTCTACATAAATAATGCAATGTTATTATAGAAAGGAATAGAAAAAGATTATCCTCTTTTTAGTTCCAGTCCCTGGATGAAGGCTAAAAAAACATATTATTGTAGTTCGCAATGTTACACTTGCAGAGAGAATTTGAATATCAATAAGCAGTGAGATTTTTAAATGGATATTTACATATAATATCACTGTATGTTTACATTTAATATCATATTGGATTTAATTTTATTATGTTCAAGAAAGCAATTGGGTGAAGAATAAACACTGTGGGATGTTATCTCATTGATATGCAGAATCAATACGATAATCAAGTTGCTGATATAAACTCATAAGAAAAAGCTTCTGACATTTCATCTAGGAACCCTAATTTTGTATTTACAGTGTGGTGTGAAACTATGTACTGCAGACTTATTGTTTAATTATGAAGATTACTCTTGTATCTTTTCTTTTTCTAATTACTTTTATTCTCCTTTCAAATGATGAAAGACTAATACTGGCATCTACCAAAAAATCATGAATATTTTTTCAAAAAAGGGTTTAGTTAACTAGCATAATGTGAATATGTAAAATAAAAGATCATCCTAAACCTATGCCATAATTCTTGTAAGAACTGCATTTGTCTTTATGAGATAGAGCAGCTAGCATGCATCTCGAATCATAGAATCATAGAATTGTTTGAGTCGGAAGGCACCATTAAAGATCACTTAGTCCAGCTCCCCTGCAATGAACATGGACACCTATAGTTAGACCGGGCTGCTCAGAGCCTCATCCAGCCTGACCTTGTGTGTCTCCCAGGATGGGGCATCCACCACCACTCTGGGCAACCTGTTTCCAGTGCCTCACCACCCTAATTGTAAAAAACTTCTTTCTTATATCCAGCCTAAATCTCCCCTATTTTAGTTTGAAATAATTTCCTCTTGTCCCCTTCTTTCTTAATGTCCCCCTTTAGGTACTGAAAGGTCACTCTTAGGTCTCCTCAGAGCTTTCTTTTCTCCAGGGTGAACAGCCCTAGCTTTCTCAGCCTGTCCTCGTAGGGAAGGTGTTCCATTCCAAAATCTGTTTTTGTGGCCCTCCTCTGGACGAGCTCCAACAGATCTGTGCTTCTCCTGTACTGAGGACTCTGCATCTGAACACAGTACTCCAGGTGAGGACTCAGCCAAGCAGAGGAGCAGGATCAGCTCCCTCACCCCACTGACCATACTACTTTTGATGCAGCCCAGTATATGGTTGACTTTCTGGGCTGCGAAGGCACATGGCAGGCTCATGTCCAGCTTGCCATCCACCAGTACCACCAAGTCTTTTTCAGCAGGACTGTGCTCTATCCTGTCCTCCTCCAGCTTACATTGATAGTAGAAGTACTGACAGCAGAGTGGCCTCAGCAGGCTTGGGTGTTTCCTAATGACTTCCACCTGAGCTCCTCGGAGGCAGCATGCTTCTCTAAGAAAAAGGTCTGCTCTGCATACTGGAGCCCCAGTGCCCTGCATGAAAGAGTCACCTACTATTAATACCCTTTTCTTCTTCTTCATGAATGATACTAGGGGAAGGCTTTTTCATTTTGTTTTGTTGGTTCCTTTACTGTAAGTGGGCCATTATTTTCACAAAGATGGGCATTCCTCGGATGACTGAAGTGGGCAAGGGGAGTTTTCCTTTGTAGCCCCAAGCATAGACTTACATCCATTCACTCCTTTCCTTCGAGCTGTTGCCTTCATTCTGAAAGTAAGAGGATACAGGCTGCCCTGGATCTTGTGCTTTCTCTTGTGGTTGACATCCTTTCAGCGATAGTTTCTCTGATCCTTCTCTTTTTTTGGTGACTTGACACTTTTCTATTTCATCATGTAGTCTTTTCATTAGGCTGAGCAGGTCTTCCATCTGCTTGCATCACACACTCCTGTTCTCACTGCTGCCATACAGTGTCAGTGAAAGGCTCTGCACTGTCTGCAGCCAGAGGCCTGGATGTTTGCAAGTTTGCCTGAGAGTTTGGACTGGGTTCCTAAACAAGTCTAAATTAATCAATCCTAAACAAGTGTGAATTCATGAAAAAATCAGATTCAGTATCTTATATTCAGTATGTTTAATTTTCTTTCTCTTCTCTCTCAAAGAGGACCTTATTGCTCTTTACAGCTATCTGAAAGAAGACTGTGGAGAGATGGGGGTCAGCCTTTTCCAAGTAACTGCAATAGGGCAAGAAAAAATAGTCTGGAGTTATACCAGAGGAGGTTCAGGTTGGATATGAGGAAAAATTAATTCTCAGAAAATGTAGTGAGGTATTGGAACATTTGAATCAATTGTGTCCATTGCCTCTTGTCCAGGTACTGGTTATGACAGAAATGAGCCTGACTCTGTCTTCTTTGTATCTTCCCCTTGAGTATCTATAGATACTGATGAGATACTGATAGATGTTGATGAGGCTGAACAATCCCAGCTCTCTCAGCACCCCTCATAGCAGAGATACTGCAGTCCCTTCATCATCTTGTGGCCCTCTGTAGGACTCTTTCCAGTATATGTTCTCTTGCACTTGAGGCCCTTGTACTTGAGGACTGGGCACAGTACAGCAGGTACTCGTGAATCCTGAGATCAAACATAAGTTTGTTACCTGCCAAGTAGCTCACTCTCTACCTCCAGATAATCCCATAGGGCAGTATCACACACTAGGGAAAAGTTTAATCCTGTTACAGACTAAGCAAAGATGACAGTGACAAACTGTCTTTCACGTATGTCTTCAGAGATATGAGGACACCATGAAATATGTTTCTCTGTCTGAATTAAACAATTGTCTCCTTTTGCAAACTGTTCTGTAAAAAGTTATGAGTTAAAGCCTCTACAGCATTCCAGGCATTGCCACTAGTAATTTTGTGAGTTAGGATTGATTTGGTCTCTACTCAAGAATAAAATGTGAGCAGCGTGCCAAGAATGTTGACAAGTAGGGATATGAATCCAGTCTTATCTCAGTGTTATTGCTCTTGCCAGTCACTATCTTACTATTAAGATAAAGCAAGATACTCTGCTGTATTAGCTACTGATTGAAGGCTGGATAACAATTTCTGGATTTCTCAGTACAACTGCTATATTGGAGAGAGTCTGGAAGAAGATGGATTGGCAATTGGAAATTTATGTTTCGGGATGTGCACATAAAAAGCAATTTAATGAATTTATATACCTGTTCATATATGTACTTCTTCCTGTCTTTTATCAACATAAATAAATGGCATCTACTATTCATAAAAAGATGCACATAAACATGCCATTTCTGCTTGTTTGTATGGCATTTTAGGTGCATAGGGATGTTAAAACATAAAAAAAAGACATTACTTCCATTCCGAATTGTTCTGTTAGAGTGATTTATATATCAATATAGGAAAATATTGATGTTACTTACAAATCTGTAAGCAATGTCGGCATATATGCGAAATATATATGTGGACAATTCACTCCCTTAAAATGTTTCATGCTTTAAGTGACATTTGGATCAGTTCCCATATATATTTCTTCTCTGGCTATAGGAGAATTTAATACTTTTTTCTTGTCTGCTGTCTGATAAATTGTAGTTACTACAAGCAGAAGTTACTATAAGCTGTACAGAGGGAAAAGCGCTTATGAAATTCCAGAAATTTATGTGTTCCAAGCAAGAATGAAACTAAGGCTGTAAAGATTTTCCAGAAGAGAGAGAAAGACTTTGTAGGAGAACAGCAAGGAATTCCAGTAGTGTGCTAAAATCTGATTCCTCTTACACATACAAACCGAGGAATCCAAAGCTCAGTTTCCACATCTAGGGTTCACTCTCTAACCACCAAGTTAAAGAAGAGTTTTGGAGTGACGACCGCTTTTACTACTTCTTTGAAAGTTTCTTTCCTATCAAAATTGCTGTTTCAATAGTTCGATATTTTTTCTTCACAAGACAGCTTCTAGTTTCATTGAATGTCTCACAAGTTACTCCAGCTTTATATTCCAAGCTACCTGATGGAGCAAGGGTGTGTTCAGTGTCCCACACATCTTTGTTGAAATTATTTAACACAGCAGAGCATGGACTGAGTTAAGTCTTTGTGTCTTCACGTAATACTTGCAATCTTATAGACCTTGTTAGTGTAGGTCTCACTTTGCATTCAGTGGACAACAATAGGGAACTTATTGGACTAATTCATCTAAACTCCTATGCTGGGATAGAATTAATCGTCTCCACAGAGTCACAGAATTGTTTTTCTATAAATTCTTTTTGGGGGAAAATATGATCAAAAGACCAATATTCCCTAAAACCCTTCCACAGTTCTTGCATATTCATAAATCTTCACACCTGCTTTTCCTTTCTTCTTGTTGCCCTAAACATATATATGCTGGGATATTTTTTGTATTATAAATGGTACAAATGTTAAAAAAAACACATGAGAAAAAAAACACATACAAATGTCTTCGATGTTCAGTATATACAGTCAAAGAGTGAACAAAAATATGTGCACATGATTAATGAGTAATTTGCATCATCCTCCTATTGTATTACTTCAGGTAGTAACTGTTGCTCTTGTTTTATGGTAAACAGATTAGTTGCTATGATTTCTTTTTTTATTATTATTTTACTATTTTGATATATGAGCACACACTACGAATTCCAGAAAAAAATGAGGGTTTTTTTTGTTTCCAGTTTTATCATGTAGCAATGCAAGCAACACATTTACATGTTAGTCTTGTGCTATGTAGTGACAGGATTGCCCCTTCACCTTTGTTTAATCTGCTTGAAATAGGTTTTAGTGTCAGAGAGCACTTGTTAAACCAGAGATAAAAAAATGAGTATACCATATGGTATGAAAGCAGAAATAAGTAATGATTGCTGCCAACTTTTATAATTATGACAGCTTTTGGATTTATTTTATTAATTGATTACATTAAAATACTGTCCAATCTAAATCTTTTCCAGTTTTTAATTAGTGTTTAATGAGTTTCAGTCAAAACAATATTTTAAACTGCACTGCCAGAGATTACGTACTTTGGGGTGAAATTGAGAAAGGTAAATTAAGACACAAACTACCTGCCATATGCAGGTCTAAGTATTTCATAAAGTCTTATGCAGACTCTGTTTACATTACGTATATTGTACTTACATAAGCTGGCATCCTCTACAGACCTCAAAATCCCTTGTAGACTGTAAGCAAGTAGTATTATCTCATTTTTTTACACTTGGAAATTTAGACATAGAGGCTAATCTGAAGTTCTGTTTAGCATAAAAGCTTTTCATCCAGGGTTTTATATTAGCTGCATCTCTCCAGTGTGTTGGTATTTCTAAAGAATAATACATACATTATACACAGAACACAAGGATGAATTTTTTTCTTTGGTGTATATATAACTGAGGAATAAGAAAGAAAAGTGACTTTGTTAAAGTTGGGAAGATGATGTGTGGCAGAATGCACACCCAGAATCTTAAAGTCTCCTTCTCATCTCACATGGAATCCTGGATTTATTCTTACCCTCCTGCTTTAACCAAGGGCTTTCTATTTACTTGTTAAATGCTGAGATATGTCTTCACATCTGAATATCACTTCTGCTGTGAGGAGCTTATTCTCTAAGTAGACAGTGTGAAATGGAATGCCTAAATCCCCGTTACACCTAAATTGGGACTAAGGCTTCAAAAACCTAAATCCCACTCAATGATCCAGACTGCCTCATTTCCAGGACAGGCTACTGGTAAAGATACACACATTCATTAGGCATCTTTTTACTCAGTACATGACCTTAGTTACCCAAATACACTCAGAAATACTTGCTATGCAGAACTGGAAAACATCCCTCACTGTAGTTTCAGTGTTATCCTGGTTTAGTTAATCATGCAGACTGTGCTGACATGTCCAGAGAAGCCTGAAGGCTTGCATAATGTTAGTATATGAAACATTTTGAGTGAGAATTTCTTCCATTCTTCCTGTTATATTACTGTATGAACAACAATACAGAATAAAATAAAATAAAATAAAATAAAATAAAATAATAGAAATAAAATAAAATAATAGAAAATAAAACAAAATAAAGGAAAATAAATATTATATATAACATTCTCAAGGTAAGGTCTGAAATCCCTTGGCTATCCACTTTTAGCTGGCTCTCCTCAATAGCATATGTACTCATTTCTGGTTCGTTGCTTATATTTATAGGCACACAGTGATTTGCCCTCAACATTTTCTCATTCAGAATACTCCAAAACCTTCAAACTGACCATTCAAAGTTGAACTGAACTCTGCACTTTATCAGGTAACTATCTGTCCCCACTGACCGTATGCAATGGGTACTAATTAAGACAGACTCATTTTCTCCTCTCTTCCCATTTCCTTTTCTCCCTGGGTGTAGGTTCTCAAATTTTAGAAAAACAATGTTAATATTTGACAGTGTAAACCTCCCAGCAAATACCTGTCATGAGACTCCAAAGTCTCATGTTCCATCATCTCCTATTTTCTATGTTTTTCTCCACTGACACTTCCTAATTTAATGATTTGGAATAGCTGTTTTGAAAGACAAGCTTTGGGTAGAAATTCTGAAGGTAAGAGTGATGTTAAGGATCCTCAGCCTGAGGGAGTTCAAACCTACCCCACAAAATGCCCTAATTAGTCAGTTCTTGAGAAGTCTAAGGAATGAAATATCAAAATGGTAAGTGATGAAAAAGCAAGTCTTTTAGGCAATGCTACAAAATGCTAATAAGAAAGGACAAGAGAGACACAAACAGCTCAGAATTTGAGGAGGTAAAGCCCAGATACAAAGCCAAGAGAGACACTGAGGGGAGGAGGCTCCCTGTTACTCAGCCTAGATCCCATTGATGTTTTCTGTTTATTTTATTCCTTCAGAATTCAGAAGTGTAACATACCAGTACTTCAAAATGCTGCTAGTTTTCTGCTCAAACTGCAGTCTCCTCTTTTCAAATGTGCAACAACTTAACTTGTAAACTATTGATCATGAAAATGAGATAAATAAGACGTTAATGCCGAGTTTTATCCGTCTGGACCAATTTTTATTAATCTGGTATACTCATGTGTCTGTGCCAAATTATAAAATATATCAGTTGTTTTACTGATTTACAGTGTGAATTACAGAATGTCACAACTTAAATTACTTCAGAATGTGCAACAGTGCTTAGGCTCAGTTTCATCATTCAGGATTAGTCATTAAGATACTGAGATAATGTTAAAATTCCAATCCCCCATATGTGCTGAATGACTTGTGTAGTGCAATGTGTGATATAAATGAGGTAAAACCAAACTAAGGGCTGTAAATCTTCAGGAGTTTAGTATGCAGTTAACAGCATGTAGGTCCGTGAATGTGATTAACTGTCTCATGCAAGTAAGGCAGCTCCTCTAGCTGTCAAGATTTTCACAAAGCAAAACCCAATTACACATAAACAGATCTTGAATTCTCCCTCTGGGCTTGTGCTTCTCTTAGCTATAGATTTTCATTTTTACTTTCTTTTTTTTTCCAAATGTAATATTTAATACATCTAAAGGTTGCCATTTTATTGAGGAATTCAGACAGTGTAATCCCCTGGGTTGCTTTCTTTGATCGTATGTGGTACATTTTAAATTGAATATATTGACAGCCTATTATAACATGCTTTGTCTTGTAAATTAATATTCAGTTAGTTTTTAATGTATGTCAAATACAGACTGCAATCACTTCTTGTGTTTGTGCTTTAATATCATGACAGCTTTTCTCACGAAAGGACAAAAAAAAAAGCTTAGGGCTACTTTCAAGTAAAGCAAGTAATTTCATGTCAAAGGGCACAAGTGTCAGATCACTTGGGATGGGGTTCTTATGCCTTAACTTAGGCATCTAATGATTTCTTTTTTAAATCTGAACTAGATATGCTCCCTACGTAATCTGCAGAAAGAAAGTATTACCTTATAAGGGTTGCTAATTTCCCACAGAGTAGTTAATTTTATTAGGACAAATGAATTATCTTCTGAAGGTGCCTATTCCTCTCTAGTTACTCCAGAGAAAACATATAGTCCAGTTCAGACCTCAAAAGCTTGCATTTTAGACATGGAGGGTTAGATTCAGTTGCCTAAAATAGAATTTCAGGGTCATTCGAGAAGCTCTCTGGTGTCCAAGTCATGTACACGTGGCAGCAGATATGATGCTGGGTTTACAGTGGGCCCAAGATCTTGTAAAGTATCAGCTAGAGACCCTACAGGATAATCCACAACATGTATCCAATTTGAAATATCTATTAGAAGCAGATGAATCTTATCCTTAATTTTAATGAACTTTACATTGTGTAACACAGACTACTTCTCTTCTAATCCTCCGTGGACAAGAACATCCATTTCTAAATACATTTGTCTTTTAGTCAATATCAATATTAGAAAATGGAAAGGAAAGATCAAAGATTCTTCATTTGGTCATTATGACACCTCTGCTGAAAGCTGTGGTCTAATCTGACTGTCTTCAAAAAGTCAGCACCTCATTCTGTTCCCTGAAACAGTATTATTTTGACTACAGAATGATTCATAAAAATCATTTATTTCCATAGCACTGAAGAAACCAGTTCAACCCTAACAGCAGCTTTAAAGGAATTCTGTTTAACTCTCAAATGAACAGATTTTAAAGCAACTTAAATCATAGCCTCTATTTGCACAAGTACTTATGCGGAGTCTGGAGGGGCCTTTAATCTAGCATACAGTGGCAGGATAAGGTCTAATAATTGCATGCTAAAATAAAAAAAAAATCCAACTAGAAATAGAAGGAAACTAATTTATTTCTTAATTGTATAATGAGCTAATGTACCACGGCAAATTATTAAGTGTCACTGTAGTCTTTAAATCAAGATCAGATGTGCTTGTAAAACATACATCTTAGTTTAACAACATATAGCTGGGCTTGAGGCAGGAATCCCTAGCTGAAGTACAGTCTGTGGTATGCAGAAATTCAGACTAAACAGAGGTTGAACTAGTTAATCATAATGGTCTTCTCTGGCTTTAAAATCCATGAGCCTATTAATTTCAAGAAAGAGGCAAAACGTGCACATAAACCTTAATTTCCACAGGGTCTTTAACCCCACCTTCTATTGTACATTTGCTTCTACCCCTATTTGCTTTGTAAGAGGCTTTAACACTTTAACAAATAGAAGCCAGGGTTTAACTTATCCCTCACTAGAAGTACTAGGATTTATATTCATTTGAAATTGTAACTACGTAGAACAGCAGACAATTTCACAATTACTTTCCTTAGTATTTCATGGCACAAATCTGGGTTGCTATTTTTAGCAAGACATCGTCTCTTTTCACGTCGATAATGCCAAAGTAACGCTGTAGAAAGAAATGCTGACGTCACCAACAGAGTCCTGGTTCTCGAGGTTCAGGTGAAAAAACAATATTTAGATAGTGCTGGAGTCTTCTGACTCCCCTATCCACACCTTAGAGAGAAGTATTGTTTTTGTGGGACAAAAAGACTACCAAAGTCTCAACCAATTGTGGATGTATTACACACAGAATGGAGGTTTCCACTAAAACGAAAGTGGCTATGTATCTTCTCAACTCTTCTGGTCTCTGGCTGTTCTGTTGTCTGAGAGTTGCCTTTAAAAACCAGCATCCTAGTGCCAACAATCTAATGGTCACATTAAAATACGTTTACAATGAGCACTACTATTCTGTATATTCTAAAGACCTATGTCGTAAACAAACTTCAACATTGACTTATGTCAGGAGAACAGTGTATTTTGACAAAAATCACGTGGAAAGAACAAGGAAACAGAGTAATAATCTATACATCTCTTTTTATATGAGCTCTACCTCGGAAAAGAGAAATTATGCAGAAAATACATAAACACTGCCATTACCAGTGTAAAAATATCTTACCAGTGTATCAGCTGGGATAAGTTGTCCTCAGAAAGAAGAAAATCATTTTTTCTCTTCTTTCGGGCACCCTGTGGTCTGGTTCTTTTCTGTCTGTGTAGTATTTTCTGTCAGCATCAGTAGACTGCATTTTGGAATGTGGATGCAGTATGAAATCACTACACATTATATTCATGGTTTTGGATACAGTACTTTTGAATTTTGTGAATTTTCCTGCAGAATACTCAAGAACGATACTTTTCTATAACGGAAATTGGAGACCAAAAAGAGGTCTTTTTCACTGCATGTCTTTGATCTTTAAAACATGTATGTGCAGGAGTAGGAGAGTGCATTTGTCACTATAATCTCTTTTTATTTTCTAGTGAAAACATGGATGTAAAGACAGCATTTCATTTCTTGTTAATGCCAGTGGTCATGTAGAATCAGTGACAGCAGTTTTCATTGCGGACAGGACTAGAGTGTGAAGACAGCAATTTTAATATCTTCATTTTCAATATTTGATTTCTTACAAAAATAAAACACAAAATCTTCATTATTTTTTCACTGACTTATGCTAGAAATGCTTATCCTTTTGTCTCCCTGGATTTGATACACTGATTTCTTACTGCATGCAGAGCAGTTGGTTAAAAGCTTATACCAGTAGGAATATGCAACATCTAGAACTTCTGGGGGGCAGTAATAAGCTGAACCATCTTCCACTCATCTCAGCTTCCTCCTTGTAGATAAATCTTAGATTCTTTAGGGGTGAGAATGTTTATTCTTTTTGATTCATTACAAACAGTATGCAAGCACCAATTTGCCACTCTGCCATATGCAGTTCTGGTCACTCAGTTGTCTGCATGGCAGATGCTCATGCAAAGATGAATTTGATCATGAGCAAAACATCTAAAATGAGACGAGTCAGACTTATCTGTTTCAAACCTTCCTTTGCTGGCTAAACCCTTTATGTGGATTATTTCACATTAGAAGGGCTCATCATTTACAAACTGTGATTAGATCATGGGGAGGTGATATTTAGCAAATACTAATTTCAAATTAGTTCCCTTAGATTCATTGAAATACATATACAAGAATATTATTGAGCTGATAGGTGCATTTAACCATTTATCTAGCAATGAAGTCCATGTAAAACTTTGTATTTCATGTGAGGATTTCAGCAGAGAACTAGTGATTTAATGTTCAACCTAGTCTTGAGGGTCAATGGAAATTATACTCCAAAATCCCTAGGAACAGATGAACATTTTAGTTCTAACCATCACATTTGCAATCTCAAATCTAGCAAAGCTTTCAAACCTGGATCCATCGAGGTATCTGGAGTCATAAGTCCCATGGAAGTTAATGGGAACTAGCTGTCTAAATGCCTCATGGTTTTAGGCTGCATGAGTATATTACTTTCATCTTGTTCATTTCTCATCAACCCCTAGAGACTTTGTTCTTGTGCTTATAGTTGGGCAAATGGTAACATTCTTTGCCTTAGACCATTTTTTTTTTTCCCCTAAAAATTGCTTTTAATTGCTTTTGAATGGTTCCCTGCCAGTTATCGCCATCCCTAATTTAAATATGGGTTGGAAAATATTTATAAGAACTCCATCCATCATCAGAAAGACAATTTCTAAAGGTAAGTCCACATGGTTTGCTGTGATACAGACCTAATAACTGCCTTTTCAACCTGCAATAAATATTCTTTTGCCTGTCCTCTTCTGATTGCTCCATAATTAACACTAGGCAGACACAGATTTAACTATCTGACAGATATTTATTTAAAATACCTTCTGCTGCATATATTAACATTTCCATATCTACTTTTTAAAAGCAGTTTTGAGTTTTGCAATAAAATCAGATCCAGAGTTTGGTTATGTTAATAGCTTTGCATGGCAGTGGTATACATCAATTTAGAAAAAGAGATGAATCAGTCATCTGCAATATAATTGTATATGTTTACACTGTAGAAATGTTTTTAGCATAAAAACACAATAGAAACATATGACTCACATCAGTATCACTTAAACTGGATAAATCGTATAGGGCAGTTCGGTGAAAATGAGGATTTAATGCTCTCCAAATACACTTACTGATAGCATATAAATGAATTAATTATGTCTTCCTCCCAAACTTCTGAAAAAGGTAGAACCGAAAATAATTGCTACCTATTCAACTCTGTGGTCAGTGAGTGCAGCTCAGCCACTCAAAAAGAGGACCTAAGTGCCCACGCATGAGGTCAGTTTTCTCTGTAGCTCTGGCTATCTGAATTATTTATCTGCTAAATTTCCAGAAAACAGCTGATTGATAGAATAGGATTGTCAGTCTTCTTTCCCTTTTGTTCCCTTTCCCTTCCCTCTTTATGTCAGGACTTCCCTTTCGTGGATAAACCAACTCCCACTTTCCTCTTAATTTATTACGTTTTAAATACCAAATTGCTGGTCTTGACCACAAATACTCGTACAAATATGGAAAACTAACTTTCTTTTGCTATTGACAGATCCATATAGTCGCACGTTGATTCTCAGCTGACCCTTGAGCTGTGCAATTGTTATTGCACCTTATAGATGTAGTTTTGGGGGTACTTGGAAAAGGCATATGATGAAAATAGAGCATGAACTTTATTGTTGATATTTTTGAAGTCAGTCGAGGACACCACCACAACACTATTATCAATATGAACCACAAAATCATGGAATCATTTGAGTTGGACTAGACAGGTTGTCTAGTCCAACTCCCCTCCAATGAACAGGCACACCTACACCTACATCGGGTTGCTTAGGATCCCATCCAGCCTGACCTTGAATGTCTCTAGGGATGGGGCATCCAACACGTCTCTGGGCAACCTGTCCCAGTGTACTATGTGAACAGTTTTTGAGTTGCTTTTGTTGTTGTTGTTTGTTTGTTCATTTATTTTTCAGTAACATTGCCCAAGCAGCTCTGAATCATTCAAGCTGTGGCTGCTGAGCAATCTAGGGTAGAGGAATCCCACTGGGATGGACTCTGAGGTCAGCACATGGTTGCTTACCCCCTGTTGTAGCTCAAGGCTCAAGAAATTAGTGAGAAAATATTTGTACTGTTTGTGCACACTAAAGGGTGTGATGGTGAGGCTGTAAACCCAGCCTAGATGTGCCTACATGAATCTCTGCAGGTTAATGGTATCCAAAATCTGTAGCTGCTGGGCAGTGAATGGTACTGGGACAATGTTGCTGTTCTTCGTTTCACACCTGTCACACAATTAATCTGTCAGTGTGCCTGTAGGAGCCAAAATAATAGCATCATATCAGAACAGTAACGGAACATAAAGAAAATACAAATTACTGATGCCAGGGTGCATAAACCCCAATCTTGCTGACCTGGGTCAATTTGTCACTATCTCTTGTGCAGATAATTAGAAAAATAGTAACAGGTTTTATATTCCTGACCAAGTGAGGTACAAAGTTGTTATAGGTTAAACACTTCTAGAAAATTCTTCATGCTCATGTATGCATGGATACATCTGGAATGCAAGCATTACTTATACAGACGTTCTAATGCTACATCATAATAATATACAGGTACTCTCAAAACAAGCCTTAAAATCCACAATGGAGATCTACAAGTTACAGCTCAGATTCTCCCAGGGAAGCATTGAGTGTGAAGTAAAGTGTATTGTTTTGAGAGGATTGTGTTCTGTTTGGGGTTTATTTTCAGCATATATGCTGAGGTCTGACAAGTTGAACGCTGTTTTCAAAAATAGCAAAGTTGCAGATGGAGGAAATGATTTGTTTATGGTATTCTCTATCAAAAAACTGTCACAGATAGATGGGCTTTAGTCAAATATTAGAGTTTACAACCAGTTCTCTGATTTTGCTGGGTAATAAGTACATATTCAGGCAGTAAGACAGCTTGCTGTTGGCTACATATATCATGCTCAAAAGTACAGAGGAATCACAACAAATCCATTTGTAATTTGCACTCACTAAATTGGATACAGATCCACCTTTTTTCAACAGTAGCCTAGAAATAATAAAGGCTTTGGTCTGAACATTTCTTCTTGTTGGCTATCTGCCACCACGAACACAGAGGGGATATAATAACAGTCATTTGGAGTTCTGTAAACCTTGTCATCTGAGGACCTCAGAATGCTTTCCAAGTGTTAATTAAAGCCTCACAACATCCACGTACCCATGCATAGCATAGTTTCAGGTTGTTAGGCTCTCCCTGTGACCACAGAGGCTCACTAACTCTATTGCTCTTGGGAGACTTCAGACCCTTTCATACCAGAGACACAAGCTGCATCGCATCTGCTGTTCTACCTACCCAAACACTAGCACAAGCGTTTCCACCCGAGCACTTTGAAAACCAAATTAGGTAAAATTTTGTGAGAAATAGGACTTCAAGACTGTAAATACAGCCAACCTTTAAAAAAATATTAACCTGTGTTTTTTGAATAGTGCTGTTTTAGTAGCTTCAGAGACAGCAGCTCATAAAAGCAATAAGATCAGTATAAGAGAAATTGTCCATAGAATCATAAAGATCGGAGAATCATAGAATCACAGAATGGTCTGGGTTGAAAAGGGCCTCAAAGATCATCTAGTTTCAACCCTACTGCTATGTGCAGAGTTGGGAAGACCACTAAGCTCATCTAGTCCAATCACCTAAGAGCATATAACCCAAGCCATCCCCACCATGCCCACCATGTCCCTCACTGCCACATCCCCCTACTCTTGAACACCTCCAGAGACAGTGACTCCACCATCTCCATGGGCAGCTTGTTCCAATGCCTCACCACCCTTTCTGAGAAGAAATTTTTCCTAAAACCAACATGAACGTCCCCTGGTACAACTTAAAGACATTACCTCTTGTCCTATAGTTCCTAAGTTATGAAAAAACACACAATAGCTTCTCAAGCTGTTGATTCCAAGGAGTAAGAAATATCAAGAGTTCACTCCAGTAAGTCCTTTTAATACTTTTTTCGTGACTGAGCTTTCTGCTCCCTGCCCAGTTTCTGAAATATTGAAGATCTTTAGGGTGAGAAAAGATTTTTCCTACAAGAATAAAGAAACTAAAAACAGACGTTCTTTTCAAGTTACATGAGCCATTTAGCTAGAATAGAATAAATATTGCAAGACTTGATATAAAACCTTGAGAATTAGCAGTGTTGTTAACCTATTAAATATAACATTATTTTCTCTAAGCAGTTCTGAAAAGACAGTCTCAAACTTTGTGTAGAAAGAGCTCTTTCCGTCTTATTGTATTCTAACAGACATCTTGAAACAAGTTTCTGAATATATCTGTCACGATTATCTCAAAAAAAATTCCATCAGAATGCTGTTTTCATTTTTCTCTCTTGTACATATTTATTTAGTAAGTCCTGCACTAATCTCTAGAAAGTTGTTAGAGTGAGGATGTGGTACAACACACAGGGAGCTTCGCTTTGTTACTGCCTCTTGGTGCAGTTCTCAGTTGTGGTCATAGACATAAATCCCAGTGAATCACCCATGGGGACAAGTCATAGGAACATGCCAATGACCCATGGGGACATGCCAACAAATAGTAAATATTCTCCAGATAGTCTGGTCATAGAATCACAGAATTGTTTGAATTGGAAGGGACCCTTAAAGACCATCTAGTCCAACTCCCCTGTAATGAACAGGGACTTCTGCACTATAGCCTTCTAGAAGTGCTTCTTCACCTTGAAATATCGATGTACAGTGCTTTACGTCAGCACTCTAAAAGGCTGTTCTCTTTGCCTTATGATTGCAGAGGAGATCACTGTGCTCTTAGTGACAATGTACAGCACAATGGAATATCTGGATGCCATTACAGCCCCACCATAGTAACGCATCAACTCTTCAAGCCATATTGCACATGCAAATCATAACAACATTTCTTCTGTGTTCAGAACTCTGTGCAGCCTAAGGATGGCATGAAGTGGTTAAATAGTATCCTTTATAGCTCAAGACATACCAAATAACAAAGTAAATTTACAGAAGTTGCTTCCTCTGACATTATTACATTGAATAAACTTTAGTAGTGCTGCATACAGCACCTTTTCTACTTTATAATTAGTCAACCACTAAAAGTTGCATTCTCTAGAAACAAATATTGCTTTCTTTATATTATCTCTTGGTGATTGGCATGAAAGTTATGAAAGTCTCACTGGGTAGCAAAATGTAATATCTAAATATCTTGATTTGTTTTTAATGGTTAATACCATTTTCAATTCATGACATGCTGTATTTTTAATTATGACAGAGAGGAGGCCTTCCAAACTGTATGAGACAAGGCTAAGACAGTTCTGAAATTTAATTGTGATTTCTTTTTCCTGTGAATACTTACTTGAAAAGTGATCTAAACTGTACTCCTCTATTCTATAAGTCTGTGACACTACATCCAACATAATATCTGAAACATTTTCAGACACATATCCAGTAATACTTTTAACTTTTTTTCATATATTTTGTATTTAATACTGCTCTTGAATTAAAGGTATATGCAGTAGAATGCTTGCTGCGCACAATAAGGGTACAGAAGATAAGTTTTATCTTGTATATTTCTTAAAGAATGCAAGTTCAATTAAACTTATACCATACCTAGAATTGTTCTTGCTCCTTAGAATGGTGATTCACAGGCAATAAACAGTGCCTGGACCTCCACCTATTTCATTTAGCCACCAGCCCTATCTTTCCAAAATTTCTGAATCACTGGCAATTACAGTCTTTCTTTTAACATATTCTTTGTTATTTACTATCTTTCAAATAATGCTTTCCAGAAAAATCAAGCAGTTTCCATTTTTTTTTCTCTTAAATTGGTCTCAGACATGTTTTCCATCATCCTTTTCCCTACTCAGCTTATCTTAGGTCAAATGGAAATCATCTTTTACCCTGTCACTCTGCAACACTCTTACCTTACCCATCTAACTTCTTTTTCTCCTCCTGAACAGTTTGAAAGAGATACAACACCCAACTGCTGAACACAACATATAAAATATTTCACACGTTGTTTATGTCTAGGAAGTCCTTAATACGAACACACCTGTCATTTCACCAAACACAAATTGTATCAGAAAATATATACGCCACTCTCTGAAGTGGGCAGGTTTGTGGATAGGAGGGAAGCATCCGAAGGTAAATCACTTGATTTTTTAGTACATTTGTTTTTTTAGTATAGATTTTGGCATCTTACGTGATGTCCTCACAAGGAAAATGAGTAGAGAATGTTCAAAACTGTTAGAGTAATTCATACAATAGTAACTTGTTAACAAATTAGAATGAAGTAACAGGCAGAGAATCCAGGGAGCTCAGATCTTTCAGATTGTGTTGAGAGTTTCCACTAAAAGCTCAGCAAGGAAGTAAAGGTTATATTCACTAAAACTATAGATGTCTCAAATCCCAGAGGGACAAAAGCACACTGAAGGACAATAGAATACCCATAAAAATCCTGTTTTTTGGCCAGTTTTAGATCTCCTGGAGAGATCTAAAATGGATAGTAACAATAACATCTTAAAAGTATGATCTGTGAGGCTAGTTTATGAGGATAGGGTTGATTTAGCCTAAAGCTAAGTATTCTAAAGGGAATATGTGAGTTGTTCAAGACATGACAGGCTATTTAAAGTGGAAGAGTAATAATGCTTCTCCTGCCAATACAAAGGACACAACAAGGTATCAGCCTTAAACTAAAACAACAAGAAAGACTCAGATTAGACATTAGAAGTAGTTTCTAAAAATGAAGATAGCAAATCATTGGAATAGATTTACAAGGAAAGGGGTAGAATCTCCACAAGGTTAGACAAACATCTACTACAAATGAAGTAGGGGGAAGCTGGTCACAACTCAGAGAAAAAACATTTCCCACTCAGTTTTATCTCCCATTGTCTCCAGTACTGTAGATTTTGAGTGTTTATGAAATCAATACTTCATTTATCCTCACAGCATAGAGAAATAAATATTACTAATTCATTTGAAATTAAATGTGTCATTGATAGAAGCACAAAGAAGTTACTGAGGCCCAAATTCAAAAGGTACTTAGGAATCTTACTCCTGTTGACTTTCTCATGATCCCTTAGTCTAGATCAGTAACAGGAATTTACTTAAATCTCTTCTATTCATTTTAGAATTTGAACTGCATCATTGTCTTTTGTTCCATTTCAAGCCCTAAGAGAAAAAAAGAACCAATTCCTCTCCTCCTGACCTACAACACAATCTGACAGGTTAGAAACACCACATATGAAATAATAGATCTAGTAAGTACAGTCTATAAACCAGTATATAGGTCTCTTGGAAACTTTATAGTGCATTTCAGCTTTGATCATAATTTAAAAGGTGGCACTTATCTGTATTTTGACTGCTCTCTTTTCAAAGTCTTGTTTCTCAAGTAAAATGGAATGAGATGTCTTTGAAACTAGCAGCCACCAGGATATTGCATTCATGTTATATTGACTCAGCTCTTCAATCTTCTAAGGTGCATAAATTGGGTTCCATGCAGGCAGGTATGTGATGAGACTTTTCAAGGGCAATATCTGTGTGCTAATTATCATCGCTATTACTCCACGTGTCCCAGAAAGCCATCATTTCAGGACACAGAAAAGCACAGAAATGTGAGATTTGGAAGATCAGATTGATGCTCCTATCATCACTTTGGGCATATAATTTCCCTACCTGTACCTCAGCTACTGCTTTAAGAAAATTGAAATAATGATAATTTGCCAAATATATTAAGATCTACAGATGAAAAAGCACTGACTGAGAGATAGCTATTACTATTACCAATGTTTTACTTAGGTAAAATATTTCCCACCCTAAAGTGCCAAGAGCTTACATCTTAAAACAGGTAAGCCAGTAGAAGTGGAAAACAGGAAGCTTTAATCCCCATTCTAGGGAAATGCAGACAACAATCGACCATGACAGCTAGATAAGGGATCCGATTTGCAAGTGATAGGCTTTTCCAGGACATTCTTGATTCAGTGGGAGTTTCCATGAAAGAGAGGGTCTGCACTAATATCCATGACTAAAACTTTTCCCTTCCCTTCCAGCAAGGAACAATTTGCTGATAGTTGGCTGGTCTGCCTAACACCCAAGTGGTTACCAAATAGCAGTAAAATTGCACAGATTGTGCACACCCTTTCATCCTATCAAACAGCAACAGTTTTTCCTTCATCTTTTCCAGGCATTTAGTTGAATAAAAAGTGAAGCAGAAGGATACCCAGTAGTTGCTGCAAGGTGCCAGGGGTCCAGAGGAGAGGTTGAAAAAACTGGTACTGTGCAGCCTGGGAAAAAAAAGAAGGCTTTTATCAATATGAGTAAGACCTGATGGAAGGCAGTAAAGAAGAGGGAGCCAGGCTCTTCTCAGTTCTGCCCAAGGACTTGAGTCAAAGGATGCAACATGAAATGCAGGAAATTCATTTTAAACACAAGCAAAAAAAATATTTTTACTATGAGTGTGACTGAACACCAAAACAGGCTGCCCAGATAGGTTGGGAGTCTCTATTATTACAGATATTCAGACTCTGAATAGAAAATGTCTTAAGTAATGTCATGTAGGTGACCATATTTTGAACAGGAAGGTTGGGTAAAGATTTCCAGAGGTCCCTCCAACATCAACCACTCTATGATTCAGTGACTCTGTGAAATAAGATATTTCATTGTGAGGAAAAATAAGACTTACTTTAACTGTTTGCACTGGGAACCACTGTATACTGTGATATGGGATTAGATAAGGAACAAAAATTTACAGGTTCACCACAGAAAATGTGTTCAATGGGACCTGCATCCCTGCTCATCCTGAGCAACTGAGCTCAGTCCCTCACTACTGCAAGTCACTGTGACAGATAACCTTCTCTAACTTATTACAAACTAGATCTACGTATGTAGATCAAGCATTTCGAAGGTGAAAGTGGGAATCCAGTGAGGATGCTTATAGAGCATTCTGCCAGTCTCTGTCTGTCTTCAGAAAAAATGTCCCTGAAGCAGAATGGCTTCCTATGTACAGTGTTGCCAGAAGTGTACAATGTGAGGAGGATTCCTTCACAGAACCCCAGGTCAAACTGAAGACACTTTGGAATTTGACACTTTGAATTGATACTAGCTTGTAAAATAAAGTAAGCTAGAAAGCTGGGAAAAGGAGCTGTAAGTATAATATCTTCTTTATTGGTTAAGATGGCACAAATATTTGGACTAGCAGACTAAAACTGTGCTTCACTGTAAAATGCTGCGTGGACATTCTGTGCAAGTATAAGTAAAATCTTCTTGGTCCAAAACAAAAAATTGCAAAATTAGGAAAAGAATAGGAAGGAGTGAAGAATGTTTACAGGCTGTTAGTAACACAATGTTGCAATTTAGACTTCCTTTACAAAATTGTGCCCAGTATCTACTATCTCATGATAAATAGAAGCTGTATCGTGTGACACTTGTGAACAATGGGTGAAATGGATATTAGAAAAATCTCATTTATCTTCCGCTTTATTTCTGGATAGAGGTCCTTGTCACCATGGCTATTATGTGACTAGCCCTAGAAAGGCCACCTCATTAGTTTTCTTTACCAAGATAACAAGGTCTCCTTTAAAGGAGCAGCACTTACATTTTAGATTCAAATGGAGAACAGACAATACGGTTATTGTGTGAATGTGTTGCTACCTCTGTTTTCACTACTTAAATATGTAGGTTATTTCTATAGCTACAGTACAAATGAAATTAACACCCTTGTGATGAAGGCAGTATCACTGGAAAAGAAATATAAAAATGGAATTTGATATGTATATTGCTTCATTTGCCACTTGCATTTCTTTAATGCATGTGGCTTTTCTTTACTAAACAAACACAAAACAAGTAAGAAAAAAAGCACCGTTCTGACATTCTGAAGATCTATTTTCCCCTCTGTCTCTTCCACTCACAAATACATCTTCGTTCTGTCTGACAACCGCTTTGAAAATTTTCCTCTGTTGCCACCAAATCAACCATGTGCATGTCAACAAATCAGTAATGATTTACAATACGTCAAAGGAAATTCAACTTTTAGTCTCATTTCAGAAATCTTAATGACAGGCAGATAAAGTCGGACAACAGCACCTTGATCGGCTTTCTCTTTTTAATGTGTGTTTTTCACAGAATGCTGGGGCTTGTTTTTCTTCTGCAGCAGTCAAGGAAGGGAAAGAGTAGCATTCTTGCTGTTGATAGTGCCAAAAGTAGTATAAGCTCAGTCTAGCTTTATGTGTAATTAAGAATATTTCAATTTGGGGGGATAAAGAAGATCAATTATTACTAAATGCTTTTGGTTATTTTGTTTGTTTATTTGTTTGTTTGCTTTTAACAGCTCTGAATTATGATAGAATAGTAATTAAGTCTCTGAATGTACTGTTAGTATTTGATGACTTACAAGAGAAGAGCCTTAGCGGTAAGAGGACTCTGAATGGATCTGACAATACTATTAGCTTATTGTGTAAATCACAGTGACTTATTCCACTGCATTTTAAATGAAGATAAAATATTAAAATGGAAAAAAAAAAAAAAAAAGGCATTAATACAATATGGAGGATAGGAATTTTAAGGCATAAGATCAGGAAATGAAACAGTGGAGGACAGATGCATGTTTTCAATGACCTCTGTGAGTAGTAAACATTGTATCTGAACACATGAAAAATATCATAGAACTATGGGCCAAATATATTTGCTAGACACATGAAGTCAGAAATTCCAGATTGTCTTCTATTTACAGTTTTGAATGAAACAAAATAGCAATGATAGCATGGGCTTTTCCTTGAGGTTGCTGCACGCCTTACTACAAGCCTTCCGGGAGTAATTTCTCCATGCATCATGCCCATTAAGAAATGTAGCAGTCGTGTTCCAGAAGCTCTTTATGAAAATGTCATCAAGAAAGTATAGGAAGAGATTCTACTTCAAACAATTTGCAAGTTCAGTGACTGAGCTAACAGATGCAGAGAGAGTTCAGCAAAAGAAGATAAAGTAGATCATGGTGTTGAATGGATAGTTATTGGCCATCTGAGTCTGTCCCACAGGAAGAAAACATTCCTTAAGGAAAATAGCTTTAGATTCGTTGACTAAACCATCAATTTCCTTGATGAGCTGCTTTCCTTTGAACTGGATTCATGCTCCTTTGATTCTGCTTTTGCTGCATCTCTGCTATCTCATTTTCTTCTTGGAATTTTCTCAGTGCTTAAGAAATAAAGGCAACTGAGATAAAAATGGAAAATGAACACTCCCTTGCATGTTCTTTCTCATTCTGTTCCTACCTTTCTAGTTATTCAGATTTTTTTTCTCTAAGAGCTCCTTTTATTCTACAATCATTGAAAGTTACATTCCTATTCAATTCAAGCATAATCTTTCCACTTCCAAATAAACTTTGGGCCATAAAACACTCTATCACATCACTATTACATATCACATTGGTGATATGTTGCTCAGCCTGTCACTAATAATGGATGCATGTGAGCTGAAGAAACTCCTGAATTTATAAGTACTTTTTTATTCCTAATGGGAATAGCCTATCAGGGCTCTGAACTCTAGTTATCTAGTTTTCAGGTCAAAGTCAAAACAGCAGAAAAGTATGAGAGACGAAGTAAGCCTACTGGAGTTTTGTAGGGGGGAGACATTTTAAAAATCATTATTACCTGCCGTTGCATATACTGATCATCTCAATTATCTCAGTAAAGAGATAAACCAGGGAGCATAAATACCATAGGCACTTGTAAAATAACAAATCTTTATCTATTTACCTCTCAGACCATTAGATCAGTCTCCTTTGAACTTTGGTCTTTTCACGATCATAAGCATTATTGTTTCCCATTCATTGCAACTGCAGAAATAGGAGGGGTACTGCTGATGGAAAGATCATGACCTTAGTTATTACACCACCTGTGTACTCTTGAGAACCCTATAATTGAAACATTACGTGTTGACTCACCTTTTTCTTATGATGTATTGTAACTTCTCAAGGCTAGAGTTTTTAGTTGTGGATTTTCAGTTATTCGAGTGAAACAGATTTGAAATCTATTCTACTCTGAGAGAAGCTGCTAATTTTCAAGAAATACTCCATCCTTCCATGTCTTTTTTTTTTTTTTTTTTTCACTTTGTTAAAACCAACATTCTAAAAATATATATGTATATATATATATTTTCCTACTACAGCCCAGCTTAATCTTGAATGATATTTTACTAGGAGGTTTTCCAGTAGCCATTAGAAAAATATTCGGAAGTATATATATAGGTGAGCCATTTAGGACTAGCATGTCAAAACTGCACTTTCTGTTCCTCCCTCAAAGACTCCTATACCTTTTGCACAGCACACATAAATAAAAATATATTCTCCCACTTTATTACATCTTGCAATATTATCCCCTCTCTTTCACTGTTTTCATGCAAAACAAACCATGTAGCAGCTACCTTAATCTCCATTCTGCTACTACCCCCCAAAACAAAGAACAAAGACAGTGTCTGAGACGTGCTGTCAGTGGACACACTGTGGCAGTCCGTGCTGCTTATGTTTACTGGAGCTATCTCCAGATTGAAAGCAGCCTGACTTTCTGTAAACTGTCCTCTAGGACATCCATCCAATATGAATGACAGATCTGGAACTGCGACCCAATGAAGTCTATTATCTTGTTGGGTAAAATCACTATGGAGAGCAAATATGTTTCTAGCTTAACTAACATGCTTGCCTAAATAGATTTTTGATGTATTGCCCTGGTCCTGTCAAATGCTTGAAGGACACCAACAGGCAGATGACCTTTCTCCCAATGAACACTGGTCACATAATGGGGCATACTGTAGTCTCATACATGCAGTTGAGAAGTAAAGGAACACTGAGTAAGGCTCATCTAGATCCAGCAGCATCTAACTCCCATAGAGGAAATGATTTTTCTTTGCAAGCTGAAAAGTGATTAATGCATTTCATACATAGTTTCTTCTATGGTAGCCAGAAGGTGGGACAGACTTCTAAGAACTGTTGCTTCTCCAGGGTGGATGATCTGTAAATGACTACATAAAATAGTCCTAATGATAACAAAGCAATGCTTCATAGCTTCTGATCACCCTGGCCATTTGTTTTTCTGTATTCCATCACCTTATGCTAGATAATTACTTGCAAACTGCTGACAAGTACGTTACCTCTTGTAGAAATCTGTTAAAGAAGATTTCAAGGAAGCTACTTACAGATGAGAGAGCACAACTGAAATATTATCAGACTTCTGATTGCTTGTTCACCAGATAACTGGATATCTGATGATAAAAGGAGAAAGAATCATTGATAATTGGGTGTCTGGAAGGACTGATATTTCCAGGCTGACGTGATTTTTGTCCTGTCCTCCCTTACACAAAATCTCCCTATTGTGACAAAAGTACCTTGTGGATATTTTGTGATTTAGTGTTGTTCGAGGTTTCCAGAGGCTTTCCAAAGACATTTCAAGAGGAAACTAGTCAAAAGTGCTATAGAAAAACTCAGCTCTGACAATTGCCTGACAGTTAGATCAGTACAAGTTCCACATCCTCAATTATACTTACGTGGTTAGCATGTAATGGTTTCACAATGAACTTGATATCTAGATGATTGAATAGCTTCAAGGACTCTAGATTTACTGATGATAAATGGGATACTGTTACAGATCTCAAACACTTCGAGACCCACTAAGGCATTAGTAAGAATTTATTTTTGATAGTAAATTTGAGTGAAAATATTCAATTTCCATAATTCTTTGGGAAGGAAAAAAAGAATTATTTTAAAGAGGAAACGAGTCTTCCCTTATCTAAAACTTCTGGCATAATTTCCACATTCTTTCTTCTTCATAGAAGGATATTCCAGAACACTGCATTCATACTGTAACTATTTTAAATATTGTCTTCTGAAAGAATAGATTACAATTATGCTTGAGCTTTGGTTACCAGAGAAGCTAGCATGAGCTACTTAGATTACTATTATGAAAATGTTTCAAATATTTTTATTTGTGTAAGTCTATGCAGAGAGCTTGATCATGAACGACTTTTGTTCTTCAAGTTCTTGACCTCGCAATCCTTTGGTTTAAATTTTTAAGGAAAAATAAAAGCACATTGAAAAAATCATCCCTGTATACAAATAATTTTTCATGATTTGCATAATGAAGGAGTAGTCTTCTTGTTGTGCATTGCTTTCTTCTTTTGCTGAAACATTTGTTCATATCAAAAAATATATATAGCCTTGGATCAGGAAGGTCTTTAATTTGACAGTGTGTTAAAATACTTTCATTGCAGCAATCTAAAATAGACTGCACAAATTGCTACTTACTCTGACAACTAGAAGATTATAATAGATTTGCAAAGTGAAAAAGGTCTACCCTGAATTTCTTTGAAGGCCTATGTACAATTTCCAGTATGATTTCTACTTGGAAAAAAAAAAGAGAAAGTACCAGAAAGTACCAGAGAAATCCACTCTGAACTGAAAAGGCAGCAGCAAAAAAATTCAAATTTTGAAGAATATTCTGTTACCATAGTAGCAAAATCTGACTCAGGGAAGGGAGGAGACATCTAACATAATAGCACGTAAATGCAAACGTAACTCACCATGCCTCAGTATGGCTCATTTCCTCCTGTAGAGTTTAACCCATGTAATGCTGTTGGTGAATCTGCTTCTACAACTGATGAAGTTAATAGTATTGGTGTTACTAGCTCATCAGTATAGATCACTGCATTCAGGTAACCTAGCATTCATTCTCACAGATTATACTCAGGAGTATTATTATCAGTTATAGTAAACAGCTAATGGTAATTACGGAAGAAAATATTTCAGATGAAAGAGAGATGGAGAATGAGTGGATTGAATGAAGTCATTACAGTAATTTTAGGATTACATTATCCAATTTCCATCTCATCCCCCAAAGATATTCATCTACATAGTGTATTCTTCCCCTGAAGACACAAACTGCAAATATTACTGTGATACTTTTTCTTTACTGTGGGAATATGGTGGTGTGCTGCTACCCTCTGCTGGAACAGACATGGTCCAAGTAATTCTCCTCTGCCCCCTGTCTGTTTTGAAACACTATGAGTTGTATCAAATTGTCTTGTCAGGTATAGGAAAAAACAAGGAATATGAAGGTTGATTTGATTTCATGTTAAAAAATAAAAAAAAATAAAAAAATAAAAAATTCTAAGCAGATTTCAACTAATCTAAACCCCACCAAAGAGAAATTAGGTCAGTTACAGTTCTGTCTTTACATGAATAAGTTCTACTCGGTCTTACACATGCCATACCCATAGATTTTCTGCTTTGTGGAAATTAGTGGAATCAGATAAAGACTTCTGAGCTATAAAAGCAAACAAGTAATGTAATGTACAGGGATACATTATTTAAACTGGGTCAAGAACTTTGCCTATGCTTGTACTAGAGAGGAACAGTAAGGCCTACACTTTTAAATGCAAACAATTGCTGCTACCCCCATTTCGTGGTTTGAATGGGACTGATTTATCAGGGAAAGAATGCTCAAACCTCTCTGACTGGCAGACTCCTTCAAAATATTTAAACCCAATACAAAGGAGATGAAAATCATCAATCCCCACTGAAAAACTGAGTTTGTTTTTCTAATATCACAAATACACAGGATGAGTTCTGTTTCTGTTGAAAAAAAATCTGTTAAGATGGAATTCTGACCATATGGGAGTTACAAGAAAGTCTCTGTGCAGGAATATTCCATTCTGTTAATTGATTACTGCAATATGTTGCACACGAGGAGAAGGAAGGAAAAAGAATGCTATGAAGATGTTCCAGCAGGTCCCATCTTTGAGTAATGCAGATCAGTGAGGATTTATTGCCCACAAATTTACTGCTTTTATTCGCATTTGGCTCTGATTTAAGGATCTGATCCAGACTCTCCAAACAAATGGCAGACAAAACCTTGACTATACTTGAGATAGGCTCTTTACAAAATGAAGTTAACCATAACAAACTATACATGGCTTGTCTAGGAAAAAGTGCTCTTTTCAGCTAGCAGTACGTAGCTGTTGTACCACATTGAATTATATGATAGTCTGACAGGCACTATGATAGTTTCATGATCAAAGTCCCTAAGACTACCAAAGTTTTTTGCTGATATCTGATAACTTGGATTTATATTACGTAAGCAAAAATAGAGGAGATTAATGTGAGGTACTCAATAATGTATCATTCATTTTTATTCCTAATCCAGTTGTTATTACAAGTTCTGTTAAAAAAATCTTCACTCTCTATGTTTGATCTTTAGCTGCATGCAACATAAAAAATCAAAGTAGTAGAAACTACAGTGTAAGCAAGAGAAAAACATAGCAGCTTTAGAGAGAAAGCATAGCACGAGTTGAAAGACGGGTTAAAGCGTGGTATTTCATCATCTTCACAAATAATTTGGAATATGAAGTCCATTCAAATTATTATCACGAGAGAAGTTTCTATAAAATCATGGTGACTGGACTAATGAGCCATCTGTGCCAAGTAATGAAGCTTAACTGAATTGCTTGGTCAAAGTCCTGAATTAAAGGGAGTCAGGAGGGGGACAAAAGAGGAGAGAAGACGTATAACCTCTAGAACTTCTATAAATATAACCTACCTCCTTCCTTCTACAGTCATTAGATTCCTACTCTGCCACTGAACAATCTCAGATAGCACTTTAGTATTTGACAAATGAAGGCAATTTGAGGATTTTATACTTGTGGATACAATGTAGGACTTACTGCATGACTTAAAAGCATTTTTCTTGTAAATCAAATATTACCTTGGAAAATAAAAATACTGGCAAATGAAACCAGTGAGGTGCCACTCAAGACTACAGTTCTGCTTTAATCATGTTTCTCTTTGAGAATTTAAAACTTTTAATCATGCCAGGCTGCTACGTTTTGGGTTAAAATTCATGGGAGTTCAGAGATATTATTTTGGCCACCGGAGAGATCACTAACTAATACAACAGGGACTCTATTGAAGTCATGGAAAAAAAAAAAAGTATTATTTTTTGAATGAACTACAATGACTGCAAGGTTCAGTCCTACCTGAGTCTATACATGAGAAAGTTAATGAAAAACAGGTTCAACTTGCAATGATTTTAACTCTTTTGTTCTTCTGAATTTTGTTTGTGTGCTACACACTCACAACTAATTCAGTTTAAAAAATGTTTATTTTGAATGTTGTCTTTACGAACGCTGACTTTGTATAAATTCTCTCACTTTGAAATGACAGCTGTATAAATGAATTCTTACCTGAAAGAATGCTTCTTTCAGGATCTGACGAAGGCCAGTGTGCTCTTATGATAGGACACAGATTAATGATAAACTGAATAGAGTCTCATTTAATAAGGTTATTCTTTATCTTTCAGTTAAATTAACAAATAAGCACCTACAAAACATCAGTTGAAAATATAAAATTGAAACCATTAAAAACTATTTTTTTGTGTGTTTTTCTCCAAGGTTTAAGAACAAACCTAAGGATTGGCAACACACATCCAGGATAATGTCTGTCTCGTCCCCTTTTCTGTATGTATGTGGATATATAGCACTGAGAAGGTTCAGAAACCTTTAGGGGCAGATAATGTAAATATCAGATCATTATAAATACATATCCAAACAAACTTAGAAAATGGTACCCAACAGTTACCAGTGCAAATAAAATGTGCTTTAGTTTTATGAGCATGTAGGTCTTATTTTACGGAACATATTGCATGGAAGACTAAATCCTTTGCACATTCCTTCAGCAGTCACATTCTTCCTGTTGAAAAATCTTCAAACATCTTACATAAGCATCATGTTATGCAAATCAAATTTTCAAAGGTACCACATGGGAATATATGTGCACTATGTCCAAATCCACCAGAATGCCAAGTATAAATACATTGACGAATCATGGGAAGATCAGAACAGTTTTAAAGATCAGCCTTGCTAGAATTTAGATTCATTTCTTTACAACATCATTCTTCAGACAGATTTATTTCTGAGTACCCAGTTTTGAATTCATCCTTGTTTGTTTTTCTGAACCCAACACAGCGAGATATATGTAAATCCATCTAATTTTTAGACACTTAAACTAACCAACTAACTATTCAAGGATATGTATGGCTTGTAAACCTACTTCCGTGTGCCAATATTAAAGAAATGTAGTTCTCCAAAATTCTAGTAATGAGCAAAACAGTTTGATTTTGTGACTCTGGTATGTTTGCTTTGAATGTGAAAGAGTCTTGTGCATTTCTCTCTTTCACTTTTGCATCTGTGAAATATTTCGTATTTTGCACAGAGAAACAAAGATTTAAATCAATAATAAAAATACTTCAATTTTATTTAATTTCTTGGACCTCATATATTTGTGAGCATAGACAACTTGCTCAAGTTCCAGTCAAGAAAGAAGAACTTTAAAAAAGAAAAAAAAATCCCCCCCAGAAAACAAGCTACATAATTGTTAATGGCAATTGTATCCAAAACATACTCCTGTTAATATCTAGCAGAGGATGTATAACCCATTTCCAGTGCCAACACGATGCCAAGCAGCACAGTACCAGTACATGTTATTTTCTCTCAAGATATTGAAATTGTTAAATTAACCAACTTCAATTACTTAAGTATGAAGGGATGTATCACCATAATTTCAAATGCTTAACCTTTAACAGCTATCAATTATTAGTGCTATAAAGTTGCTTATATATAGTCTTAGAGCTCATCCTCAAACTCCCTAGGTGCATGTTATGGATATGCATGTACAACTGCAAGAGCTTCAGTAACTGCAGTCAGCTGACATACTTCTCAGCTGATGTTTATTATCTGACGATCTACATGCTCCAGTCTTATCTCATTTATAAAACAAACAGTTAAATCAACATAGGGATGGCTTAAGAATTTTCACTTCACATTTAGAAGAGATGATGAACGTGCTTAGATTCACATTAGGTGGAAAATTATCAAAGAACTACCGTTCACAGTGAGAAATAATGTGTGAACACTGGACTACACTGGACTAGATGACTTCAGAGATCATCTTGAACCTTTTTCTTTTTTTTTTCTGAGATTGTATGAATTATGTAATTTAATAATTAAATTGCATCAAAGATTTGCAAACTAAAACCTGAGAAAGGTAACAAGAAAAGCTCAGGTGGAAGAGTTGCTGTGTGGATGTTATGATGACATTCTCACACGTAGGAACTTTCACTTAACTGGAGAGGGAGTTCAGCTACTAATGAACAAGGTACCAACACCAAAGCATCATATGTAAATGTCTGTAGCCTAAGCTAGCTAACAAGTTGTGCCTCTGAACTGTATGTAGCTTTTAGAGCTGTGAAAAGAAAGATGTAAATCTTACCCGGCATAAGAATAAATCGTTGAAGAAAGAGATATGGGAAGGGAGATCTTACAAAATTCACTGGTAAAGTAAAGCCTATAGGAAGGTATATTAGAGCCCTAAGCTTTATAGGTTTAAAGCTCCTGGTTTGTTATTGGGCAATTTATATTTTGTAATAACATACTGTTTTTTTATTCCTGGACTGATGACCTCATCCAGCTTTGAGCAAAACCTTGACCCTTGCTGCGCTATGAAGAGCTACCCGAAACCAGAATTTTTCAGTCAAAGAAAGAGTAGAAAGCCCCAGAAAAAAAATCATAATGCTGGACAATTTAGAAGACTTAGTGCTGGACTTCAAGCTCTCATGTTCATGCAGAATTTTAAATACATATGCTCTGCAAAGTAAGGCCAAATTAAAATGATTTAAATGTTGCTTTAAAAGATTCTAAATCTCCAAAATGGAGAAAGTTCACAGGGTGAGTCACAGGTTTGATTAATTTTTTTCAAAGAATATTCTGCATTCAGGAAAATAATATCTTTTTTTTTTTTTAAGTGTAGTAGGCATGCAAGTGAATTTGTAGCACAGTTGCTGCCCAAAAAGAGTTTGAAGTCCTGTACTGTCCAGAATTGTTAATTTTTCTATGTACACTCAACATATATATATCATTGGTTTTAATTTTTAAAAAATAAATAAATTATTTAAATTATTTTCTCATCCCATTCCTAATGTGATTCTCTCAAAGATGTATACTGACCCAAAAGGGAGCAGTTTTTTCAAGGAGTTTTTAACTCAGTTTAACCTCCATTGAGTTTGCACAGAAGAGCCCATTTGATGATCTGGTTCTTTATGGCGAGGCAATGCAGAGGATGGATCTTGCATTAGATGACAGGACACAGACAGAGATGAGACACATGGGAAAGGTCAGAAATGAATATACATGAATTGAACAGCCTGTAGGAGAGGAAAAATGTGTTTTTTGGTTCATGGCTTGCTTAATTAATAAAGGAGGAAACAACTCATTGACATCACACCAGAAGTAGTTTACCATCTCTATTATTTGTAGCTTACATGAGATGAGTAAGAACTGTCTTCATTCCTAACACTTATTTATTTTTACCAAAATACCTTTAAAAAAAAGAGAGAGGGAGAGAATTTTAAATCAGTCTAAGAAATATAAAATGGCAATAAATCTGAAGTTTCAATTGCCTTTTCAGAATTTTTAGCTCAAATGTTGGGTTTCAAATGAGCACAAAACCACTTTCAGTGCTCATACGGCCTTTTTTCTTCTTGAATCAGGCTGCAAGT
>JAOWBP010000001.1:4569841-4574566 GCA_028571105.1 Tragopan temminckii
ATAGTAGCAATAGTCAACACAGGACATCAGGAGTTGATCTAGGCACCATGGAAGTTTAAGGATACTGTCTTCATGTCTGTTATTTAAATCCAATATTTACTGCTAAATTACTCCCCCTTTCTGTGGTTTTATCTCATCAGCAGGAATTGTAACTCTTCTACCTTATCTTGTGATCTGTGAATGTCTCAGTGTCATGTGGAAAAAAAACACAAAAAATTTCAGCAATTTCACGAGGACGATTCAGTTCTGGCACTATTTCAGGCTTTTTCTTATCCTGAAATAGAAAAACAATTGAAAATATTGTCCTCCTCCACGTAACATGTAACCACCTTGTTTTTGTGATAGAAATATTCTTTACAATCAGGGACCTCTATAAAGAGGTTTTTTGGATAGAGATGGTCAACCCACTGTCCTCCATTTAAATCAATCCTATTAACTTGAGTCTCAGGAGCAGCTCCTTACAACCCAGTCAGAATAACAAGACAGTGTAAATACATTCTCCTACTAGCATAGTATCCAACTCTAAGAATAATCAAAAAGACTTTATTTTAAAAGCCTGCTGATTTTTAAAGATGATAGTAGAAAGCTAGTAAACATCACCAGTACCATAAAGAGCCAACCATTAGACTTGAAGAAGGGAAGTATGGGTTTTTATATCTTTCTATCAGATATTCTAAATGAAGTTGCTTGAACATAAAACAGGGACTACATAGGGTGGCAGTCCCTGTGGAGAGCACACATGCTGCAACAGTACATAGAATAAACCTTTCTGTGCTCCAAAATATTGTATGAACCCAGAACTTCTCTTCTATTTGTGCAGTAATCTTCAGTTTTACCAAGTGTTTGAATACACAAAATACTAGTTTTATTTTTTAGCACATTAGTCATGTAGATGCTGTTTTTTCTTGATGATTGGTAACTTACTTCTAAGCACTACATATGCTAAAACTTTTTTATTTACTTCCTAACACTTCATCCTACCCACTTCCTTTCTAAGATAATACTGCCAAATCCCTCTTTTCTCTCGTGTCTGTATCTGGAAATCATCACTGCTTTTTTTCCCTTACTAAACCTTAATACTATGTAGTCAAACTTCAGAGTTTCAATATCTGAAATCTCCTCTGTCTTTTTGTATTATCCAGTTATCAAATCCACTGATTCCATGTTGCTGTTACTAATGCTACACTAAAACTACTTATGGACGTTCTCCCTTTTCTACTCATATGCTACCCTACTACATCAGCTTCTCTTTTGCCATGGTTTTCTGGATTCACATTGCCAAAAAAGTACAACATACAATCACAGAATTATAGAATCACATAATGATTTGGGTAGGAAGGGACCTTTAAGATCAACTAGTTCCAAGTCTCCTGCTATTGGCAAGTACACTTCCTACTAGACCAGGTTGCTCAAAGCCCCATCCAGCCTGGCCTAGAACGCCTTCAGGGAAGGGGTATCCACAACTTCTCTGGACAACCTGTTTCCTTCTAAAAAGTAATGCTAGGAGGTAGACCCAAGCCAACTATATGAGCCTCATATTACTTTAACACAGTTTCTAATGTGTGATGTCAAGATTTTGGTGTAAACAGTATCATAATTTTCTGCTTATGAACCCTTGCCTAACTTTGTTATTTCTCATATCTATTCTCAATTTTCTGATAAGAACCTCCTTACTGGAGAGCTTCTCACTTACAAGAAAGTTGTTTCCAAGTTTATTAACTTTCTGGACTCAAGAGTCCTCTTAGAGTATCCATTCCAACCCAGTGACTATCCTTACTTACTAATAGAGATTATTTTTACATAGATTGGAGTCCTGCATTTCAGAATTCCTTGACATATCAGAGAACCTCTGCACAAAACTACAAATGAGTGCTTCAAATGTTAGTAAATTCAACTGTCTGAATTGTATCTTGCCTGTACCTATTCACAATCATTATATATACACACATTCAGTAAAGAACAAAAGTGAAAGATCAAATAGTGGCCTAAGTATGGGGGAAGACAGGCTTCAGTAAAGATTGTTGTTGCTTAAGTCTGTATATTTTATTCGTAAGTTGTATTTCCATTTCTTAGTGGGGATGTTACCTTGAAAAATATTTTTGCCTTCTTGTTTCTTAGATGCAGATTCTTAAGGCAGCTAACAGTGGAATCAGATGTGACTCAAATTAGTAGTTGCTGTAATATTCCTTTAGATTTGAATGCTGCTTTTGTCCTAAGGGTAAGGATAGGTTAGGAGAAAAATATTAAACACAGAGGTCCTTTAAGTTTCAACTGGCTTAGGATACAAGAAATTAAGTATATAAGAAGGGATAGAGGCAAGTTTTGGTGCAGATTTCTCATGCAGTTTGGATAGAACACATAGAAACAGAAAGAGTGATGTCTGCTTTTTTAGCAGAGTGCAGGAAATTCAATGAGGGAGAGTAAAAACCACCCTCAGAAGGAAAAAAGTGTCAGAGGCAGGTTGTAGAAGGAACCAATTGTAATTTCAGTCACTCATTGAATAAGACCTCCACCAGCATAGTGCGCTCAGGGACCATGGAATGGCAGTGAATGACCTAGCCAGGAGACAATGAAGATTCAAGGCTCATCTGTATTTCATTAGCAAGTTGAGCAAAATCAACACATTTCCTGGGAAATAGTTCTGTACTGATGAATCAGCACTTTCCACAAGAAAATAAATATTCTGTTGACAGTTTTGACCAGTTTTATTTTCAGCATGAAGGGATCCTGTGCTACTCCCCTCTGTCATATCCATTCTAGTCCTTGATGCAGGAATTGTCATCTTTTGTTATATCTGCACCTTGCATGCAACAATAGCTAGAGGCATTAGACTACAGTACAAATTGGCACAGATATCAAGAGATCTAAGGTGTTTTCATCTGAATGCCTATATAATTGATGGCCTCTTCAACTAATGCTGCCATAGGTTGATACTGTCACATCACAGATCAAGCCCAAATGCAACCATATGCAACATTACAGATTATTTTTGGCATTGCAGGCACAGAAATACAATACAACAAAGCCTCAGGTTACCAAAAGTAGATAATTTGCATCCAGACAAAGTGGAATCACAAGCACTGACACTGCTTTCCTCTCTTTTATGGTGAAGCTGATTTAAATTTAAGTTTAGTTCACTCTTTAATTTATTTCTCCATTTAATTTCCTCTTTTCATATAGGGGAAATTATGATCTTACGAAGCTGACATTAAATGATCAAATAATATTGAACAAGTTAATGAAAATCTTAAGAAAAAGTCATTGTGAATTAGGTATTTGCTAAACTGACAATACAAGCCTTTGTAAACCTGATATTGTTCTTATGTAAACTCATGAATGGAGACTTTCTCAAATAAATTACTTAATAACATCAGGGAGTCATTGGCTGTGTAAATATATCCCAGGGGCACGTACTAAGATTCCTGAATTTAAATGTTCAATAGAACTTCATATTTGTCACCTCTACTAACAAGTTTTTCTTTATGAAATCATTATTACCATGAAAAAGTTAAATTTTGTATCTAATTTCTTGAATTAATGCTGTTTGTTGACCCTAAGGGCTTGAAAGTTCTTTCACTGGAATGCATCATTTCATAATTTTCGTAGCCTCAACACTCTGCTCTCAACTATGAATGCTCATTGTGATTCTTTTTAAAAATTAAGGTAGCAACTTCTATTTTTCTCTACACAAAACAATTAACAGAAGAATAACAGGTAATAAACATTTTTAATCTTTAATGTTACATTAGTAGTGAAGAGAGATATTTCATGCCTTCACAACAACACTGCCTATTGAACAATGCCTTTCTGGTTCCTCACTATGAAGATATTTTATTAGAAAAGGAAAAACAATTGAATTATTTGAGATCAGTGGAGCTTTTCATCATTTCCTGCTTGATATACTTGTGAGTGCACAGCAGCATGTCCAGATTTTTAAGCAGACGAGACAGTGTTTTCTCAAATCTATGCTATTATAGTTCAAATATGATCTATGAATGTGTTGTTTTATTGACATATTTCTTTTAGTTGTTAATATAACTTACTAAATAGGATTGTTATTCTTTTCATAAATCCAGACTTTGGGCACCAGAACAACACAGATTTTGACCAAAGTATATTTTGATGCTAACCTCTCCTCTGTCTGCTGTTAGTAATAATGTTTTTTTTTACTGCTGGTCATTATGAACTCAGTGTCATGAACATATGTTAGGCATAAGACAAAATATAGGATTGATGGAAATGTGAAAACTGTTATCAGATGAGTAGAAACAATAGGCTTAGCATTTGGGTGCTTTGGGCTTTGCATAACAATCACAGTGGAAACATGACTCTTCAGACAGTGTTCCAAACAGAAAAGCTACTTAGATTTGTGCCAAGGCAAATTTGTGCTTGAAAACAACTTCTTCCATCCAGTGTTTTGCTACAGACTACAAATCAATTTTACATTGTAGGCACATCTACTGTTCCTCAGTTTAACAATGTGCATGACATTTTTTATCATTATTATTATCATTCCTGCCTGTGCATAGTGAAAACACTGAGGCAAATAATTAAATCTGTTTTGTGGCAAGCTTTTGATTAGGATTGAACTTGAAATTAAGATTTCACTTTTATATATATTGTTTCATCCAGTTGCTAGTATTTAAAAAGCTGATTGGGATTTGGACAGGTATACTCCTCTTGGACAGGAATACTCTTCTTTGGGTAAGGAACTGGTTAGAGGGC
>JAOWBP010000001.1:4574666-4598681 GCA_028571105.1 Tragopan temminckii
ATAAGCTGGATCACTGGGCTGAGGTGAACGGGATGAGGTTCAGCAAGGCCAAGTGCCGGGTCCTGCACTTCGGCCACAACAACCCCATGCAGCGCTATAGGCTTGGAGATGAGTGGCTGGATGATTGGAAGGGGAAAGGGACCTGGGGGTGTTGGTTGATGCTCGGCTGAACATGAGCCAACAGTGTGTCCAAGTGGCCAAAAGGGCCAATGGCATCCTGGCCTGCATTAGAAATAGTTTGGCCAGCAGGAGCAGGAAGGTAATCATCCCCCTGTACTCAGCACTGGTGAGGCCATACCTTGAGTATTGTGTTCAGTTTTGGGTCCCTCACTACAAGACATTGAGGCCCTGGAACGTGTCCAGAGAAGGGCAACGAAACTGGTGAGGGATCTGGAGCACAAGTCTTATTATGAGCAGCTGAAGGAGATGAGACTGTTTAGTCTAGAGAAGAGGAGGCTCAGAGGAAACCTTATTGCACTCTACAACTTCCTGAAGGGAGGCTGTGATGAGGAGAGGTTTGGCCTCTTCTCCCGGGCAACAAACAGGGCCTGAGGAAATGGCTGCAAGTTGTACCAGAGGAGGTTTAGGTTAGACATAAGGAAGAACTTTTTCTCTCAGAGAGCAGTCAGGTGCTGGAATGGCCTGCCCAGGGAGGTGGTGGAGTCGCCGTCCCTGGAAGTGTTCAAGAGGCATCTGGATTAGAAGCTACGAGATATGGTTTAGAGGCTTGTGGTAGCAATGGTAGTGGGAGGACGGTTGGACTAGATGATCTTGCAGGTCGTTTTCAACCTTGCAATTTTATGATTCTATGATTCTATGATTCTGTTGCACCCATGCAGGAGTCACTGATTCCCCTGTTGCCTCTCCCCTGGCTGTACTGGGAAACTACATACCTAATGCACCAATTACTTCTGTATTCTCGACATTTAAGGTCTAAGGAGCTGACTGTAACCTTTTGAGTTTGATTCATTTGCCCATATGTTCGTGTCTAGAGCTACCTGAGAAGCCATAAGTTAACCAAGGAATCCTCATGAGATCAGCGTAGATGTTGTAGTGTGTATGAGAGTTCCACGGTTTTCCAGAGTATCCACAATATGCTGGGCCCTACTGAAACTCCCATGGCCCTAGACACATACATTAAGCAAGTAAATTAAGATCTTGTGACTTAAGTGTTATTTTCTTTAATATAATAAAGAATTAATACCACCTTCTTACATCATCCACTGAAAGTATTCCGAAAGGAGGCATATCCTCATAAATTTTAAACCAAACACCATTTATTCTGAACAGCTAAATAGTTGGGTGAATACTGATGGGTTTTTTAAGCCAACTTATTGTGCCTCTGATTTTTCCAATATTTTCCAAAGTTTCTGTAAATGTACACTCAGGTTTTTTTCTGTAGAAGGAAAATCATGTCTTCGTTTTTTCTCTCTAGTCGGAAAATGCCTAGAAAGAGTTTCTAAGTGCATTTCTTAGATTCCTACTATTTTCCAGCATAATTTCAGGTGTCGTGTTATGTTTTGATGTTGCTATTTTTCCCAGCCAGGACACAAATAGTTTCAGGGATTAATACAAATATTAATCATCTTGAAAATTTTGTTAAAAATTAAATGCAAATATTACAATTTTTGGTGATCAGTGCTTGATATAGAAAAAGGCTTGAACCAAATACTGAAATAGAATGAACCAAAATAGAACCATTTATGTTCATCTTCTGGCCACCAGCAACTTCCCTGTAAACCTTGTCCCACATTTTCTCTCTAGACAACTGACCCTGCCTGGCCTAATGGAGAAAATCCAGTATGTGTGATTAACCCGAATACAGTTTTCAGTTACCTATAAAACGTTTTAGAGAATATGTGAAACTTTAGGAATTAGCCATACTAAAGTTATTCATTTTTTATTCCAAATGAGCAACCTTAGAACAGCTTGTTGGAAGGTCTGGTACTTATTTATAATCAAATTTGTGGATGACATGCAAAGTGCATGTTGAAACGAGGTCACTCATTTGAGCTGCTCACCACCAACCTTGCCTTTCCATTAGCCAAATCACTGCTCAGATGCTCATAGAGTCTTGTAATTACCATAATGCCAACATGTTATCCAAGTTAAAATGTTTTTGCTATTGATCCAAACATACACTTACCCACTGAAAAACTGTTGTTGTTCATGAATACCAAAATTTGACTGGCTCAGGATTTTTAATAGATTATCAGACATTTGCAGCAACCTAAATAACTATGCTGAAAACTCTGGTTTGTATGATATTAAATGAATCCAGATGTCTTATTTTTACCCTTTGCTTTTGCATGGCCATTTCCAATACTCAAAGCCCCAAACCAGCACTATCCAAAGATTTCCGGTGATTTCTGTGGCTTCTGGATGCAGCCATTGGAAAACCTGCACTTGACATCTGTCACCCTGCTGAGATGTGAGCTGATGTTCTCACCCATCAGACATAACTGTATGCCTCTGAATTACAGTATCTCTTAGTAACCTAGGCACCCTCCACCCCTAGTCGTTCCAATGACAATGGGCACAAATTGAAAAAAAAAACACTTATAAAACTCAAATTTAAACACGTAACTCAGATCTTCATGCCACAGTGAGGTTTGACTGGTTATAAATAAAAACTGTCTGGAGTGATTTCAGGACATTATGAAAACACACTGTTGCTCTATAAACCAAAGCTCTGAATAATATGTCTAATAGTACCAGAACAACAGGAGCTACATATTCCATCTGTTTATCTGTTCTTGCCTGTATAGGGGATACATATTATTCCTGTTAGTGCACTAATTTTAGGTTTGTGGACCTAAGCTTCATCTATCCATCAGAAGATCTTGAAGGTATGCCAAACTTGTGTTTCCCTGAATCATGCTTCAATTCTCTTTTTTTTTATTTTTATTTTTAATGTATTAGACAAGAAAATGGAAAAAAAAGTACTAAAATTTTTCTTAATGTTGTGGTTTTCTGTAATTCAAGGGGAAATTAAACTGAAATTCAAGGGCTTTAAACTGAAAAAGGGTAGATTTTGCCTAGATATTAGGAAGAAACTCTTTACTTTGAGAGTGGTGAGACACTGGAACAGGCTGCCCAGAGAAGCTGCAGATGCCCCCTCCCTGGGGGCATTCAAAGCCAGGCAGGATGGGGCCTTGAGCAACTTGGTCTAGTGGGAGGTGTCCCTGCCTATGGCAGAAGGTTTGAAACTAGATGATCTTAAAGGTCCCTTCCAACTCAAACTATTCTATGATTCTATGAATGCACCCCATTATCTTGTAATTTTACTTCTGAGAAATATATAATCCTCAAAAATATTTTACTCTTTAGTATAGAAGTGTTTCCTAGTTTGGAAAATAATATTCATAAAGAAAAAAACACTTGTTTTGTTTCCTTTTGGTTTGTGTTGTCTGCCTGCAACTTTGACTTTCTTTTCCTAGGATGCACACAAAGTTTTCAGTGTTGTTTATTGTCACTATTATGAACTCTGTTGTATGACATACATTTTCTATTTCTGCTGTTCAGAAAAAAATAAGGTGGAAAAGATTTCTTTTATTCTTATACTCTTGTATTCTGTTAGTGCGGAAGTTTATACTGGTTTTTTTTGTTGCTGTTTTTTTCTCAATTTGAATTGATGTAACAGGTGCTTGGTGCAAAGAATGAGCTTGTACATTAATTAAAGCAGGACAATCTCAAGTTATCTAACTCAATAAGGAGAAGAACTGACTTGATCAGAGATACTTGCAGAGGCAAGAATTTGTTATAATCATTGACTCTTTAATTTAACGGAAGAAGATATAACAAGATGCAAGCAATCCAAGATTACGCTTGAGAAATTCAGAGGTAGAAATAAGATACTTAAAGTGTAATTAACCACCACAACTTATCTACAAACATATTACATTCTTTACTGCTTGTGGTTTTCAAGTCTTAAAGGTCTTCTTGCAAAATCACTATATTCAAACATAACCTGTTCTCTGGTTGGACCACTAAACTGAAGTTCCTAATGTTAATTATGTAGAATAGAAAATAAGTAGTTATACAAAAGTGTTTGCTGGACTTCACCTTTGTGAGGCTGCCAACCTCCTCAGTTGTCTTCACCACATCTTCCATATGGTGGAACTTCATTCTTCTGCTTTGTGTGTGTGGCTTCCATTAAAGTCCTGGTTTGAATTACTACAGGATGCAAATGATACAGAACCAATAATTATATCAGGTAGGATAAATAGCCTGAAATCACTTGGTAGTGTTTGTGCAATGATTTTGTCACTTTTTCAAAGTATAATCTCTACTGTTTGATTAAAAATGAGGCTATGATTTTGCATCTCACTCATAGATGGAAAGGCCTTAGTAATAACAGCCTCCACTCTTAATAAAACCAGTAGGGTGTTTGCACCATGCACTTTGGGAGTGGTGTTTAGGTAGTGAATTAGATATCTAATTAGTACCTGATTCAGAAAACTTTCGAACCAGTACACAAGTTATGCCAAAATATTCTTCATACTTTCAACAAAGAAGGGCTTTCATACAGGGATCCTAAGCCAAGGATTTACATCAAAGTCCTAGTCACAAATCAACTACTGAAACAGCCTTTTGCTCTTGAACTATGCAGTAATTTGAAGAGATTAACTCTTTAACATACATGCTTGTTAGGTTTCAGGAAGATACTTCATAAAAGACTTTTGATGCCTCTTCCATTTTCTTTTTGCTACTTGACTATTTGTGGGTGCTGTATGGCCCCAACACCTGACAGACATTCTCTTTCCACCTCTAAACTCAGATCTGTCTTAGGTAAGAAGACTCTTTCAAAAAATCTTGTAGAAATTTGTTGCACTAATTGTAGGCTCCTGGAGACAAATATCCTCAATTCTCCTTATAGTCAAATAATAATAATAATAATAATTATTATTATTATTATTATTATTTTAAAGCATTATTAATCTCTTGTAATATTCCAACATGTGTGAATTGCATTTTAATGATACTTATTTTTCTCAATAGCCACAAAGTCAACATAAGGAAAATAGTTAGAGTTTAGATACTGACACTTCTTCCACAGGAGTCATTTCAAAACAGGAGTAAACTGTTTGTCATATTGCTTGCATATTTCATTTACTTCCTTAATATAGGAAAGAATGTTTGTGTTAGAAGCAAAAAAAAAAAAAAAAAGGAAATAATAATAATTTATAACACTGTACAGAACATTTCTCCTGACTAAACCTTTAATATGAAAATAGGACATCACATATGAAGTGCCATCAATATTTCTGGTGCTCAGAACATGCGCTTAAATACTTTGGAGTGCATATGTGTCATATGAGTGTCTAGCTGACATTTTAAGTGATTGAATGTTAGGGAATCTTCATTCCATCCCTGTTGCTGCAAATGTGCTCCCAGGGTTCATACCCTGGAAAAACCCTGGCTCACAGACAGAACAGTAAATAGATGAAGAGAAAGGGCGAAGATGTTATCCATAAGGTCATACAGCTTCTTTTCATTATGAGAGAATAGGTTTTTAAAGTCAGCAAAGGATTTGGAAGATAATGTCAAACCTTTTAAGGCAGATATTTCTTTTTCAGTAGGGAGCCAGACTAGGGAAAAATGGAGGTATTGTACCCTGTTAGTTTAGAGCCACAGGCACTGCAACTTTAGGTTGCTGAACAATGAGAAGGAAATACAAATGTAGTAGGATAAACTTTATTATTCATTGTCTTTTATTACAAAAGAGGTGAGGGCCAATGATAACAATCCCAAATGTCTTCAACTTCTCATCAAAAGAAATCACATATTCATTCTTTGTTTAAAGTACAGTTTTGTTCTTTTTCTAGATTGACATCACATGCTTCTGTGCATGTTGTACATTGTTCCAAAATTCAGTGAGCTCAAAGGGGTATAGGTGAGAGTAATGTCAGATGTATGGACAGTAGTCAGGTCTATACCTCAATAGCAATCATAGCAAACCCTTTCCCATGGTGAAACTATAATGTAAGTAGATACAATTACATCAAAGTTTGACTGACTCATTATACTGAAACTTCAGAGATTTTTCCTTACTCATATCTTGAAAGCAAATTAATTTTGTTCAACTCTGCAATTCCGATTGGGTTATCAGTAGAAAGTAGCTTTGAATTTTAGTCTTTATACAGTTGTAGAGCAAAAGCTTCCTAAGGGTTACCTTTACTAAGTAAACACAACATGAACTCCAGCTGTGAGTTTCTCTGTCGGTTTGGTTTTTTGTAGAAAATATCTTTTGAAGTTTCCAGATTCATACCCTATCACACTAGAAAGCAACACCAGGTAACATCTCCTGGCAATGTTCATGTACTTGCTAATAAGGACTCCAATGAACTTGCTAATAAGGACTCCTGGAAATTGTGAAGTTGCTAGATACAACTCTCAAATGGTAGAAATCTATACAGTAAGTATTTGCATTTTATTTCTACAAACTCATGATAAAATTTCACAGTTAGGATTTTTTTGTATTTAATCAGGTTGAATTTTTATCCAAAACAGAAACAGAAAATAAAATATCTCTTACTATGAATCCAGTCATGGCAATTTGCTGCTGGGCCATTTCTAGGTTTTATTTTCCATTTCTTAGAATGCATCAGAGCTACTAGACTAGGACACATGAAAATGTAATTGAGCTTGAAATGTCATCTTGATAGTAAGTGATACAGATAATTTTGTTGGTAAATGTTGTGCAGTGCTAATTGCTAAATCTAAATTTAACAACCAGTTTAGAAAATCTGCAGTGTAATTTATAATGGGATGTAAACTGCAGGCTTCAGCTTCTGCTGACTTTTTATTATTATTACTTATACTAGTTTATGAAGATACCGCTAAAGAGTTTTAACCAAGAATCAAACTGCATGCCTAATATAATTTCAACTAAATTTGACTATATACCTACTAGATTTCCTATGGGTACAAAATATGTTCTAACAAATTAAGCTTGTGTGAAGTCTTATGATTCGTAATTAGAAATTAACACATATTTTCATCCTAGCCTTCATTAAATTCTTCAAAATTTTCATTGACAGTGTTAGAAAATTTGGTTGGTACTGGCCTACGTGTTTCCCATCCTTTTAAAGAGGAATGGTGCATCTGCTGTTTGCAAATCTTGAATTAGTCACATCAATTTTACATTGGACATTCTGCAACATAAAAATCTTTAAGGTAAAAAAACATTAGCAACAAGAAAATAAACTGGAGATAAACGATTAATTCAAAACTTAATTATAACTTATTTTCTAACACTAGAATATGTCGTATTGCAGAATCAGAGGAAAACTGAAGTTGGAAGGGACCTTTGATCCTCTGATGTTTCAGCAAGTTTTCAGTCCACCTTATCTAGCAAATATTCCATCAGCTTGTCTGAGAATTTTATGGGAGACTGTTGAAAATCTTATGACAGTCCAGATAAACAACATTCACTGCTCTTTATTCACCCACAGAACAAGTTATATCATTGTAGATGGCCCTCTTGCTGGGTAAAAATCCCCTGCCACATCCAGAAGTGGGCCCATATTTTGAATAGTCTTCCTTTTGCTGATGATGTACTTCTAGGAATATCAATGTGAGGTTTCGTGACAGCTTTTGTCCCCAAACAATTCTGTAGCCTGGCCTTATTTCTTGAGTCACAACTAAAAGTCATGGTAGATAGGAGCTACCACGACAGTCAGGAGCTTCAGCTTCTGAAAATATTTTAGTGATCAGTTTAAAAGAAAACTGTAACCTCTCTTCATTAAACATACTGTGTAAGATCTTAACCTTCAATTGCACCAGTGTTCCTTCATATTTATTTTGATGTGTGCTTTTTAGTAAACCCAATGTTTTCCAAAACTCTTTGCTTTATTTTCTGTTTCAAATCTAGCATGGAAAATTATGTGTTATTTTGAATCTTTCAAACTTATCAAATTTCCCAAATTGATACATGCCTGTGCAGGGAAAAAGCTTTCCACTAACATGTTATAGTCAAGATTCAGCTATGTCTCTGGAGCACTGTTAATTTCTAAAAACAATAAAAAATGATGAAAGTTGTCACTGCTTAAATACAACAATATGCAAGATGTACTTTAGTTTCCATTCCAGGCATGTTTTCCTTTTGTTTTGTTTTGTTCCACTTATGCTACATCTCTTCTGATTTCTATCTCCTTCATGTACGCAAGTCTGTGGTTAGTCATCATTTTCTTTTCTGTTTTGTTCAGGTCTTTAGATACAGTAGTTGTAGAGATACTTCAGTTTTGTCGTTAGAAATAAACACAGCTGGAGTTATGAAGTTACATAACCCTGAAAAGATTCTCTTTTGAGAAAGGCAAGATCCTCAGCTAGTATAAACTGCCATGTTTTACTGAAGTGTGCCATGCCAGATTTGCATTGGCTGAATATTTGGCTCTGAAAGCCCCTTTTGAAGTGAGGCTGTCACCCGTGTGGAATGTGGTGCTCTGCATATTTTAGGTAGAGTTGAGATGTGGATTTTCCTCACCAAGACAAATTACAGAATACAGAGAACTTGCTAACTGCTTTTTAATATATATAATATAGTTACAGCAAAGCACGGACATAAAGCAAATAATTTTCAGTCCACTGAAAGAGCATTCTTGCTCTCTGCATAGTCCAAAGATAACTCAAAAATGTGAGACTGATATTGATGGCTTGGTTTATTTCTGCACTATCCCAAAGTTGGAATGTGCAGTTTTCCATCATATAAAGATACCCAAATGACAAAAAAGGGATGCCACAGTTCAGCATCCTGCGTAGGATTGATTAGGTAAAAATTGCTTGTTCAGTACTGAGAAGAGCCAGTCATGTGAACTGACTTCTACTCAGCCTTTCTTTCTCTGAAACAATATTCAGATATTCAAAATTCAGATATTCAATATTCCCTGAGACCAACTCTGAAACATATTCCCTGTGCCTTCCACCTAAGCACAATATGCAAGGCATCACAAATACTCAAGCGATGTTAATGGCAGCTGCCATGGGTTCTCAAGGGATGGGAAAGGGGTGAGACAAATTGAAATGTGGATCAGACAGTCACAATAGCAGTGGTAGATAAGGGAGGGTTTTCTCCTATTTACAGGACGGCATGGGTTGGTAGAACTTTAAAGATCATCTAGTTGCCACTCCATAACTTTTTAGTTACAGAAAGTGATTAATGAGTTGAACTTTTTTTAAACCAACAATTGTAGTGACTTGTCTAGGCCTGTATAGTTTTCTTTCAGTAGTAGACTTGCAGTCTGACATTTCTCTTTGCAAAAGAAAAAAAAAGTAGATTAAATAAGTCAAAATGTTAATCTGCCACAGGTACAGAGATTTACATTTGTGACAGTGCCTCTTTCATAGCAGTCTTACATATGACTGCTGTGGTGTTACCAAACTGAAAATCACATCACTTACTGTTATTGTAGAAGTAGTGACATCTTGCCAGACCTCCATATCATAAGCCACGCAGATGAAATAAGCAGTAAAATAAAAGCAATGAGCTATATATTTTATCTTCTAACCACTGAATAGGATTGTATTTCCAGCTATTTTCAGAGATTAAGGTTAGCTCCAAGCATTAAGCATGACTTTTAGTGTTCTCTGCATACTGTACCAAAGGCACAATAAATTAGCTAAATTACTACGGTCTATAAAATCATTGTAAATGTAATACACCTCGGTTGATATAAATGAACTCAGTTAGGATTTTATATAATAAAGATGAACCTATATAATAAAGATGATGAGTAGTATTTCTGCCGTTTATGAATTGAACTAAAGAAGGTTTTTATCTCGAATTTGTGAAGAGAGAGTTGAGACCCAGCTCCCATGAATCTCATCAAATGGATTTAGAAAGTTTTGCATCAAAAAGGCAAGAGAAGCAGATGGTCAGCAGAGTTTATCAGACAGATTTTGTAAGGGTTACTGTGTGTCAGTAAAGCTTTAACATCAAGCATTAGAAATGTAATTTTATATATATTAAAACTTCAGCAAGAATTTTAATTGTTAATATAAAAGAGGCACAAAATGTTCAAGATAGAGCTGTGAAACAGGTAGGTGGCGAGGAGTTAAGGTGAATACAACTGCCAGCTTCTGAGCAATTCATGTATAAAAGAAAAAAATGAAAATATTTTCACATTTTACCTGTCAAAAGCAATGCAATATTAAAAAGATGTGTTCAATAAAACTAGAGAGAAATCACAGCTAATAACATACAGTTTGTTCAAGCCCTGGTATGAATCCTGTCACTGCTCATTGCAAAGCTCTTGTGCCTCAATGTATTCTTATTGCTTTTTAAAGCAATCTGGTCTTGAAACCAATCCAAAGTTACACTTTTACATTGTAAATTGATGTATATCAGCGTTAAAACAGTCATTAGTGTGAAGGGAACTGGGAGAAGACAGGGAAGACATAAATTATTCAGTATAAGGGGAGACCATTTTTCCATATGCTTCCATTTTTTTTATGTAAAATACAAACGTGTGCACACATACATACAGACACTTTCTATGAACCTTTCAAGTCTGAGTACCTTTGAAAGAAGTATTACACAGACATAAACCAAATGTCTAGTCCAATTCTCTGCACAATAACATTATAGTAAATAGTAAATCTTTTCTGTTGGGTGACTGGAAGGACAGAAAAATGCACTCCGTCTGGCTGTGACTAAAAGGTAACCATGATGACATTTTCCAAAGCTCTCACATTTTCATCTGCTGATTTTAATAAGAACAAAAATTGTTTGAAATGAAATACTACTCACAATATTAGCCATCATACACGGTAATAAGATCACAGACACCAGTTGTGTCCTATCTTTTGTGCCTTCTAATTATTATCTTATATATTAAACAAAAAAATGCCAACATTGTTGATTGACAGATCTGTTCTGGAGCTGGTGGCTCTTAGTTTAAACATAGCCTGACATAGATCTGGAAAGTATCAAAACTAAGTATTTTAAAGGGTTGTCTAATCTTAGGTTGTAGTAAAACATTTAAAAGATTTCTTTCATGGTAAAGAAATAAGAAACATAATTTTTTTAAATCTATTTTTCTTTAACTATTTTACCTGTGTTTAACATACAAGCAGCATTGAGCAAAAACTTGATATGTTAAAGTAGGCAATGTAGTTTCCTAATTTTTAATCAGTCATAGATTTTGTTTTGCATGTATTTTTGCTGCTTCCATAAATGGAACATCTATGCATCTGTGTCTGTCCACTTCCATTTGCATGAAATATTTGTCAATCCACCATGAGTCACAAACTTCAGAACTTAAATTGCAACCAAAACTTAACAGCTTTCTTTAGTGTTCCTAATCAATGTGAGTGAAATGTTTTCATAATTTAATAATAAAGTTGGTGCGTTCGGAATTTTGAACAGGTGAGGATAAATCATGTTTGCCTGTGAATAACAGCTTTTATCATTTACTCAGTGGGATCGTAATGTATTCTTTCAATCTCCACCAAAGGTAGTAGCAGGAAGCTATTTTATAGATTTCTTGGTAATCTGAGCTGATGTTATACCTGTTACAGGACACTTCCAATAAAATAGAATCACAGCGGGATAAAAAAGATACAAATGGTGTTTTTATACCAGTCAATAAAAGCATGACTCTGTAGTAACACAAAATTTGTTCATGAATTGTGAAGTACTGGTGGCTCAGTTGGTAAGATATTAAAATAATCCATGTCCTGCGATTGTAACTTTTTCTTACAATTGTACCTTTAATTTGCAGTCTCATTTTCATTGTCAATGACAAAAAGTAAGTCAAATACGTTTATGGCCCGTATCAGGTGGGTTTCTATTTTGTAGATAATTTCCTATAAGAACAAGGAAGTCTAGCACTTTTGTATACATGAACTTATTTCTACTGACTCTTTGTCTTAGAAACTGTATTTTAATAAAGCAAAATTTATTTCCATTGAGATTCCAGGTCTACTTAATTAAAGCTACAGAACAACTTACAAAAGTAATAAAAGTTTAGGATACAAGCTGCACTGGAATGCATGTCAGCATCCACTTTTCTGCTTTTTACTGAAGTGCAGAAAGCAGGACTACTTTCAGGAGGTGTAAAGGTGGCCAGTTGGGCTCAATTTGAAGGACAGAGACAGTAACATGAAAAAAAAGGATTACAGTTATGGAAGTTAATTGGGTGAACAAGATTCTGACCTCATTCACACAGCTTAAACTGGGAGTCATTCCAGAATGAGTAGAAATTATTCCACTTTATGGTTATAATCTATGAGCTGTAATTCGTCTCAGTGGGGATTCTGCATTTCTTTGAAATTTGGACATAAAAAATAAAATATATTGAAGAGAAATAAGAGTAGCCATATGCATCTGAACAACTGTTTTGCTGCCTGGCTGAAGAAGATGTTTATAGCTGTTATCCTTTCAGATTCGGTAAATAGGTATTTTAACACATTTGAGTGTTCAACCTCCATCCTCTTATCTGTGGATTTTACACAGATGTTTTTTTTTTTAATGCCTAGAGGAACATTGCTCTATTACTTTTCTTTCACCATGTGTGCACTGTTAACAGCTTCCTGGATAGGGAGTTCTGATTTTTGTAAACAAGTACTTTTATAACACGTGATACTAAGCATATTAAATAACGGAATGTTCTTTCTACCTTCCATGGGAAAAAAAAAAGAAATCACGAGTGATATAAATTTTGCATCTTAGATCTCATTTCCTCTTAGAATCTAAATCTTGTGCAAAGGAAATACAGTCTCCATTATTTCTTAAAGATGAAACAGTTTCTAATATGGATAGCTGCATTCCCTCTATCATGTTCCTAGGGGATAGGTTAATAAATAATGAACTAAATGTCATATCTTGAAGCCTCTTAGTTCATGGTAGTGTAGATTTCTTACATGTTTATTAAATTTCAATCTTCATTAGGCAGGGTTAGTGGAGAAATTAGGTCCCTCTTGTATTAGTTTAGTAATGCAGAGTTATAAAATAAATAAAAAGGAGACAGTTTTTTGCTTTTTTATCATTTGTGTGTCTTTCCTTGATCCTGACTGTGCCAAGGAAGCTATCTATGACTGAATAAACTGAAGCATTTAGAAAAATGATTTTAATACAATCCTTTTTTAATCTGTAAAATGGACTGTAGTGAAACCATTATTCCAAAAGTTTCAGTTTATTCACAGAATCATAAAAAAAGAAGAACAAAACCAAATTACATGCTTTTTTTTAAGATACTGACCAGTCTAAGCATCTAAAACAAATCCGGTGAAACTCTTTACAAAAGCTCTACTTAGCACAAATTACTCAAAAACTTAAGGTCTGTTTGAGTCCCAGAAAGTCTGGAAATACTGGCTCTGTTACCATCTCTAAAATCAGCTGAATCACTGTCGTCATCTTTTTAAATTTCACTTGAGTAGCCAGGGACTTAACTTAGGTCAGTTGAAAAGATTCATGCTAATTTGATATTTGCTTCTCTCCTTTCCCAATGGTAGTTTAACAATTTAACATAACCATAAGATAAGTTGTTTGGAAATGTAGAAATGATTTAGGTAAATCTCACATTGTGGATGTCTTGCAGGTTGGTTTCAGTTGAAAGGCAGAGATTGAATTTCTGATCTCCAAAGGTAACGCCAAAATCTTTACTGTGAGTTGAAACATTGTAGTCCCACTCTCTGGGCACTGAGATCAATGCCTGTAGTGATCTTCACATATTCTGCACTCTATGGGAGTTTAAGCAAAACCTTTCCTTCAGCTTCTGTTTGCTGGGAGCTCTCATTTGTAGTTCATCTCCACAGGGTAACAAAAAAAGCTGATAGTCAGGACAAAACTTTTATATATACATATATACATACATACACACACTTTACCTTGATAGCATCCTGGAATAACTCATGTGGGAAGCAACCTCAGGGGTCTCTAGCCTAGCCTCCTACTCAGAGTAGGACTGACCACAAGATTGCTTAGAGCTGTGTCAAGTTAGATATTAAGATGCAAATAAAGGCTGGATGATGGAAAGTGATATTGCCACATCTATACAAGATTTAAAAGAAAAAAAATCCTAAATAGAGGGCCATTCTGTTATAATTACTAACACATAATTCTAATAAAGTGAACATGTACAGTCACACATGAGAAACTTGTAAAGCCAGGTGAGTATCATATACCTAGAACCTAGATATAATTAACCCAGTAATTAAGAAATTGATCTTGGATAACTATACATTTGAGATGATGTAATACTTTAGAACCTATTTTGTGGAAAATGATCATCTCTGAAATAATACAAATATGGTATTCTCAGTGACAAGGTAACTTAATGTCTAAGTAAGAGAAATCTGCAATTTTCTCTGGCAAGATATGGAAAAATATTTATCTTGTTGCAAAAAATGAGAAACAATACTAAAATTGGAAGGAAGGCCAGCTGAAAGCAGACTAGATGAGTAATAAAGTGAAAGAACAAGGGGAATGGAAAGAGGTTACAGGTGAATCACAGGATTATTCGAGTGGTTGGACACAGCTGTGAAAAAGGATGTGAGGAGTATTTCTGTTATTAGCGATATTTGGCAAGTACAGTGTTAAAAGATCACTGAGTAAATAGGGTACACTGCTGATCACTCCTACATTAGGAACACAAATGGAAGCTATTAGGATGAGCATAAAAACAGCATTTTCTTTGCAGAAGGACGCAAGGAGAATTTGGCTTGTTTAGCCCTGGAAAACACAGGCAGAGACAGGATGTGATTGCTCTTTTTATAAACTTACAAGGTGGGTAAACACCAGGGAGAAGAACTGCTTAAACTAAAGAACAATGTTGGTTCAAGAACAAATAGATATAAATTGCCCATGAATAAATTTAGGCTGGAAATTAGATAAAGTTTTCTAGTCATCTGGGGAGTCAGGTTCTGAAGCAGTCTTCCAGTAAGAATAATAAAGGAAATGGGGAATCTAGTTGGTTTTTAGAAGGTCATTAAAAAGTTATTGAAAGGGATTATATGCTGTGGGTGTCTGTTATGAGCAAACATTGGACTGTTTTTCTCTTCATAAGTAGATAGCCTGGTTGGACTGATTGCATCGTATCTAGCTCTTTGCTCAATAGTTTATGGTTTTATTGGATAGTGAAACAAAAGTTAGTGTCGTCTCTTGTTGCCCTAAAACAGAATTAATAATATAACTTTTTGGCATATGTCATGTTAACTTGAAGGCAAGAGACAGAAGAAAGTGAACACAAGTAAAATGCTCAAAACAACTTACTTGCTTAAACAAAGCAAAACACAAAGAACAAAAAAATAAGACACTTGTTGCCCACAAGTAAATGTGCTCTTCAAAAGTAAGGAAACAGCTAACAAAGGAATGTGAAGAAACAATAAGGCAGTATTGGTCAGCACAATGGATGTTGGCTATGTTTGCATGTGCCAATTTGTCAATATGTTAAAGGAGGGGGAAATGAGGTGATAGTATTTATGTGAGTCTGTTTTAAAGCTTGTATGGTAGTGAAAATAGAAGAGAGAAGAGAGCGTTTACATTTCATTGATGGAGTTGGGGTTGCATTTGTTCCTTAATCAAATACAAGAGTCAAATTTCGTGATAGATGATAGATGGCAAGGCTGCAGATGGAGTTAAAGCTCTGTGAAGAGAAAGAGTGGTTCCCATTTGATACAAATTAGAACAGAAAACCAAGAAATGAAGAAAGCAAGGAGAAGAAACTAGTGATCAAAATGACAAAATTAGAGAGGGGTATCTGTACTAGTGTTCCAAATGGACACAAGAAAATTAAAGGTGTGTGTGCCAAAATATTGGTATCACAAAAAGCAGAGATGCTAATGAAAGAGCCAGGTATGCTGGTGGCAAATAAAATCTACTTGTTAGAAATGTGTACAAAAATCAGCCTGTAAAACTTGAATGCAAATGAAACTTGAGTCCAAAATTGAGACTTTAGCTTGAAGATAATGTGCATGCAGGAAACTCAGGAATTCAGATGAAATAGATACATTTTCTAGAGCTGGATGACACAGATGATTACAGTCCCTTTTCTTCCCAGTGAGAATCCAGCTCTTTGAGAACTCATGCTGACGTTTTTGAAAATACTGTCCTCTCTTCAGCCCAGATCTAAAAATTGCTTTTAATAAAAGACAAAATATTTCAAGGATGTTTGTTTAGTTTTCTGCACGCATGATGAAAACAGATGAGTGTCATATCTAGCATTTAGTTTTTCACTTTAAAACTTCGTATAAGTTATTTTAATTTGCAAAATTCTTTTCTTGAATAGATATATTCTGGCTCTTGTGTATGGCTTCATGAGATCAATCTATTTTTTTTCTCCCAAATGATATTTAGCAATTATTGTTATTTAGATTCTGAATTAAAAATTACAAGCTTCTGCTCTTTAATTATCAGTGACCTTTCAGTGTAGAAAAATGCAGCTGATCAAAAGGATTAAGACTGCCACGGGCAACCTAAGTATTTGGACAGTATTTGGAAGAATGGTTTACTTCCACAGGATCTGTCTTTTGCTGAAGGCTACTGGAAATGTAGATTAGAGATTTGAGCAAAATTTTCATTTTGCTACTTATCATTTTGGAATTAGGTATTAAACTATGAACAAAGAATGAACCTATCTGGATACTGACACATTACTCATCTATTTATTTGCCTTGGACAGCACTAGTTCATTAGATCAGTAAACAAGACATTAACATTGGTACTACAGCAAACCTGAAGTTATATACATTTTCAGGTACTATACCAACACACACAAAGATTAGTATTTTCTGTACCAAACTTATAGCATAGTTAGGAAAAGTAGGTGGAGAACAGGAGAACATTTAATTATTATTTTTTTAGCAAGAGATGAAGACAAGGTCTTACTCTGCAAACCACTGACTTGAGACATGCTGAATAATCTGCTTCACATCCAGTACTGGTAGACATTTTTGCAGTGTCTTCCTACAGTGGCCTGTCCCAGGGTAGAAAAGAAGAATAAATCTGATGAGAGAGGTAAAGGGCTCTTATACTCTACTCTGGAGACAAAAAGAATAATTGGCATCAGCACACCTGTGCTGTCTGCACAGCATGAGGGACAGTTAGGAATTTATGGGCTGAAGGTAGCAGCTACTTATGAAAAAACCAAGAACAGCAAAGCCAAAATCTTCCATTTCCTCAGTGGTCTACAATTGCACTTATTCACTTGTTATTTAGATCTTAACAGCTTTTCTTTCTGAATTATTTGCCCTACTAAATGCTATACTCAGAAATATCTGTCACTGTTATTAATTAATGTTGTGTTCCAAAACCACTTGTACCAAATAATTACCTATAATTATCTACACAAGCGTACACATCTAGGCTGATCCAGGGACATATATATGTAAGATTTTCATACATACATATGACACTGTGAATATCAGTGGTGCCTTAAAATTAGAGAGAATCATGAAATTGTGAGATATCTTTACAAAGCAGTGTGCCAGAGAGGGTTATATATTTAAAAAATTTTTCCATCCACTGATCAATTGTAAATTGTGTGTGCTGCTCCAACCATTGAGCTCAACTCCATTGAGGAGAACAACTGAAGGAAACTTCGTCTTAGCAGTAGGAAACTTCTGGAAATCAGCTAAAATCCTATATCTAACATACAGTGTTCCACACAGAACAACACATGACTAAATTTCTGCTCCACTTCTTTTTTAAAAACAATTTTCATCCGTCTCTGTTTTTCTAACTTTACTTTAGGATTGACACAGAGAAAAAGACTGTCTACTAAACTCAGCCTTTCTGGTGCACTGTCTTAGAGAGACGACTACCATGCATATATTAAGCTATGTATCCTATGCCCTGCTAAATTTGGTAGGTTTGAGGAGATAAATCTTGAGTAGCTTCAGGTGTTAGGATACATTTGAATGCAAATGAGAAGATAAATTTGAGTAATAAAATCTTATTTGTGAATCACCACCACATCCAAACAGCATGATTTATTAATTTATAATTAAATGTTGACTTTTTCCCTATGAACACTTGAGCTTCTATACTAGTGCAGTTCATTAGTTAGACACTGTGCTCGATCCAGATATTGGTGTGCCTTTGATCATTTTCTATCTAACTGAGCGTGTTAGAGTGAATACCGAAAGCCTTTGTACTTTTCTTTTTTTTGTAATTGCAAGCAGAACATCTACTTTGTATACAAGGAATGGCATTTTCTCAGCTTTAGTCATTGCTTCTCATGACAGTCCTCTTATATCACTGAAAGTGCTGAAGAATTCTCAAAAATCTGTTTTGTATCATGATGTTTTCTTTTCCTGGCAGCAACCACACCAGCAAGAAAAAAATAGTCTCTTTTTCATTAGACTACCTAGTGAATCTTAAAATGAGCAATTCTTGCTAGTGGAGATGAAAAACAGGTTAAAATAAAACTACTTAATATAACACGTAGGTACTGGTGCTCTAAGTCTGAAAGTACTGCAGATAATTATTATTTTTTTTTGCTAAAATGTACTGCACAACAAAATTCCTGTTCCATATCAGATCTTTTATGATAATAGTGTTTACCAGAAGGTAATAATGAAGAAAACCTGCAACTTATGAAAACCTTGACCAAATTTAAGTGTCTAATTACCAGTACAGTGTTCTTTACCTTTGTGACTAATTGACTGATTTTTTTTTACTCAAAATAGAAGGGGTTCTACGTCCTTACAGTATGTTTTCCTACATTTATTTTCTTAATTTTTAGTACAAAAAAATACAGAGCTGAAAATACTTTTTAGTGACATTGTCAGTACTGATAATTTGTAGACGATAGCTTGTTAAAATGCATCATCGACTTTATAAAACATCAATTTCTCTCTTAAATTTCTCACAAGTTTTTCTACACTTAGCACCTAAGACTCCCGTAACTGAAGGATTAATGTATTTTTAAAACCTGTCTCTTTAATCTTTCAGCATTTCTTTGAGCATTTGTCAGAACTGTGTGCTTACATATCTTCATTATCTCCCTTCTATAGTCACTCGGTTAGGATTTGTTTAATCTAACTTCAGCCATCTAGAAGACAGTATCTGGAGTAAACAAGCAATCTAAGCTTTCCACCAGGACAGCTGATCCCTTGCTAGAATACATGCCTGATATAGATGGAATTATTTTCCTCTGAAGTTGTTTGTCTTTCTCCATTGACTATAAGGAAAGCCTGTGCAATTACCTCAAAAGAAACATCAAATATTTTAACAGCTAAAATGACAAGATGAATTCCTCAGTCTTTTCATTTGTATATGTGGCTCAGCTATGGTAGTGAAAAAGACTGTTTTCTTTTTCAATAGGATATCGTGAGTTTAAATCTAAGAGCAGATGCAAAATAAAAAACAATTCTTTGTTAGCATTTTTAAAATGAGTAGTAAAAATTAAGTCCCTCCTTGGTTTGTGCAAATTACTGCAAAGTACATCTATGACTGTGTCATTGAATCATAGAATGGCTTAGACTGGAAGGGACTTTAAATGCCATTCATTTCCTGCCACGGATTGGTTGCCCCTCATCAGATCAGGCTGCCCAGAGCCCAATGCAAACAGGCCTTGAGCATTTCCAGGGATGGGGAATCCACAGCTTCTTTGGGCAGCCTGTGCCTGTGTCTCCTGTACCTGGATTTAATTGCTGTTCCACACACCTAAGAAAAAATCAAGATATTTGCCCATTGCTAGCTTTTGTTGTAGTTTGACATTGTGGTCAGCTGTGGTATTGTAGCAGAAATGCTAAATCACAGTCTGAAACAGTGATTGAGCACCTAGTGGGGAGATAGGACCAAGCCAGGGGAGCTAAGGTGCATGCAATGCACCCGAGTGACTGGAAGGGGTGGAGCCAGGATCTATTCCTTCCCAGACCTCATTTAAGGGTTGGCAGTGGAGGTGAGGGTGTTTTGCTGGAGATCTCTGCCTATCTGAGGTCTTCTAAAGGTAAGCAAATTTTGTTCCTTCATTTTTGTATCTGTGGCTGCAGCATTTGGGCTTGTCCTCATTTGCTACAGCCACAGACTCTGCCACCCCACTGTTATAGCTGTACTTTTCATCGTGTCATAACATTATGGGCAATAACAAGAACAAACGATTTCTCTTCCCTGTGAGTAGTTCTTCACATGCGTTCCCTCTTTCTTGACTACAGCTTGTTCAGAAAAGAGTTTCAATGAAAATCTCTTATTTCAGGGTTAGTTTAGTATAAAATCCAGTCACTGAGCTGGTCTACACAATGGTACTGCACCACTTGGGTGGCCATGGGAGGAAGAGTCAGGTTGTCCCTGTCTGTGGCTTTCAGCAATTCTAGACAAAGGGTAAATCAATCCCTAGTGATGCTACTCTCATGGCATGCGTTGCTTTGAAATTGCATGCAAGATGTATGCAGAGATGTAAGATTCAGCTAAACATTCTTTGTCTTCTATTTTAACAACAATAAAATATTTGATACCTTAAAATAATCAGAAGTCTGTACTGACCAAGATTTTACCTTGAAAAGAAGTTTTCTGTAGTCTGGACTGTGACAACTGACCAATGCAAATAGCATAACAAGCTGCTGTCCTGCTCTGGGTGTTGTGGCTCAGCCTAAGGGATGGAAAACTCAATATTTCTTTATAAATGTTGGAGGCATTGAGTGAGTAGTGTGATCTATAATCAAATTGGTCAGAACGTATCGTAAATCTCAGGCAGTATTTTGAAAGTTTGGCTATGCTTATGTTTGTGCACTGTTTTGAATTTCTTTTTTTTTTACTACTTATGCAGGGTCTTATATCAGTAATGTTCTATCTTGTTCTTATATTACTTTTTACAGCTTCCACTCATTTCATATTGATTTTTTTCTGATTTATTAAGGATCTAGTCTCAGACCCAAGACGCTCTGCAAATTTAAATTGCTGTATGGAAAATAAAAATGCTAAAATTGGTCTGTGCTTGCCAAGTCATAACTCAGTAATATCTACCATTTATGAAAAAAAAATCCATAAATACTTCTTAATATCTACATTAGCTTCACAGGGCATAATCTGTAAGTGTTGTAACCACTTCCTGTTTTGATGCATAAAGTTACTTACTACAGATGCTGGCAGTCTTTCTTTTTATAAGCTTTAGTATAAACCTGCTGATCAAAGTAAATCTTCAAAGCTTCCACATATCTAAATACTTGCTGAATTCTGGCTGATCTGCATATAATCTTCCCACCATACTTCAGACAGTTTGTGTTAAACTTTGCCTTGAATACATAAACAATAATGTGTTGCTGTGAGAACTCTGGGAAAACATGGCAGCGTGCAGAACACTAAGATGAGCTTCGAAGCTCTTCATTTTAAAAAAAAAAAAAAAAAAGCAGAAATGATTAGAGGACTGATTGATCTAGGAAGATGGGAGGGAGTAAGCTGAATCTGACTAGTCTGAATGGACAGACTTATGAATAAATTGGTCCAGCAGTAGCTTTTAGGTCTTTGTCCCTTATCTGAAAGCACAAAACAAATTTTCATTCTGAGTCATTTCATTTTAGGTCACCCACAGATAAAATTCATGCCATTGTGTCTTTCTTCCTTATGGATATGCAGATAAATATATCATTTATCATTTTTCCTACTAATTTGGAAGATGGTAGAATACTTTTCTACATAATCCACTGGCATATGTAAAAAAAAACGTTTATATCCTGATATGTAGTAGCCTTTCATCAGTTTGAGAGTTTACTTTGCAGAGGAAATATGAAGTATAATGCATATGTATTAAAATACAAAATGACTCTTTAATTCAAGAAACATCCTAAGATTTAGATAACTGCAGATGTATAAAAATGCATGAGGAATGTAAGTATATCCATGAGCAGGAGAACCTATAGTCTACAGGGATTTCAGTACTGCGAGGGATAACACTAGATTTCCTTAGCATGTCCTACAAGTATAAATACATCTTGATGCTCAAGACACCTTTTCAATTTACTTTTAGAATAAAATGTCGTGTTTAATAAATGAGCACGTAAACTTAGAGAAAGTTTAGAGAAAACAAATTCACTGTGTGTTTCAGTGGTTAGTAAGTGGGAGGAAAACAAGTCAAAGAATCGTTTGAGTTGGAAGGGGCCCATAAAGCAGGGACAAAAGAAATGCAGGATGATTTAAAAAAAAAAAAAAAGTTGATAGGAACTGGGCACCCGTTGTGGCCTTACTCCTCCTACATAAATTCAGACTAGATAGGAGCTAAGAGTTTTGGGGAAGGCCAATCCATATTGATTCTCATGGGACTTGAAAGGCTGTGTATAATATTATTTCCCTAAGAGTAAGGATTTTGTAGCCATACAAGGGGAACCCACATGCAACTCATAGGCAGGCTTCCCCCTTCTGCCCACTTGCAACTCATTTTTCAGCCAAGGGATGTTGCAGCTGGGGAAAAAAAATAAAAATGTCAGGAGGTTTATTCTTCACCCGATAGGTGTAGATATATGTTTGGTTTCTGCTTGCATTTTCTGCTTGCATCCTGTTTCACTCACTAAATTCTTCTGCCTTTACCAAAGTACCTGTAGACCAAAAAGCAGTATGTCAAATCAATCAGATTTCTTGTTTTCTGCAGTTTCCTGGACTGTGATTAATCTGCAGACAAATCTTCCATAAGAACCAACACAGTCATCTATTTTTAGGTTGCGTATTTGGAAAAAGTTCTTCTCGGAAAGAACGATGAGGGATTGGAACAGGCTGCCCAGGGAAGTGGTGGAGTTACTGTCCTTAGAGATGTTCAAAAAACATGGCACCAAGGGATATGTTTAGTGGGCATGCAGGAATTGATATAGAATAAGCAGATAAGATCTAATCTGGTCTTTCTTGGGCTGTGCTACTGTCACTGCTAGATGTGAGGTGGTGGAACAGCTAGGACATTAATCTGTTAAAGACAACCCTGCTGGATCTCAATTTTAAGCTTTTTCCAACATCTCAGAGAACACAAGGGAAAAATCTGAAAAAAAAATCACTCAATATGAAAACTGATATATTTCTGGTCACTTAGAAAATATATAAAATAAAGCTTTCATTCAGAAGGATTTAGGCAGGTGTAGGCTTCTCTCATGTCCACAAATATTAAAATATTATTTGTTTGGAGTTAACATAATTTATGTTAATATAAAAACTTGGAAGTTAAAAACAGTCTATATACAAGCATCAAATAATAAATGTTTAGTAAATTGTTATATATATGTGTGTGCATATATGTATATATGAATACATGATATGCATATATGTTTACATATATACATCAAAAATATCATGAGCTTCTGTTTACAGACTTATTTTATGCTAATGCTTTGAAATCAAAGCAGTACCCTGAGATGACTTTTCTTCTCCTTTTAAGCACACATATTACAGAATTTTTTGATGGGCTAGAAAGGAAATCTTCCACTTTATAAAATATTACAAGAAAATGTATAAGTCAACTAAAAGCATTCTTCTGCTGGTGTTAGAGCCCTATTGCAGACAGACTAAAATAACTGAAAAACTGTCAATGAACACCAAAGTATAAAGTGGTCAAAAGGCTGAACAAGTGAAAAGCTATATTTGTGTAATTCTCTAGGCATATAGATGCTTTGCATCAAATGACACTTATGGATTAAATAAATTAAAAAAAAAAAAAAAAAAAAAAAAGGTTATTTGTAAGTGTTTGCAGTTTTACAATTGTCCCTAGCCATACATGCAGCCATGCACTAAATCTAGTTAGCTGGCTATTGAAACTCTACTTACAGCTTCAAATGACTGGCAGAAAAATTGCACACAGAGTAAGATTCAGTCCTGCAACAGAAGGGTTCACTTAAAATTTCTTCTCCTCTATTGGACTTCTTCATATCAGGCAGGAATGAGTGAGGGATAAAAAATAAAAATAACAAATTTTGTAGCTTCTACATCTTTTTTTCAACTGCTCCTTTTATTCTTGCTAGACTCTTATCTAAAAGTGGTCTCAAGTAACTTTATCTGGAGAAACTTGGTAAATCAAAGCTCAAATTGATATGACTGTAGACTTATAGTAAAAAGGCCTCAGATAAGGTGATTGGAACTAAGCATTACACAAGAATTTG
>JAOWBP010000001.1:4601917-4615008 GCA_028571105.1 Tragopan temminckii
TCTCTGGGAAGCCTGTTCCAGTACCTCACCACTCTCTCTGTAAAGAATTTCCCCCTAATGTCCAACCTGAATCTCTCCTGGTGCAACTTGAGGCCACTCCCTCTTGTCCCAGCATTACTTACATGGAAGAAGAGGCCAACTCCCACTGCGCCACAACCTTCTTTCAGAGAGCTGACAAAAACAATAAGGTCTCTCCTGAGCCTCCTCTTCTCCAGACTAAATAATCCCAGTTCCTTCAGCCGTTCCTTATAAGGCTTATGGTCCAGACCTTCCACAGCTTTGTTGCCCTTCTCTGGACAAGCTCCAGGGCCTCGATGTCTTTCTTGTAGTGAGGAGCCCAAAACTGAGTGCAGCGCTCAAGGTGCAGCCTCACCAGTCCTGAGTATGGAGGGACAATCACTTTCTTGTTCCTGCTGTTAACACTATTTCTGAAATACTAATTCTAAAATAAGTGAATTCTATTCCATCCACTTGGTGCTACCAAAATACAACAACATGGCTGAATTCCAGGTGGAAATAACCAGTGGAAAATTACCTTCCCATAGAAGCTTTTCTCTGATGACACAGGGCTGATGTGAGCCGCTTCACTCTCCTGCAGCACAAGGCATTTGAAGGGTAGGATGAAAGGGCAGATGGTACAGCAGATTCTTCCAGCACTCCATGGCTTTTCTTCTCAGTGGATGAATTAAAGTAGACTTTGGACTGCAGTAATTTCTCATAGGTGAAGGTTTAGAGAGAGCTAATAATGCAGTCATATAGCTTAGACATTGCAGCTTGACCCAGTTCTATCCCTTTCTGAGGTCTAATAGTGAGTATATGAAAAGTTGTGTGTCTACAATCAAGAGCTCAAAAACTGCCTCATCCTGAGGAATCAGTGAGATCCCTTTTTTCAGATAATTCAGTGATGTCTTCTGAGCTGTGTTTAGAGACATCCAAGATTCTGTTCTCTCGCATTTATGACACGCATCATGTTTCTCTGCTTTTAAGGAGTTTCTGCTCACAAGTCAGGACTAGAGGAAGCAAAGAAGAACAAATGCTTAAATTAAAATCACAGAATGAATCATGGAATGGCTTGGCTGGAAGGGACCTAAAAATCAGGTAGTTCCAACTCCCCTGCAGCCTCTGACATGAAATAGCATCCAGGACAGGAATTCAAATTTACTTCAAATTTACATAGAAACCATGAAGCTGTCTGGTCTTAATAGTCTGGGGCGAAATGGAGATTACCCCTGTATGTTGGCTGGTGGACTACATTTTCTTTCCCAGGTATGTGTACACACAGGGAGAAGAATTCTTTGAGAGCAACCTTTTGGAGAAGGACTTGGGAGTCTTGATGGATGAAAAACTGGATATGAGGCAGCAGTGTGTGCTTGCAGCACAGAAGGCAAACAGCATCCTGGGCTGTGTTAAAAAAGGAGTGGCCAGCAGGGAGATGGCGGGAGGGAGTTGTCCCCTCTGCTCTGCTCTTTTGAGGCTCCTCCTGCAGTACTGTGACCAGGTCTGGAGCCCCCAGCACATGAAGGACATGGAGCTGTTGGAATGGTTGCAGAGGATGGCCACAAAGATGATCAAAGGGCAGCAGCACCTCTCCTGTGAAGAAAGGTTGAAGGAGTTGGGTTTGTTCTAGTCTAGAGAAGAAAAGGCTCCAGGAGACCTGAGAGTGGCCTTCCAGTACTTGAATAGAGCTTGCAGTCAGGTAGATCAACTTAATAGGATATTATCTATATTATCTATCTGAAATAGAATAAGGGGGAATGGCTTTAAAACCTAAAGAGAAGAGATTTAGATTAGATTTTAGGAAGAAATTCTTTACACATACAGTTGTGAGGCACTGGCTGCCCAGAGAAGTTGTTGGTGCCCAATCCCTGGAGGTGTTCAAGGCCAGATTGGATGGGGCCCTGAGTAGCTGGATCTGGTGTTTGGCAACCAGCCCATGGCAAAGGCTTGGAACCCAATGATTTTTAATGTATCCTTCAACCTAAGCTATTCTATCATTCTTTAAACGATCTGGAGAAGATTTTGGCAACACAGTCACTACAGAGGAGAAGATAAGGCAAGTAACTAAATGTGGTCAAAAGGAGTGCGTGGACATTCCTTATTTCAATAACCTCTGTAAAATAAAAAATTTGGGGTTATATGTCTAGGAAATAAACAAAGAAATACATGACCCTACTGTTCTTTGTATAGATGAGAATGAACACTTCCAGAGTGCCAGGTGCCCTAAGATTTCAGCTGTTTGCAGGAATGCTCCGGCAGAAAGTTAGTCATGGTTACTGTTTGTGAAGTTCCCCGCTGTATCAGGCATGCAGAAAGCAATAGAAAACAGCAATATGCTGAATGTGCCACCCATATTTGAGAACCGGGGAAAAAATAAATACATATATACAAACAAAAAACAATGAAAACAAAATTTATTTTCATTGGGAATTAACTTTAAAAAAAAAATCCCTTTAAATCTCTCCAGGGTATTTTGAATCCCTGTAAGTATGGAAACTACATGATCGTGGATTTTTCTGTAGAATTCTGCAGACTTTGCAACCACTCTGGGATTCTGCAGGAAGCACATGATTTCTAGCTGTCATTGATGCAGTATTGCTAACCAATAATGTTTGTGTTTCCCAGCACCTTTAATATTTTTATTCAATTTATCATTTTCCCTTAACTTTTATTAAGCTAATAGTAGGCTTGCATTTGCCAGCCTGATGGACTCGAAGAAGCAATTGTTAAGTAAAGCAAGCTTATCCCTTGAGAGATTCTCTCACAGTCAGATAACAATTCTAATAATAACAGTGATATGGGGAAGGGAGGAAAACAATAATTCGGGCATTAGAATATAGTGTTCATTATGTTAATTTGGTCCATAGCATTTATGCAGTGTTACTTGGCACTAGGAAATGAAATTCAACCAGTCTCATTCACATAAGGAATACGCCAACATCATTTGAAGTGTTCAGGGCTTCATTTAGGGCAGGCATTGAGACAGAATAGTGGTTTAATCCTTTGTCACATAATACCTACATTCAGAACCTTGCATGCCACAAGTGAAAATAAGTATATATTTTTTTTCCACAAAGCAGACCCATTTGACTTACTGTGTAAACTGCTAGCAAGTATTATTTGCTGTGGTTGGTTATTTTCATACAGGACAGGCCCAGGACCACAAGGAAGACAAGACCCATTAAAACTGTATGGAAAGACTGTAGTGGTAGTAATTTACCCTTTGACTTTTGGGTGTTTGTGTGTGTATGTGTGTGTGTGTGTGTGTGTGTGTGTGTGTGTGTGTGTGTCGCTAATTTGATTTTCTCTGGTGGAGATTCTGCTCTGTCAGTAATCACCAGCATCCAATTCACTGGACAGTTTCCAGATAACTCATACATTTTTCTGGGACTATCTCACAGGGCATCAAGAAGTGAGAGTTCATTGTTTTATTAGCTTTGTGGAAGTATTCAAGTTTATCCTATACATAAGTGCTGACATGCCACGTAAGATTTCAGCAGTAGAAGATTGTAATTCATCCACTGAAGCAAAGAGACTCTTCTTTAAGTGGTACGTTTGCATCAAAAGTGTTGCAGCAGATGCACAGGTTAAATGGAGTTAAATGGAGGATCCTCTGGGTATGAATAAATTGGGTCTGCCCAGTCACTGAGAGGGAAAAGATTTCCTCCATGGCTGACTTTCTTTCTCTTCTGATGGTCATAATAGTGTGATATTCCAGAATTTCAGGTTTAAAATTGGAGTTCTGGTTCTATAGAGAGCCAGGGCATGTCAGAGGTGATGAACAAATGAATCTCACTCTTACATAGTGCTGGATCCTATTCCACCCTGCTACACTAGAATATTAATCATGGTGGCTTAGAAGAGCATGCAGGACTACCAGCCCTACCCCATGGTCCTATGGCCTGAGGCAAATGCACTTCACTGGAGAAACAAGGGCTGAATATTTCACCCAAATTCTAGACAGACTTTAGGAAGGAAGGAATAGAAAGAAAAAAATGAGGGAAATAACAAGAAAAAAATAAATATGCCTTTCCTTCGTCTTCCTGTTCCCCCTATCATTTTCCAAGAAGGAACTGAGCAGAATCCTAATTCCACTGAAATCAGCAGGAGTTGATTATGCTCCTTTTGACCGCAATAAATCTTTACTGTATGATAAAGATAATCCTTTTTTTTCCTTCTCAAAATTTGAAGAGGAGGAATAAAAGTAATCAAAAGGTGACATAATGCTAGGAGAAAAAGAGTACTGATTAACTACTTACTTAACTAAGTGAAAAACATCTGCTACCTAGGAAAAACAAACAAACAAACAAAACTACAGACAAAAAACAAAAACAAAAAAAAACAAACAAAAAAACAAAACAAAACAAAAAAAAAAACAAAAAAAACAAAAACAGAACAACGAATAGACCAAATCAAACACAAAGAAAAAAATCAAAAACTATACACACCAAAAAAATGAACCAGACTTTCTGGATCTACACTTGATCATATTCTGTCTAGTAAGAAGATGGAAGAAGAGCATGTAGAACTTCTTAAAAGAGCATGCTAAACCTTTTGAAAGTGATGTAGATTTGAAAATGGGGACTGCTTAGAGGATAGTTGTGTTGAAATACTGATGATGACCATACCAAATTGTTTGTTCATTCATACCTATACTTTAAGCTGCTTTATTCAGATATTGGACCTCAGTAGGTTGACATTCAGAATACACAATATTAACTTGGTCATGGTGTTGTGTAGGTGCATGGATATTTGGTTTGCTTTCAGCGCCATAGTGCCACAGCTCCACTGCACCTAAGGTAGCTAATTGAAAGCAAAGTCATATTCATCTGTGGATGCTGCAATTGCTGCTGTTCCTTGCACTGCAACATCTGCTCGAAGGAGAAAACCATGGGGATGATCATGAGGAGTTGCACCCTGCAGGTTCTTAGTGAAGATCTCAATGGTGGTATTGGTTGGGTTGAAAGATTGTCTGGATGATTTCAGTTATATTTCCAATGATAGCCTACCATTATAAATAAAATAAAGTAAAATAAAATAAAATAAAATAGATCTTTCCTATAACCCTGATAATTGAATTTTGGGGCATCTGAAATCCTTAATGTCAGTTCAATTCTTTAATTTTTTTTTTTTTTTTTTTTTTTTTTTTTTTAAGTAGAACATTGTCACTGAAGTTATTTTCAAGACATCATATGGATTTTTCATTGAAACATGTGTGTTAACTTTTATCATCCTTGCTCTGCTTTGTAATTTTGGAAACAGATATAAAGAATGAGCAACCCAGAGCACAGTAATATAGTGGGAAGCATCCTTCATAAGTCAATTGAGGAATTTAATAATCTCTTTAGAAATAAGCTCTGCAGCTATGAGAAAAATGTGTGGGTTAAAGGCCTTCCAATTAAGAAAGGTATCTCTGTGGATTTATAGGCTGGTGGTTAGCTCTTCCTGTTCGTGTTTCCATGGCAACTGTCAGGTAGATTTTCTGCTACTTGCTAGGAAGTTGGAAATGTTGAGTCTGGTTGAGCCTTTCAATTCACTGAAGCTTAAATGAAATTCTTTGCAAGGAACTGGCATTTAGCCTGGGTCATTTATTCATATCTGGAAGAGAAATCAATTACAGTAATCAAATGTGCAAATTTTTTTTTTATTGGAATTATTTTGGGTACACATTTTATTATTATTATTGTGCCGCAATCTATTTTTAATGCTAGGAGAGGAAAGGTTTGAAATGCTGCAGCTGGCCTCTTTGCTACCGATGGCTTATGGCTTTAATTACAGCCCAAGACACACATCTCTTCCTGGTCTGTTTTTACAAGCTATAATCACTGCCAGTGATATTCATGATACCACCTCGAATCTTGTAGACTCATTAGAGTTGAGACACCTGTATTGCAAGAAACACATCTTACCTCCTTTTCTTCTTTCAATTTTCTTGTCCTGTTGATTTGTTTGAATTAGGCTTGAGGAAAGCAAATACCTTGTACGCTGTTATTCAAACTTTCTGCGTACATCATGTGTTAATTCCACACCAGAATCTCTGTGTGTTTGCGCATTTCATTGTACTCCTTATATTTTGCATCCCACACTGACTGCTGCTTGACAGCTCCATGCAAGTTTCATTCTTTTAATTCTGTAACATCAGATACGTAGGTGTACACGGCTTGTACCAATAATTTCAGCCTTTCTGTAATGCATAATCTGTACCACCCAACAAGCTGTGTCCTGCAGGCTTTATGTAAATAATACTGGGTAGACCTCATTGACTTTTCTTGCAAAAATAAAGCCAGCATGCCTTGACCCAGAGATCACAGATTATCTAACAGGGGCAGAATTGTCTTTTGGGTAAAGTTAAGACCTTGGAAAACCTAGGGGTTGACTTCCTTGCTCTGCCCCAGCTTCCAGGGAAAAGAAAGATTCATTTAGTGGCAGATCCTATACTGCCACAGCTCAGCTGAAGTCCTCTCATCCCAGAGTTAATGGAGCTGTGACAATTTATGCCAGCTAAGAATCTGCTCCATTACCCGAGTCTCACTCCAGCTGTATAATAGAAATAATAGCACTGCCCTGCTTCAGAGGGGTGTCGTGAGGATAAACAGTTAGATGGGAAAGTGTTGTGATACTATGATAATGAGGACCAGAAAAATACCCACGATAGACAGAAATCAGCATAACTGATCTGACATTTACTTTTATTCTTCCAGTCCTTCTGCCACGTAGAGACAGTAATAGTTTGATGAGGGAAAAGAGATGCTCAGCCCCCAATTCTCCTCTCTCTGTTTTGCTTGCTTTGGTTGCTTACTTTCATTCTTTCTTGGGATTTCACTTAATAATCCTTAAAAACTATTAAAAACAGACGACAAATATTTTATTTCACTTTCACACTCACCATTTCCAAACTTATTTAATTGTTCCCTTTTGAGCTATTCTTCTTATCTTAGTTTTCATGAATTAAGTCAAATCCCAAAAATTGCACATACAGAAATCCAAACAGGCTTAGTTAACTTTCAACAACAACAAAAAAATTGTTGGTATTGATAAAAACAGCAAGAGACCTGGTGCAGTAAATCCTAGCAGTCACCTCCAGGTGAAGTCACTCCCTCAGAGAAAGAGAACAGATTTCTGTCCATGGAAGCATACCACTTTGTGCTAGGGTGCCCTGCATGAGACATTAAAGCCATTTTTAGACTGAAGACTTTGTATATTACACAACTGGTTGCTATATGGTGTAGGAAGGTAACACAAGTGTCTGGTTTCAATAACTACCTGCTTTTCACAGGCAGATTTAGCATCCCAGACTAATCTCCTAGGTTTTAAGTTGCTATATGATGTAAAGTGCCTCAAAGTGTAACTGTCTTTAAAATCTCAGTATGTATCTTTCCTTTCACTTTAGGTCTGCCCAGCTGCTGGCCTGAGCCTTTCTGTGACCTCTTCATGAAGGGTACATCACTCTGAGCACCACTGTGAATGGGTTGGTGTTATCAGAAACACATCCACAATGTGAGAGCCTGGATGAATTCCTGCATGTGTACATGGTAGGAGAGCCCTCTATCACGCACACTGTAGAGGCTGCTGAATGAATGTCTGGTTCTTAACATTAGTAGGAACACTTGGATAAACCACTCTGACCTTCTGAACTGGTTTAGGATTGTATACTTCACCAGAATATGAAGCTGGTCCTAATGCCTAAATCATATTACAAATTATCTCAGTCCTGAGAGACTAAATTGAATTGCACCACAGAAAGATAAGAAGAAAACAAACTACTGCCAGTTCCACCAAGACATATTGACAGTTCTGATCTGAGGTCTATATTGACAGCCCTTGTTATTGGGTTTTCAGTACTAGTTTTAACCAGCTGTGCCTGCTCATAGGACAGTCTCCACTACAAAACATCTCTGTTGGACTTCTAAGATTATGGCCCTACTCCAGTTTCCCACCAAAACCACCTGGAGTAGTTAGGACTGATTTTTCATTGTCACTGTGAAAGACAGCTTGTGTGATCGTGAATTTGGAAAGGTTTGAAAATATTCCCGTATTACCATCATAAGTTAATGGTGCTAAGCAAACAGAAGACAGGATCTCTCCATTACGTTTTGGCATATTTCAGTACATTAGCGATCACAGTTCCAATATGTCTGGGTTACAGTCTGGATTTTCTCTGTTTTTTTCCTGTGGCTATTCTGAGTTAAGGCCCACAGAGAAAGAAGACAAGTGCCTACTTAACCTCACTCTAGCACAACACATGGGCAAGAAGAGGCTGGGCAATAGCTCTACTTAAGTGCTCACAGGTAGTTCATCTGATCCAAGAAGTGGTGAGTTGGCAAGTAGGGTGGTATTGCTGTGCTGGAATATTCAGTTCACCCCGCTGTGGTAAAAATAAGCAACAAATCAGGGAGAAGAGTGACTGTAAAGCAGAACGTGTCTTGGGTGATTATATTTATGCACCAGCCTTTACTGACAACTGTGTATAAAACAATTTTTTAAAACCATCTCTATAAATACCTACAGAATATCTGACTCCAAAGCAGTGCTGTGTATAAACTGCAAGTGTCAAAGTGGCAAAGGGCTGAAAAGCACCGATGCTTGTTACATAAAATTTGAAGTAGTACGTTCCTTCACTGCTGTGTATAGACACATCTGTTTTAAATGTAAAGGCTGCTGTTGCAGGTGACCTTATATACTTTCAAGCATTAGGGTATGTTAGCAAGTGTGTTTTGGAAAGGTTAAAAAAGATGTCGTTTCTTTTTTCAGAAGCTATTAGTTGGATACAAGCTGAGTATTTCAGCCATATGTGTTACTGCAGGAGATTTGGAGATCAATTCAGATTCAGTAAAGATTTGTTCTTCCTGACATGGTGGCAACTAATTAATGGCTATAAATTTCTATCAAAATTTTAGTATAGATTCATATTTCCATTTATGTGTGGGCTCAAAGGATTATCCATACACAATTACATTCTGTGGTTGTTCTCAACCATTCTGTTACAAGGAAAGGTGCGGATTTACCAGGTCATTCTCTCTTTCCTAGTAAACAAACCAACAGAATGAAGAAACAATGAGCGCTGTTTAGACTACTTTGAGGAATGAGGACTGATAGCTAAAGATAGGACCAAAACTAAGAAAGACAAGAAAAAGCCCTGTCAAATATCTTGCCAAAAAGCTGGTGAGGGCTTTAAGCTGAGTATGGGAGGGGACAGTGATAATAGCTTTAATTTGGGCTAACAGGGACATGAGGATGATTCTTTCCAGAATAAGTGTTTTTATTAGAGCTACCTTTTAATTCTTCTCCTATTTAGAGTAGTGCAAATCTCAAATAACTCCCTGTAGACCAGTTCAGTGATCCAAATTTACATTACTTTTGTGGTTCAATTGCTTTACAGACTAAAGATTTAGAAAGATAGCTGGGGTGGTTATATGGATATACCTACTGATCCAGCCAAGAAAACAGCTCTTGAACATTTAAATACTGTATGGACACTGAAGGGCTGCTATTCCTTATTGCTGTTTATGGGATCAACATACTCCCTTTCAAGCTCTCCCTCTTTACATCAGCAGAAATGGGCCCATGCCGTGTTCTCTGAGGGAGAACAAAAAGAGACAGCTCAGCCAAACCACAAAGATGATGGTTCCTTATCTTACACCCTTTCAAATATTAGCAAGCACACATCACCAGGAAGATCTTTACACTGCATAATTTAAATCTGTGAGAGAAATTTATTTGAAAATGTTTCAGTCACTACCGATTGTTCTTATTATTAAAAAAAAAGAAAGAGCTAGTCTTAATTGTTGCTATGGTAACTGACACATCTGCCAGGATATGTTGCAGTGGGAAAAGAGTGTGAATTCTGTGAACATTTCCTGTTGTCTTTCCATGGAAAGACTTACAGCAGGGCTCCTCAGTGGCAACTTTGCAAACTCAACTAGAAGGAACTGTGAAATTGAAAGGCGAGTAGTGTGAAATGAATGGAAACAAGCACTCTTGTTTAAGTAAGCGAGCAGAAAGTACACAATTGGCCGGTAGGACTCATTGTCTTACTGGGAAAAAAAAGGATTTGTACAGTTTAAAATCCTGTCAGACATTTTACATAGATGATAACATCTGCTCTTAGTTAGACTTCAAATATCTATATTTTCAACAGATTCCACAGAATTGCCCTTTTTGGTTTGTGGCAGGAAGGAAGGAAGGAAGGGAGCAAAGGAAGGAGTTCAGATTCTTTTGTGTTCCCATCATCCAAACACAGCCTTACACAGCACGAGTGAGTAATGCTTTTGTGGATGTTTGTCTATCCTATATTGTACAAAATAAAAATAAGCTGAATATTTCTCAATATTTATCTGTCATTGTCAAGAGGTGACCTGCACCTTCTCTTTCTCACCCTGCCCACTTACACACATTTTTGTGTTTCACTCTGAAAGAACGTGATGCACTGCTCCTCTATTTATAGCTCGAACGATTCAACTGCAATGTAGCTGGTTTCATTCAAAGATAAACAAACTTCTAACAAAACCTCACTGATTCGGAAGTGACCAACTCTGCTGACACTGCAGTCTGCAGGAGACTTAAAGAACCCTGGGAAGTTGGCCATTTACTGTACTACAGAGGAAGAACCCCTGTTGTTTCACTGGCCAGGGAACAGCTGCTTTTTTTTTTCTTTTTCTTTTTTCTTTTACAAAAAATAAAAAAAAACAAAACTGTATTGTTTTATAAAATGATGAAAGTCTAAGGTTTTGTTGCTGTTTTAATGTAATGTATAACACACCACAGCTTCCACTGCATCCTTTGCCTGATAAAATTATCAATTTCAAACTGCTTATTTGGGAGATCATTAGCATTTTTTCTTCTTTTAAAATATACCTCTGAATCTAATGGCTGATTTCCTCATGTTCACGACTTCTGACCTTTAGCACTGGGATTTCTTACCTTGATCTTGCTCTTCTTGATGCCTCTTTCTCCCTGAATTAAAGCAAGCTTCTATTCCATTTGCTTTTTCTTCTGTACAAACGGATTGGTAAGACATACATTTTGTGTTCTATCTCCTTTCAGACTCAGCGGCTTCTGGCTGACAAATAAAATGGTCTAGTATTTCATAGGTAAAATAAATGTTTGTCAAATGCTATGGTTGCATGTTCAGAGTCTTCTTTTATGGAAATGGCCTAATATCAATGAAATGCAGCTTCTGTATCCCTTAGAGAAACCAAGGAGAGGAGATGACTACACACACAGTCAACAATTTTAAACATCAGGGCTACTTCTAGTGCAGATGTGAGCAATATCTTGACTTGTCCTCTCTCCCAGTGTGTATTCATTTCCTTTATTAGACTCACACAAATTGATTATTTTTTTACACTTTTTTTTTGACCTAGAGATATGATTGATTTTTCCAGTAAAGACTTTTTGCACCAGCTACCTCCATCTGATGTTTCTTAATTGTAGAACTGACTTGAAGTCATTGCATTATCAAGAGAAAGGTTTTTGTTTTGTTTTGTTTTGTTTTGTTTGTTTGTTTTTGCATTCTTTGGGGGGAAAAAATGAATAAAAGTTTTTAGTAAGTTTGAATAACAAAGATCAGCAGCTTTCAGATTTGAGAGTTATATTCTTTAATTACTGGAAAACTCAGTAAGATCAACTACATAACTGCATCTTCCTCACAGATTATATCCACATCTGCAGACATTTGGTCCTGGGAGCGACTCCTGCCTTTGTCCCAGCATCACACGACACGGACTGAGATTTCAAGCCTTTCCACTTCCAGAATCTTCTTAGTCAGGATGTCCTTTAAGGAAAGCATGACAGATTTACAGCCTTAAGTGTTACTATTGACTTGTTCATAAGGATTTTCATTTTCTCAATTCTGATTGCCTGAAATAATGAAACAACTACATACATCACAGTGCCTCAGAGAGATGTTTCTGTTAAATCACTCAAAAACTACACAGAGTTGTAGGCTTATTGTAGGAATACAGCATGAGAACTGTAAGAGAAGTCTAAACCTGATGAAGTAATAGGACCGTGCAGAGTGAAGAGGTAAATAAGGTGCAATTTCACCTATATTTCATATAGGACACAATCTGTGGAGAGAAAAGTCATCTGAATAATATCTGTGTGTCATCTGTGAGACATGTATCTGGTTTCCTTCAAAGGAGAAGTCCAGACGTGAACTAACTGATGTATGTCATAGAATGACTGATGAACCGATTTCAGACAACAGTGTGGATGTAAGAATCCTCTCCCAAGATTTGTATCTATTTTTCTCTTTGATCTTCTACTGAAGAGCTTTTCAGGAAAAATTCTTCAGGAAACCAAAGATGAAGAGGTTAGTCTGATCCATTTTTAGTGGATTTCTGGTGTACACTGCGAAGACACACCCATGAAAAAAAAAAAGAAGTGAGATTTTTATATCCTCTTTAATTGTGTGGGAGATCTGCTGAACTCCATCTATGGACCAAGGCATGCTATATTTAATTCAATTTAACAGAACTCTTCAAAAGCGAAAAAGAAGTGGTAAAAGTACTTCTTCATTTTTTCACAGAGATGATAATCTCCCTACAAGCAGCCTGGTGATGCCGCACCTCAGGTACCATATTCAGGTCTGGGCTCCTCACTACATGAAAGACAACAGTACTATGGAGCATGTTCAGAGAAGAGCGATGAAACCGGTGAGGGTATGGAGAGTAAGTCTTCTGAGAAGCAGATGATGGAACTGGGATTTCATCTGCAGAAAAGGAGGCTCAGGGGAAACCTTACTGCTCTCTACAACTGCCTGAAGGGATGTTGTGGTGAGGTGGATGTTGGTCTCTTCTCCTGCAGAACTAGCAATAGGATGAGAGGAAATGATCTCAAGTTGCACCAGGGGAGGCTCAGGTTGGAGGTGGTGGAATTGCAGTCCCTGAAAATGTTCATAAAATGTTTAGATGTTGTACTAACAGGTGTGGTTTAGAAGGAAAATACTGGCAGTATATAGGTGGATGATTGGGTTAGAAGATCTTGGAGGACTATGACACTCTGATGTATGTGTGATTTGTTAAAAATAGTCAACATATCATATTATTAAAAGAGAAATTATAATTTAATTCAAAATAAATTATTTTATTGTA
>JAOWBP010000001.1:4620731-4634140 GCA_028571105.1 Tragopan temminckii
CTTGTCCATCAGTGTTCTCCAGACAAAGGATTTCTCAACCCTTTCCCAGGACTTGCTTGGACTTCAGACAGCCATCTGTGTCCCCAGCAAGCTTTGAGACAATGATGTAAAAGAATAATTTCTTACAGGCAAATGAAACCTGAAATCATACAATGTTTTAGACTGAGGTGACTTCTGTAGATCATATAGTCTACTCCATGTACACACTCACATGCACATCAGAGAGTTAATTTCAACAGTACATAAGACTGGTGAAGATGCTTTCAAAAACAGTGGAACATTGGCCATTGGGAAAATGTCCAAGAATGAAGATTCCATAAAGCCATTCAAACTGCTCCAGTGTATATTCATTGGTACTGTGATTTTTTTCCCCATACATCCAAAAAGTTCACTTATTTATTTTCATGTTATTTACCCCCTATCTTCTAGTATGGAGAGATGCTTTTGTTCCAAAGGACTCTGAGATATCAGCCCTCACATCTTGCTTGAGCAGAATCAAGGCAATTTGCCAGTGAGCTGTGAAGATTTTCTCTCCTTCACTTGAGCTAACACGACTATTGTGGTTTGTCATGAGTGTCTAGATTATGGTTAGATGTGGAAATACAGTAATAGATGCCTTCACACAAAGATGGAAGGTTCTGACACCAGTGTCAAACCAACTATTTCAGCATTCCCCAGCGATGCATCAAAATGTCAAAATACTGACAGAAGTTGAAAAGCATCTCTAACAGAGGAGGACCCTGAACACACCTTCCAAAGAAAGAAAAAGCCAAGGCAGTTTCAGCTGTATTCTGAAACAGAGAGTGTCCTCTTAATGATACAGCATTGGTTCTGGTAATGTCTAGTTTAGAAGGGCAATCAGCTGGGCATACAGCCATGTGAAAACTGCACATTTCTTTGTGGACAAATAATCAGCAGATGCAAAGAGTTTTCAATAATTAACTATTACATAATACAAGCAAAATGAAATAGGGTTATGGAAGTACCAAATATTCTGACAGAACAAAATTGAATGTAGGAATCTGGCAGAATAAATTAGAATTAAAAATCAAGAATGCTTGCTGATATTTAGTCTTCTTCTAGGGACCTAAAGAACCTGTAGTTTTATTGTTCTTCGCTTATACTGTGGTACAGTTATGATCAAATGTGCCAGATGAAAGGCATATAATAATCCCTACATCACAGAATTTGCAATGCAAATTAGCAGCAATGAATGAAGAATGGAAGATTTGCTTTGAAGATATGTAATCTTATTTAGGACTAAAACAAGCCATAACCCCAGTTACACTTATAGACATTAAGACACAGAGGGTCAAATAACCTCCTCAGTTTCTGGAATCTCTAAAACAAATGCAGAGATTCCAGAAACTGAGTATATATTTTTCAGTGCTATAATGGGCTTCAAACTGACTGTCATTTCTTATTTTTTTCTTTCGGTCACTATTGCTGAGCATGAAGCTGGATTTTCTTTCTTAATATTCATATGGGAAGAAAAGACTTGAAGTCCTAAGATTCCTGTTCACTGAGAAAATGAGGGTCTGAACAATACCTCTTTACTAGGTTTGCTTCACATGATTCATGTTGAAACCAGCTTATAATTCAGAAATATATTTAGGTAGTGCTCTTAATTGAGGAGATCCACATAGTTTTTTATTCTCTTATGTTTTTTTTTTTGTCAGAAACAACAACCTGAGAAAAGCTGCAAAGATGATAACTCCTTTTGTAATGCTATTTTAAATTTACTTAACATGCCTTTTTAAAAAGAATTTCTTCATATAATTTTTCAATATTTTAGGTTCAAATTATGTTAATTACAGCAATTAATTTCATCAGGCGTACATCATCACTTATTATTAGTATTGAACACTGGAAGAGATCTAGTTTTACAATAATACTGACTACTCACTGCTGACCAAAGACAGCTCTAGAAAACAATTAAAAGCTTCTATTTCATTAGAATTAGCACATTTTCATTCTCCTTTTCAACTAATGAAAAAGGTTCATCACAGCCATGCTGTTAGCAGAATGATTACTATACCAAGTAGTCACTGTAATCCACTTATGCCCAGAAAGCTTCTTAGGTTTACAGTTTTCCTAGTTACATTTCTGCAGAACTGAAATACTTCAGTAAGGTGACAAATTAACAGTCTCAAAAGAGTCTTGTCAAAGTTAACAGTAAAAATCCTGTTATGTTCAATGTAGGAAAGGTATTTTGGAAGCTAAAAAGACTAACCTAATCTCAAATACCATACAGGTATTTGTATGATACTGTTTCCTACAGTGAGTTCAGATTAACAGGAAAGAGAGTTTTCCTTGAAAGAGTACTTGAAATTCAGTAACGTATTTTTGACATGTGACATTGCCCAGTTCTCTATTGATAGATTTCATGTCTAAAATGTAAGCGCTACTATATGATGCTATTTGCATTGGGCTGTATATTTGACTTATCCAGCCACACAGGAAAGGAGTCAAACACTTTTTATTGGAAGAGCAAGGCTCTGTTGGGCACATCAGGGGATGAATCACTGTGCAACCGCCTTCCATTACTGAAAATATCAAAGGTCTATTTCAAAAAGAGGGCAAAGAACTCTGTCTGTTTCACAGCCAAAAACTACTGTGAGATTAATTTTCTTCTGTAAAGGTATAAAGTTCAAGTTGCTAAAATTAGTAGTTGTTTCACCTGAGGCTCTTCTCTATGGTCCTATTCAAAGCAGTATTGTTTGGTGTTTCAGTGCCTGCTGCTTAAAATGTAATGTTCCCTCTTTAATGTGTCAAAAAAGCTATAGCTAATTATTCTCATAGCAAGGATAATCGTACCAATTATGATTCTTTAAAAAGAATCCTGGAAACAAAGAAGTAGAGATAAGATTTAACAATGACAAGACAAATGGGGGAGGCAAGAAAATCTCAAATTTTGAAAACCTACATTTCCTTTTTTTTTTTTTTAAGAGAATAAAAAAATCAGGAGTTTATAAAAAAGAGACAAGTTAACACCATTCAATCTGTGGAATTATGGAATATTATGATCAAGTACCTGTTGATTTGGAATAGTTCGTAGTCATCCCTCCATTCTCAAAGTCTAGGGCTGTAGAATATAGAATAGTGCAAGATCTAATGCTTGTATCATATGTGCCTTAGTCTAATAGGAGACTGAATTTCAGTTACATTGTACTGAAGGCACCACTTCATCATTCCCAAAACAAGAACGTAATTTCTCAGAATGGTCCATGAAGAGAAGCAGAAAGCCATAGGACTATCTGGACTTCTGGAGTCCATAGTTTGCCCCAGGAACACAGGTATTTCCAAAGGACAATTCAGAGCATTTAGGTTAGATCTATTTAATATTATTAGTGCGCAGTGTAAAGATGTTCCCATCTTTTTAAGGAATAATACCAAAAAGAGGTTGCTGAGAAGGAAAACAGAGTCAACAATGAGATTTATAGCCCTAGCAAAAGTGTATAACCAAAAAGTGGGAGATGAAGGTTGCTATCCCAAAAACGTGAAGAACTCTTCTCTATCAAATAAAAATAAATTAAAAAAAAAAAAAAAGCAAAACAATGTAAAACAAAGTAAAACCTACAAACAAAAAAAAACCCACTCAACTATATGATGTAATACAGGTACAGGGAGAAGCATTCTGTAATCTTGATGAAAATGACAATTTATAGTTACATAGGATAAAGGCAGCAGTCAGGTCTGCCTCCCTGCCAGACCAAACAGATAATATGTAGGCTTTTCAACAGCCAGTCGTCTGCTCGTGCAGTTATTACCCAAGGAGCACATAGCAGGCCTGAAAGTAATGACTTTTATCACCTACTAGTGGGTATTGTTAATCACTTGAAATGGTTTTGCTGCACATTTGGATTTCTCTGAAAGCAGTCATAACTTTGGACAAAAAATCACAGAGCCCTTGGTTCTGATCCAGATCACACAGACCTTTGAACATACTGTCACATAAAAAAAAGTGAAGAATAGCATTGTACAATTGCCTTCTTATACCTGACAAATTCAAAGCCACAGATTGAGTTCAAACAAGTGATGCCTGTTCTGCAAGCACTGATAATAAAGACTCCATGAAAGACCTTGACACAAAGGAAAACAAGTCAATATACACATCGAGACATGACAACAGATGCTATTTAGCTATTTATAACCAGATATTCAAGCACTCTTGGTGAAATCATGTTAGCTACATCCAGTTCTCCAACTATTTCTCAAACAGAAGACATTGTCTGGGTGTTAAGGAGATATTTCACCATCAGGATGAAGCATGGCCCTCTCTGAGAGGTGTCACAGTGAACTCAGTTCTCCTTCTCCCCGATTGCAAAATCTGAAACATACTCTCTGCTGTTACCAGGCAGTTTTTATATCAATACCAAGGCTAGTGTAAGAAGTGGGTGGAATGAAAAGAAAATCTATAAGTATAAATGTTGCTGAGGCATCTAGAAAAAAAATTGAAGAGGCTACTAAAATAAAGTTTTTTGCTCAGTAATTTTTAAATGAAACATGGTTGTTTCGGGCCATATTAGCATAAGAAAAACTGATTTTCCAAAAGAACAATGGGTTGAAGACTTACTTAACAATTGTCCCAGACTGCTAATTGTGGTGAGGGTTATTCCACGTTCCTGCTTCCAGTCACTGATATTGTTTAATTCCTGAAAGACAAAGACATTCAAGCAGACTGTCAGTAGGACTTCAACTCCATAACCAGGTGCCTGTTGCATGAGCTATATCTACAGACTTTGGAGCAAGGCACTATTAGATTGTTCTTTGTCACGCAGAAAGGTGTGTACCTAGGAGTAAGTACTTTGCACTGAGAGAATCAATAATGTAACAATGAGTTTTGGATAATCAAAGGTATTCAACAATATCTTAGGTTCCAGGATCCATTTCTGCATGACTCCTCAAAGCTCCAGCCAATACTTCCCATCATAAAATCCATTTTTCCAATGGATTTTCCACCTATTATATAGAGACAAAGCAGTACCAATGAGACCAGTTAGCACTGCTTGTGAAATATTTCTTTGCTTGAAATTTTCTTAAGATGGCTCTGTAAGGCAGAAAGGAACTCATGGCCATGATGCAAGTTTTGGGGACTTACGTATGAGTTTCATTTCATCTCATATAATCTATGCAAAAGTTATGCATTTCATCAGTGCCAATCGTCTGCACTCTGTCTTTGGGAAATTGAATAAGTACTTCCAGAAGGTAAATGTTTCTGCTCATCCTGAACATTTATTTTATATCAGTACATGTACTCTGGACTATCTTTTTCCCTCTCCATGAGGAAGGCCTGAGCAGCTTGGACTAAACGTACCCCTACTGGATGAGTAAATTCAGCTAAACTTAATAAGAACTCTGTGAGACTGTACCTGAAAGCCTTTTTGTACTAAAGCTGGTAAACAAGTCACCTGACCGTGAGGTTACATACAGGTTACAGACACATTCTCTTAACGTATCTTTAAAAGCACTGTTCTCAGTATCCTCCTTAACACAGCTCAAACTCTCACAAGCCATCATGCACACAGCAGAGTAGACAGCTGGGTAGTTATGAATGGTTCAGTCACTGTTCAGTTTATGCATGTTTACTAAATATTCTTGGCAGGATTCAGGAATATCACGTTAGCCGTGTTTGCCATAGCCTGTTTTGACTATGCTAATAGCTTTGCTGAATTACCTTGGGTTTGCTTTTGCATATTGTCCTTTTGGGTCCTGGTCTTACATCCAAAGTGAAATTAGGTAACTGATGAGAGAAGAATCTAATGCTGCCATGGCAGGGACATGGTTCTGCAGGGACAAGAGCCCAAATGACCTTATGAGAGCGTTCAGAGATTCTACTCAAAGATGTGAAGGTTAAAACTAGAGCAGAGGCAAAGTCTTCACTTGTGAGAAAATAATTTGGTTTCCCTTTTGTTCCCAAAATGAGAAGGAATAATCCATTTCCACATTCCCTTACAAAAAGCAAAACATAAGGAATTGCCGAGGTATGAGATGGAAGTTTCAGGTCATTACTAATCTGGTTGACATGCAAAGTGCTGAGGTAGGAATTGAAAGCCCCGTTGCACATCCCAGCCCCTAGAGACATTTGGTCTCCCAGGAATCATTATTTTCTCAGTACAAACTATTGTTTCATAAAGAATATCATGTTTCAGCAGAAAAGTCAAATGTGTCCTCTCATAACTCCATGTGGCTGTTAGCTTACTGCTGAGTTAATACTTTGCCACATAAATAAAAATGTACAAAAAAGAGAGAGCAAGCTTGCAAAGAAACACAGGGAAAAATATAATTCATTGGTGCTCAGGGCTGAAAAACTGGTGAGCTTTTCCTTTCCTTTTTTCTTCCCTTTACCCTTACATGTTGATGTGTATCCAAACAGCTTGAAAAGTGCTTTGAAATCCAACTTTAGTCAGCTACGATGAAGACATAAGAGGAGCTGACTTTTCCTTTGTGATGCTTTGTTTTCTTCTCTTTTTTATTCAGTGTTCACTTCAGCAGTGGCTGCAGGAGAGAAGCCAAGTATTTTTTCTTAGAACATTTTTTCTTTTTTTGGTGCAGTTAAAGATATATTTCTTGTGTTACACTGAACAATAGTCACTAACTATTGCTATTAAGCCAAGTTCAGCTAGTGAGCTAAGAAAGGGCTTTAACCAAACTGCAAGATTTCTTGGAGCAGGGGCATCACAGACTTTTTCTGGAAAGAGGTCAAATAACTTTTTTATTACATGAATTAATGAGTAATACTGTAGTTATTTTTCTTTTTTTTATACAAAAACTATGCTGAAAATATCAATTTGATAAACTTACTAGGGCAAGTAGGACAAGATTTTTAATCAAACTGTGTATAAGTCATTGGGTTCAAGCGCAGGGTTTCCATTCAGAGAGATCTAGACAGGTTGGAGGACAAGGACAACTGGATCTTCATGAAGTTCAACAGGGAAAAAACTACAAAATTCTGCACACTAGGTGTGAACTACCTCTACATAGGTAGGGACCAGCCCTGTTGAAAAGGCCATGGAGATTCTAGTGAGCAACTATCTGAATACGAGCTAGTAGTATGTCCTGGAAGCAAAATACAGCGCTATCCCAGTCTGCTAAGGCAAGAAGAATGGCAGAAGACGGAAAAGAATGATTTTCCCCTCTAATCAATAGTCATCAGACCACAGCTAGAATACAGTATCCAGTTCTGAGCTATCCAAAAGAGAAAGCCATTTGTCAATGAACATGACCTCAGTGATGCGCCACCAGTGAGTGGGGCTGGAGAACTTAGCCTTTGACAGGGTGCTGAGGGACCTTCAGCAGGAATGGCTTTAGGAGTACTTAACAGCATCCTGTCCATACCTACAAGGAAGCCATCAAGAAGATAAAGCCAGGCTCTTGTCAGCAAAGAATGGTAGAATGACAGAAGGCCATGGGTGTAAGATAAAGAGACATTTAGTACAAATATACAGGAAAAACAAAAACAAAAACAAAAACAAAAAAAAAACCAGAACACTCAGACATTTAAGAAGATTGCTCTTGGATGTTTTCAGGACCTGACCAGTAAAGTTCTGAGCCATCTGAACTGGCTGGCCCTACTTAGGGGGAACAGGATTTGTGTCAGAAACCTCCTCACATTCTTCCCAACCTGTACCATTCTAAGGCCCTATGGATTTTCTGCCATCTATTCCAGTGTTTTCTGTCAGCAGATTTCTAAATGTAACCCATTAGCTTACCATTCTGCTAGTGATATGGTAATTTTTGGAAAGAAATCCATAAAAGCATGGAAATTACTAATGCTTTTTAATACAACATTAGTAGAGTGGAGCTATGCAGATAATTAATTTCCTGAAAATTAAAGTTAATATTAAAGACGTAGTTCAGCAAAAAGAACTTAAATTCAATCATATCTTTATTTCCTATTTGTTATAGTTTTCCAGCTAAATTTGGATTTGTCTTATTATTTAATTCTCATATCTCTAATAGATTCATACTTTTATAACTTTTAAAACATCTACTTGTAGCTGGACAAATAATATCTTTATTGTTCTGAGATGTTTTGCCATATTTAAATGTAATTAACATTCATCCAATTTGTGTTTTAGGTGTTATTTCATTTTATTTTTATAGCTATGTGCAGTATTTCCTACTATCTTTACATAAATAAGAAAAGATTAAATTATACAGCCATAGTATAAAATGCAGTACTACCAAAAATAGTGAATTTTAAATCTGAACTTTTTTCAAAGTAAATGAAATGTTATATTATAATAGTCTTCTAGCAGGGTGTATATTATGATTCATCCTGCCGAAGTAGGGTGAGTGTATTCCACAGTGCTATTCCCTTCCTTCTGACTGAGACATGGGCATGCACCATTACTGTACCTTTTCACTTCTGTTAACAGCTGTATGCATGTCAGCATATGCTAGAACATACTATTGTTTCAATCCTTCCCCTTCAGTCTGGCTGTTACTGGTAGAAACTCAGATATGTAGATTGTTTGAAGGAAACTCCACAGTCTGAAATGTCCTTCCATCTGTGACAGTTTGGAACCACAGGAGGGAAAAATACAGCTGAAGACAATCTGAATTATCCTCACATAACAAAGAAAAAAAGTTAGATGAAGACAGAAGAACATACAAAACATTGGCTGGAGCTGTTATCTCACTCACAACAGAGAACAAATAATTGTCAAGGTAAAACAGAGGTTAGAAGTTCTCCTGAACATATCTTGGGAATCCACCACCAAGCAAGGTGTTGTTATTAAAGCATGAGAGACCAGGAGTGACTTACTCAATCTACAATTATTTAGAGGACTGTACTTTTAGGAAGGATTTCTTCATGTAGAGGGTGGTCAAGCATTGGAACAGGCTGTTCAGGAAAGTGGTGCATTCCCCAGCTAAGGAGGTATTCAAGAGACATAAGGATGTGACACAAAAGGATGTGATGTCAGGATTCAGTAGGTCAGCCTGATCGTTGGATTTGATGACGTGAAGATCTTTTTCAGTGTAAATGATTATATGATTCTGACACAACCATGATAACACCTAATTTCAGAAATCCAAATCATACATAGTAGCATAGCGAGCTATGGCTGAAGTTGACTGTAAAAGCCAATCAGAAGATCCTTGTGATCCATTGCATGAGTCTGTCATCATGGTAAAATAGCCCTGTAGGATAAAATAGTCCTTTGAAACTGGACAATGTGTGCTTGCAGACAAGAAAGAAGTGTAGCTAGCATGCTGAGGAAGGTGATTCTTCCCCTTTACTCTACCCTTGTGAGTATTTGTTCCCTTGCAGAACTACATCCAGACATGGGACTCCAAATACAGGAAGGATATGATGATGTTGGAGCAGGTCCAGAGTAGAGCTGCCAGGGTGATCAGAGAGCCAAAACACCTTTACCATGAAAAAAAGTCTGAGACAGTGAGGATATTCAGACCGGAGAAGAGAAGGCTCCAGGGAGACTTTATAGAGGCATTCCAGTATTTAAACAGGGTTCACAGAAAAGACAGGGAGAGACTCTTTAGGGAAGGAAGTTGTCTCTTTAGGGACAAGGGAGAATGGTTTTAAGCTAGAAGAGGGGATATTTAAATTAGATATTATGAAAGGTGAGGCACAGGAACAGATTGCCCAGAGAAGCTGTGGATGGCCCATCCCCGGGAGTGTTCAAGGCCAGACTGGATGGGAACTTGAGCAAACTGGTCTAGTGGAAAGCATTCCTTTCTATGACAGATGGAATTGAACCAGATGGTCTTTAAGGACTCATCCAACCCAAACCTTTCTATGATTCTAAGATGATAAGAGAAATTAATAGGAATGTCTAGCCAGATTCTCAGCAATCAGTTGGCAAATAACGAATCCAAAAATACTATATAACTTCACAGTACTGGAGAGTCTTACGCTCTTAGGACAATCCAGAAGCAAAAACTTAAAACTAAGGAAAGCATAATGATGAATCTTAGTCCTGAAATGCCTAAAAAAAATTATACAGTATTAATACATATTCAGATAACAAGAAAGCGGGTTTTGTAATGTTGATTGAATGCAATACTGAACAGGTGGATTAATATTAATTACTATTTTCACTGTTAGTCTGTTGATGTTCTAGTAAAAATCAAGTGAAAGACTAACAAGATTTTTTCACTTGCAGTGATATGCAAAATAATTTTCTATGTAACATGAATTTGCATGTGGCAAACTTCATCCTTTATTCTTCTTCCATCACAGTAGAAAAAAATACTGAGAGCCTGAGGTATCCAATCAAAATCTGTGACCCATTTCATGCTTATAAATCAAGTAAACACAGTGAAACTCTGAACTGCATGTTTTATAAGGAGCAATTATACTGTTTTCATGCTGTTTTCTATTTTATTATTGATCTTTTAAAATATATGTATATTTGTTATAATACTTAATTATTTCTACAATGTACTTTTTGGCCATCACTATTAACTAAATCCGTATTTCCATAGGGATATGCACTGTAATTTCAGGACCACATACCTCAATGGCAACAACTAATTTCAACATTGTGTACGGAAAAGTTAGGACTATTTTTTCATGTATATCAGTTAACGTTTACTCTTACCTACTATAATTTACCCATTCATTACCTGCTGATCATCACATGTTGTACATCACATGCATCATAGTGCTAAAATGTACTAAGGTGTAGAGTTGAAGGTCAAGGTAAGGTTTTACTTTCATTTACACACAGTTTCTCAGCATTCAGATCCTAGACATCCCATAGATCTTCTCTGTGAACCATTTTCCTGTGTGATTTTCCTTCACAGAAACATGAGTATCAGAACTTCAGTACCTCTGGAACTGAGCCTTTCATTCTTTGTAGCTGTGTTCTCCATGTATGAACTCTGATATTATTCTGCACCATGGATAGCAGTTTTCTCCTGAAGAAATGAAACTATAAAGAAAAAAATTATTCAAGTTTTTGGTATCTCAGACAGAATTCAACTCACCTAGTTTTAAATGTCTACAAAGTGATTGTCTGCACTTGAACTATGGTAGGACTTTTTGTCACTTCAGCACCAGGGAGAGAAATGGACACTTACAGAGTCTGATTAATCTCATCCTGAGTTGTATCTCAAAAATAGGTCAGATAAAATATGTAATTTAAATGCCTGTTCTCTTTGTGACTTCTAAAAGAAGCTCACATGCATATAAGACAATACAGCTAAGACATAGACATCTACAATCCTGGATATTTACACATACTGAGATGAGATTGACACCTTGAGCGCACAATGATGATTGTTGTTTCAGCTCATACATAGATATCTGCTAGAAAGTTAGTGTGAAATGTTTCACTTTGGGCTGAAATTACATAAATGTTTTAATAACCACACCTTTCACAGTCAAAAAGTGAAAATTCTGTTCTGTACCAAAAATGATGTATAGGAAAACACAATTTCAATATCTTCAAGTACTAAAAATTTCAGAAGGAGAAAATGTCGGTAAGAATAATATCAATAACAAGAAAATATATATGTACCAAAAGAAAGGGTGATAGAATCCTGTCTAGACTTCATGAAGGATGATGTCATAGCTTCACTTTTTGGTACAGCTAACTTAACAATGAAAACATCTACCTTTACTACAGATTCATCTGGCCATATTTCAGAAATCAATGTCTTATAACAAAAGTGTGTTAAATTCTATTGACCTTCAAAAAGGCCTTTCCAGGAAGAGTTCAAGGGATCTTTTAACTGCTGTAAAATGTTATATCTTTACAGTTCAGGAAATAGTTTTCACTAGGCCTGGAGACCGAAATGACACAACTTGAGTTTAGTACTTATACTACCAGGGAAAGAAAAATATCTTCAATGTGTACTGTCTGTTCTTAGCTGTAAAACTGGGTTCTAGTATAACCAAAGTCAGAGTTCTGTGAAGACAAAAGAATAATTTCTTTCAAAATATAGATATATTAATAAATCAAACCTAAATAATGGGGGAAGGATTTCAGAAATCAGTCTTTAGCAGATAAGCAAAGGCAGGTTGGGATTAGAAGAAAAACTATTCAGAGCAGCAGCTGTGGAGCAAGATAAATGGCATGAAAACCAAGGATACCTCTAGAAGAAGAAAGAATGTCTCATGGCTCTGACTGGATAAGTGCCTGCATGAATGGTTGAAGAGTGTTTTGTAGAATGCTCTGTTGACATGTAAAGGTAGATGGGAAAGTTGTAGGGGTGGATGGGAATGCTAGAAAAAGAAAACTTGTGAAGGTATATAAGTGATGTGAGAACTTGTAATAAACAATTTAGATCATTCACATCTGAGTCCATGCATCAGATGCTGCAAGTAGGGCACAAGTTCAAAGCAAGAAAATAATTCTTATGGGGTGAGGAAAACAGAACTCTCTCAAAAATCAATGATGAACTGATGGGAAACAGTAATGAATCACTTCCTAGAGGATAACTCGGTACTACCAAAATATTTTAAAAACATTAAGTTTAGAAGAAAGATGTTACATTTTTACCTACTTAAAATCAAGCATTGTTATCTCCTTGTGTATAAAGGGCTATCCACGACTACATCCCATTAGTCTTCAAGCCATGGGACAATTTTCTGAGACTCATCCATATGTTCAGTCAGGCTCACATACAAACCCCTACCTAGTCTGCTGTTCCAAAGTTCTTCTAGAGTCAATTTAACTTGGTTCAATAGAATTAACCTTTAAAATCACAGCTATTCTCCAAAACACCTCAAGGAAGTCACATATTGACTCTTTCTCTGTTGAATGTTGGTGGTTAAATGCCGTATTTTTTCTCCAAATAAAATGGTTTAATGGCCTGCTGTGAAAATATATCTATCCCAGAAAGCTCTGATCTCAAGTTTTCTAACCTGTACATTTCAACATTCCCAATTCCCTGTGGATTGAAGGGGAGCAAGGAGCTTAAATGTTACTAGAGCCACATCTGCACTGCAATAAGCAAAGTCCAGGCTTCCTTCTTGCTATACCTTTCAAGACCTTTAAGATTAATAACCTGGAAGACTTTTCTGATTCCTCACCCACTTTTTCCCATGAGTAGCCAGTGCACTTCCTTTCAATTTCAGTGTATGAAGAACTTTTTGCTTTCCTATTTGTCTGGAAAGAAAATATCTCTTCATTTGTTTCTAAGAAATTATTCTGGATTGTAAATTTTCTAGAGATGAGTCTTCTTTATCCAGCATGAAGTCACAGTGATACTTCTGTCTATCACTGCACGTCAACAGTTCTCTAAAAGTTATCACTATGTCAGTTTTGCAATGTTATATCATAAATATTATATCATAGAATCACAAAATCATAGAATGGCCTGGGTTGAAAAGGACCACAATGATCATCTAGTTTCAACCCCCCTGCTATGTGCAGGGTCGTCAACCAGCAGACCAGGCTGCCCAGAGCCACATCCAGCCTGGCCTTGAATGCCTC
>JAOWBP010000001.1:4634240-4653617 GCA_028571105.1 Tragopan temminckii
TATGTTTGACATGTGCCTTTCATGGCACATGCCTTCTCCACATTTCAGTTCCACTTCTCCATCTTCATTTGTTACACCACTGGTCACAACACTTGTACACTACAAAAATTTAAATTCTTTGCACTTTGGATCTTGCTTTTTCACTGCTTATTGGCTATATATTATATATATATTATATATATTTTTGGCTAATTTCATTTGTATGTGCAGAGGGAAATTGCTGCTGTTTAGGGGTGATAGACATCCATGCATGAAGCAGTTAAACAGAAAAATAATACATAATACACACCAAAGGGTTGTTGCTTTGAAATATTTAATAAACTGGTGTTTATGAAAGGTAAAACTTGGGAAATTTACTTCTGTCTCCTTCCATTAGTATTTTAATTAAATAAATCTCAGTCTGACCATGGAATTCTCAAGTAGGAAAAATCAGATTTCTCTACAGATGGTTTTAATGGAGACTAGGGAAAAAAAACTCTAACCTTTTATGAACTGTTAAAAAAGAGAAGATTAAAAACTGTGTGATCAATAGCAAAATGGATCTTTTCTGAGCCTCATGTCTCTTCTGCCTTAAAGACAAAGAAATGTTAATGAGTACACAGGCATGCACAGAAAAATACTAAGGGCTGTATTAACATTATTTACACTATAGAAAACTTGTGCAAAGTATCTGACTCCAAATTAGTTCTGTCTATGCCAAACTGGAAAAATGAACTTAAAAATACCTTTATTCTTTTAATTCTTCTTATTATTGCATTTTATTTTTTTTTCCCCAAATCATCGGGGCTTAAATACAATGCAAGGAGACAATCCAAACACAAACAGAAAAGTGTCCTCAGGAAAAACTGAGTCACTGAAAGTTTGAAATCTAACTCCAAAAAAAAAAAAGGAGAAAAACAAGGGTTTTGAATGTTTATTATTTTCAATAAAAACTATCAAAGGTCATCAGCTGTTCCTGTTCTGCTAAAATATTTATAAGAGAGTGTTCTGTAGAGATGTACTCATTTGATCATTTCTCAGGTTTGGTTTTGAAGCTGCCTATGGCCCAGAAAATCATTTTTACTCCTAACGTACCTATATATCTGATGAACAACTGGGAATGTGACACTCATCTTTAAGTCACAGCCCATAATGGACTCCATATAATGAATGGGACCTTAGGAATTTTTCAGTGGGGTGATCACAGGTTTCAGAAATGTTTTGCTTTCTCCTGGGTCTTTCCAAACAGAGTGCATGTCATTTATATGACCTGAATAAAAAGGGAATATTTCTCTTAGACCTTGATTGGGCCAGTTGTTTGGGCAATGGTAAACCATGTATATACTGAAGGTCATGTAACATTCTGACATAGTTTTATACTTCCTCAAAAATAATAAATATTCATTAAACATTAGTGAAATGCTTCCAAAATCTAGTGCACTTTTTATTTTCTTGCAATGCTACAGTAAATAGACTCAAAATGTAATTTAATTGATTAATATTCTTTATTACGGTAGTAATCAAGGCCCAGCATTCACTCTCTCTCACACACAAATCATTGTGCACTCATAAATGACCTTTATTTGGCTGTCATTGCAAACTGTATCCAGACATGAGAGCAGCAGATGACCTAGCACAAGTTTCAGAATATGTAGATGTGGTAACTGCTACTAACTCATGTCTTCTTTGGTAGCACAGCACATCTCTGGTGATGACAATGGAGGATGACAGTTTCATGCTATGGAAGCTAATTGAGGTCCCCAGTTACATCCTTTCTATTTTCTCTGTACTGAGAAGAGAATATTTTTTTCAGAAGATTGTCCCAAAATACAAGAAAAATACAGTGTATCCCAAAAACAGAGTTCAGATTGACTGGTACCTTGCCTGAAGAGTTATTCACCTCAAGTTATTGCAAATTAAGCCGGGCAGTGATTTAGCCTGTGCTCTCCAGAGCTTAGACCACTTCCAGAAACTTTTTTGACCTCTCTTTCCTCCATTTATGCTCTTTTTTTCTCACTTCTTTTCCCTCATATCATGGACAACAAATATTCCACAGAGATTAATTAACTGATTTTTGTGCTTTTGTGCTTTACTTAATTGTTGCTATTGATGAGAAACTGAGAAGACATCTGAGGAAGTACATGGGCTGGTGGCTAAAGCAGTAAACCAGGTTTCAAGGGACAAGATTCAATTCAGTTCCTGGATAAACTGGTAACATCCTAAGCATTCCTATTAATTAATTGTTGTCTTTTTCCTCACTTTGGAAACTAGAAAAAAAGGTACTTGTTACCACCTATAAGTTTCTTTACTGAGGAATAGGTCTGCTTCAAAAGTAATATCTCCTACTATATTTGCCCACAACACCAGAGGCAGATAGTGGTGATATGTCAGTAGAGGTTGAAACTTCTCAACAGTATTCCATTGTATTTTGTTGCAATGTGAGAGATGTCAACAGAGAGGCAGTCTGGCAAAACGATGTCTGACGTGGAAGCCTGTATGAAGCAAGGGCATGGAATTGAATTCCTCCGTGTGGACAAAATTGCACCCATTGACAGCCATCAATCATGATGGCAACAATAGATCACCGGCACTAGTGCAGATTTTTATGTGGTGACCACGTTGCAAAATAGTGTCTTGTAACTGAGAATTTTCTCTATCAAATAGTGCTACTGTGCTCTTTGTATCTGTTTTGTTTTCAATGGAAATAAATAGGAGGCATTACTTCTGGAGCAATCAACATATGATGGGATTTGTGAAGTTTTCATTTATTGACATTATTGTCTCATATGAAATTCAGTAAGTAAACTGTAGTCCCTGGTGAAGGAAACAAAGTAATTGGGGAAGATTGTGGTTGTTTAACTCAAGTGGGCTTTGAGAATATACGACTATAATAAAATTAAAAAAGGGGAAGGATCAGCTCCTTAATGGAAGTGTTTCATGCCATTTAACATTCCCTGAGGGTTTGATTTTGTAGTCTTCCCGCTAAAAAATGCAACTCATCAAAGATCCACTGGCTGGTCAGCTGAGTATTTGTCTCTCTAGGCTGCTGGTTGTATTGGCTTTATCACAGTGATGCAAGCTAAAACTCAGCTTATCAATGTTCAGAGGAAAATACATAGACACATACATTCCCATCTACTAGTCTGGAATGGAATCTCACTCCAAATTTTTAAATAGCTCTATTTAACACAGGTAAGCCATAAAACCAAGCCCTTTAAAAGAGAAGATCCCACCAGCACATTTGGTTCTGCTCCAGTGTTTTCTGTTCCTCTCAGCGGCCCAGGCTGAACTCTGAGTTTATAAAGCCAGGTGAGTTACAATAGCTCTAGGCTTTCACATGTCATGCTGCTTTGCTAATTGCTTAAGCAGCTGTACTTCTCTATCTTCTATCCTTTTTGAAAAGATAATCTGTTTGAATTTGCTTTTTCTGTACAAAGAAACTAAGAAAGCAACAACAGAGGAGAGTAGACAGGTGCAGAAAGAATAGAGTGTGACAAATAAATAAACAAAGCTCCCTTCTATCATATTGGAATGATAAAGAGCATGGGCAGCAGAAGCTAAAAACAAACACTGATATTGGCATGGGGAGCAAGGTGATTATATTCCACTGAGTTGCTCATTGCTACTCTTGTTCAGCTATGTAGAAGTTTACATGAGGGTTAACGAAGAACAGAAGAAGTGAAAAAACTAGGATATAAATGATACAGAAAACTTGATGGAGGGAAGCGAACAAGCTTTGCTTTGATAAGTAGTATTTATATTCCATGGTATGAACTCTCAAACTCCAGAGCATAAGATGGATTTTGAGTAATGAGACCATAGAAGGTTGGAGTGAACTTACAGAGAGGTTCTGACACCTGGGCTCCTGTTCCACCTCACTGCTGCCATCATTCAGTGTTCCATTTGAGATTTGCCAGGAAGAAGCCCACTGCTCTGACCATTAATTATATACAGATCTCAGCTAAAAATAACATTTTCAATATTTTTTTTTCTATTTGTTAATGCCCAAACCCCTTTAAGTACAAGAACTCAGAAATAAAAAGATGTCATGGAAATGGGGAGATAGATTTATTACAGGAAAGAAAAAAAAAAAAGAAATTCTTTCTAACCCATACGATAACTCATATGAAAGAAAAAGAAAAAAAGGTGGATTAGAGAGATTCTGTGCTTTTGCCCTTATAGGTGGCTTTTTTTAGTGTTTACTGTTTTATAGGTCATTTATATAAGATGTCAGAATCTTAGAGTCTCCTGCACACGTGATATAACAATTAGCACTGCTTACTAGTTTGCAGTAGTTGGGGAACTTCTGGACATGTGGCAGCAAGGAGTTTGGGTGCGTTTGTTTTTTTTTGTTTGTTTTGTTTTGTTTTGTTTTGTTTTTTTGTTTTTGTTTCTGTTTTGTTTTGTTTTGTCTTGACTCTTTAAGAGAGAATTAGCAATGATCAGAATGGTTCAATAGAATCTGAACAGTCTGCAGTTAGATAGTAAAGTACCCATGTCTGCAAACTGACTAAATTAAGGTCTCAATTTCCATTTTAACAAGGAACGTTGAGTATTTATTTGTGGAAATATCCTTTGGCTTATCAAAAAGAAGGTTAACAGGTGGCTTGAGTTAAGAGTACCTAAACAGTGGGTAAAAGAGAGCTCTTTAATCAAGTGGACAGACAGAAGCCAAGATCCAACAGCTAGAAATTGAAGATAAAATTAGATAGGAAATAAATGCAGATTTCTACTCTGGAGCATAATTAGCTGTTATTTGCTGTTCATTATTAGATTAAAGGAAGAAGTGATTGATCACAGAAATACAATATGGTAGAAGCTGGAACTGGCCACTGGTAATACATTTCATCCAATCCCAGTGCTTAAAGCAGGGTCATTGCAAAGGGTTGCTCAGTTCTTTGTCCAGTTGGGATTTGAGTATCTCTAAGAACAGGGAATCTACCACCTTTCTGTGCATGCTGTCTAAGTATTTGATCTCCCATACAATAAATATCTTTAAATGGAATTTCTTATATTTGAATTTGTGTCTTTTTTCTGAGCAAAGTGTAAGAAAGCTTTGGGATTATCTTCTATAATCATCCATCAGGTGTCTCTAGACATTGGTAAGACCCTCACAAGCCTTGTCTTTCCAAGTTAAACAAGAGAGCAACTCTTTTAGCCTCTACTCATCACATCAATTCAACATTTTACATAAAGACTGGAGGCATTCCCAAGAGATGTGCTCTAGTTCAACCATAAAAGATAAAGCTTAAGTACAGGGATTATAAAGTGATATTTGTCATGTAGGAAGTCAGATAACTAGAATAACACCTTTTGCTGTTAAAATCTTTTGAATAACACCTTTGTCTTTTAGAAAGAACAACCTTCACTGAAGACCTGATGGATATTCTTTCTGCCTCAAAGAACAGCAGTTTTCAGTTAAAGGGGTAGAATTATAAATACTGAATTTTCTTTTGGATAAAAACGTTTTCTTGGGTCAAACCTTTAATGACTGGTAGGACTGTGCTGTACTAACAGTGTACCCTTGGTCTACAGCCACTTGACAGTCTTTTATAGGCACTTATTTCCGTCCTGGAGACACTGACATTTTGGATTTTATGGGTCAGCAAGAAGGCAATGACTTGGCAGGAAATCCAAGACAATTACAGCCTTTACCTCCCATTAGCAATGTGGCTGCAGCAGGGCTGCACAGCTTGAGATGCTTTACAAAATAGTTTTCAAATTGTGGATTTATTTATTTATTTGTTTGTTTTGACGTGACATTTCTTTGCTTAAATAGGAAATCTCTTTAGGATCTATAACTTTTCTTGGCACAGGGTTAATACTATTATGCTTCCAGTCTTCCTGGGGATTTTTTATTTATATTTTTTTTTAGAAATGTTTCACAGGAAATCAAGTTGTAGCTGTGGTTCATAAGTACATTTTGCTAAATCTCTCCCTGAATAGCATGGAATGAATACAGGAACTGGATGACAATGGTCTAGTTACTTAAATCGACTTCAGGTAGATAAAGAACTGGGCATGCTGTGGGAAAAGTTTGCAGATTGTGTTTAACTCCAGCAGAGTTCCAGCTGCTGGGATCACCGTGGATGGAGGAAACATGTCTTCCTCACTCAGATCATTCACTTTTATGGCCTTCTCAGCTAATTTAAATGAGATAGTGAAACCAAACAAGTGGTCTGGGTACTTCAGGACTCTCCTACAGAGAGACAGATAAAAAGATGGTTCAAGGAGCTGCAGTAGGAATCTGCTTGTGCTGACAATGCCTACTGTTTGTGTTCATGCATGCTCTCAATCTCTAGATATGTGCAGTTCTCTGTCTGCTTCCAGGTCTCCACTCATAAGAAGCTTGTATTCTTCTTCTTAGCTTTGGGCTGTCTATAATAAACTGGTCCTGAGAACCTTTGCACTGTTAGAAATTAGCACATTGGGAAATGAATTACTCTACCCGCCAGCTAAATAAAAACACAGACTGATCTAAGAAAGTTGTTTATTGATCCTTCTTTAGTTAAAGTAGATGTCAGGGTGCAAAATACTAACTTGGCTAAATCAATATCCCTTTCACTATCAAGTTTGTCTTTTAGATTATGGGCTGCTCGAAAGAGTGGAGTTTAATTTCAAGACATGTCCCTCACAGACATTGTTTTAGTTAAGGCTATGGGACAATTATTGGGCATACGTTGATGGCGAATTTTAAAAGTATGTGTGGCTCTTCCACAACAAATTCATTAAGATCTCAATTACATCTGAAGGCAGAACTGGCTATATTGCTGAAAGCTGACATTGCTTCCAACTACAGAGCATTTTTAAATCCCTTATTAAAGAGTATAGTTACAAATTCTGGTTTAATAATTTTTCTTGATATGCATCTTTAAGTGGTATATAGCAGCATAAATTTACTGAATTTAGTTTAATATCATAGGAAATGTGGCCCTCGTCTTCAATACTGAGGAAATATTTCTGAACATATATGTGTAAACTGTCAGCTAGATGTTAATTTTAAAAAGATTTGCATTTTTAGACAGTGTTTTATAGGAATCTAAACAAAAAAAAATTCTTAGAAAATCATATATGTAAACATTATTTTAGCTTTGCTAAAGAACCTTTAGATATCAGTTGTGACTCATATCTTACTGTTATGGGCATAACTGCAAAGTGTAAAGTAATAATGCCGCATGTATCTGGGAAACAGTCAAATAAAGAGAGGAGAATAAGGAGGAAAGATTTTTTGTTGTTGTTATTTTGTTTATTTTGTTTGTTTTTCAGCAAATTATCCTACTTCACCTAGAAGAATTAAGAGCAATCTAATCACCCCTTTCATTTTATTCTTTCCTAACCCACAATTTAAGAATTCTCTGCTTTTTCTGCTTTTTTTTTTCTTTCTCCCCTGCAAGGAAAGTTTAATGAGGCATATTTGCTTGTTTCCATGGTATTTCAAAGAAAGATTACTCGCTGAAGGCAAAGAAATATATAGAATAAAGCAAGGAACAAATGTCTGTTCTTTAGTAACAGATTTAAACCTTACTTTCTGAATTAATTATATAGAAATATTTTTCCATACTTGTAGTGAGTGAAATCATCTCAGTCATTTTTTACTTTGATGTAAGTTCTGATGTTTCTTAGAAAAAGAAGTTGTTAAATAGTGTTTCTCAGTTCTCATGTCAGGAAGGCATACACATGTATGGCTCTAAATAGCCATTAAAACATCCTTCGCTGCTGAAATATTTCATAGCTAAGTGCCAAACAGAATTCTGCTTGCACTACTCTTACTGCACAGCACTGCTGATGAAATTTGAATTTCTGTCTGTGACATAAATGTCCATTTCTGACTGAGAAAGCCAAGAGTGTTCTTATGCACCTCCCAGGTGGGCCCACGTTCATGATACATTATGCAACCACTAACTTCCAGTGCCTAGTACAACATATGCACAAATGTATACAGGAAAAGGCTGTTGCTGTCAAATCCAAGCATTATTAACATCAAAAACAAAAGTTCATGAAGTTCAGGAGATCATGCCCAGGGAGGTTGTGGAGTCTCCTTTTCTGGAGATGTTCAAGACCCGCCTGGACACCTACTTGTGCGACCTGGTGTAGGGAACCTGCTTTGGCAGGGGGGTTGGACTCAGTGATCTCTGGAGGTCCCTTCCAACCCCTACGATTGTGTAGTTCTGTGATTCTGTGATCCTTTGCTAATATTATACTGTTAATTAATCATCTTATTTTTAATTGACCCAAAATTTCAGATGAGGGATAGGATCTTGACCTGATGCACATGAGGTCAGTGCTAAAATATCTGTTTATTTCATTTGTCCAGACTGAAAAACACATAAAATAATGAAATTAAATACAGACAACACACGCACTCAAAAAATATTTAAATATCACATTTACTGCAATACCGAAGGAAAAATATAGACGGGTGATGCATGAATAAAAGATAGACGTTCATCAAGAACCCATGACTTGTATAACCATGAGCAAACTACTAAAGTTTGGATCTGTCATTTAAAATGACGTACCTGGAATAAGAGTCCCAGCTTTCCTCCTGCCCAACAAAAAAAGATCAGCAGGAACTTTAATGTACCTAAGACCTGAATTTGCTCATGACCAGCAGCTCAATTTAAGTGGCTAAAGCTAGGTGGGATGAAATAGGAAGAAGAAATATACAAAATAAATAGTAGCAGCAGTTAGGGCAAAACTGCTGAGGGCTTTGCAAATCCTCTTGAAATCTAATGTGCCGTATGTTTTACCTTTAAATCGAATTGCAGTTACTTCAGCATCTCCAGAGATTTGTTAATACAATGTGCTTTGTTAGCATAAAGCCAAAAAAACCCCTTCTATTCAATGACATGTTTTTTTTTTCTCTTTGCAATCCTAGGAATAGTATTATGTAAAGCTCTGGTTTACTGTTTGAGGTTTTGTTAAACCTCTTCAAATGTCTTTTTGAGCTACATGAACTCCACTTGCTGGTGCTTGCTTTGTTTAGGTTTCAGTGGGGGATCAGGCTGTCTTTGTGCAGATACCAGTTCCAGCCAGTAATTATCCAGCTACAATAAAAATTGTTAATTCTACTCAATCTATATTGGTTAACTAGATCTAATCCTCAGTCTTTTTATTTGAATCATTCTGAACCAGTCAAGACTTGCCTGCATCTTTCAGCATGAGGGTCTTTCTACATTAATACAACCCTCAAGACATAATATTAAATAAAGCAACATATTTCGTATTTTTATTTTAATATACACAAATGAAAAACAGGCACACTCTACCTAGCATTTTAATGAATATATATACATATTTCTTGCTACCTATGTTTAAGAAATAGCTGCTGCATCTGCCATTCAGTAAACTTAACTCCATCCATAACCTTATGATAAAAACACTACTTTTTCTCCCTACCTGTTTTCTAGCTGACAAGAAGGATTTGTTATCTTCATTTCATAGGTGGTAAATTATTGTTCACAAAAATTATTTTTTTTTTCCAAGTACAGAATGTTGAGAACTACTGGAACCTGCTTTAGCAGGAGGTTGGACTAGATGATCTCCAGAGGTCCCATCCAGCCCTTACAATCCTGTGATTCTGTGAACTGAGTTCTCCTGCGCTCCTCCACAGTTCAGATATGAATATTCTCTCTTGCATCTTGTGAATATTCTCATTTTGCACATCTACATGTCTGTGCTTTATAACGGCATATATATCACCCATAATGGGCAATGTGAACATGAGAGTGTCATGAGGGCAGCGCTCACCTCTTAATAGAGGTTGTTCATACAGGCAGCCACATCTTAGACAACGCTTTGTTTTTCTGCAGTTTAAATAAATCCACATCATCAGCTTCAGCCTCTAGGAGGAAATTCAGTTCTTCAGTTTCCAGCTATAATGTTTAAATCAAATTCTATAATCAATCTAGAATTCAGGCACTTGTGCATAAACAAAGAGGGCTCAATAACAGAAGAAGTTATCATATGTTATACTTGCATTCACCACCGTTTCAGAATAGGATTTTTTCCTTATTTAAAAAAAAATAAAATTAAAAAGTCTCTGTTCAACTAAAGTGTTAAAATATTATCCCAAATATTCCTCCAGCCGGCAGCTTCTCGGCATGGGTTAGGCTCTACTTTAAAAACTATTGTCATCCAGGAGACAACCTGTAGTTTTAAATGACTAGCCTGTCAGTTCTTTAGCTCTCTGCACTTGCTTTTTCTGCTTTAGTGAATAGTAACAATTACACGACAAACAGCATGTTATTTCCAACTGTGTTTTTTTGACAGAAATCTTTGTGATACAAATATTGCAAACTTACATTCATTTGCACAATTAATTTTTATGTAGATTTTTAAAGCCTGAAGAACCTTCTTTTTATAAAACCCTGCAGCCTTTAGACTTTGCAACAGGACTGAGCAATCTTTTGTGAAGGACTTGTATTAAAATTAATTAAAATGAACTACTTTCAATAATGCAGATTTGGGATCTTTCAACAATTTTACTGCACTTGGGGTGAGATTTCCAAGTAGTTTATTTTATATCATGAAAAGGATATTGTCAATAATAAGAATCATTCTACCCCAGAAAATTCAAACAACTCATGCTTTTTTTTTCTTTTTGAGCATGTGATGCTACACTTAGTAATTAAACATGGAAATATTACAATTAAGTAAAGCTCAAGTGTCATTCTTGCAGGGTGATAGCAGCCATAGACCTTCTGGTTTGGCAGAAAGCATTCTTAAAAGTTCCGTCATGTATTTAACTTTTGACAGGCAAGTATTGATTTAAATCACTCATTTGTGTCAGATTTGAAAGATGTATACTTGTATTCCTTTCTTCTCTGTTCTGACTTTTCTCCCAACTGGAATATGAAATGTACTTCAGGTGACATCTTCTCCCAGCCCACTGACAAAGGTGCACCATCATGCAGCTCTGAAGGAGCCCCCATCATTTCAGGTGCTGCTACCGGAATGACGATCCATGAGTCTCCTAATCCCAAATGTTTTCTGACATCTTCATTCTCTTAAAAAAATTTCAATGGTTTACAAAGCTGAGAACTAAGGCTACCATAAGGACTTTTATGAGGCTGTGGATATTGACGAAGGTGAAATTGTGACCTTAGCATGGGGGTGTATTATTGACTCATAAGAAAATCAAACCTCAGCATAATTTTGCAGTCTTTCTCAATTTTTATTGTATCTGCCCAAATTTTTCTCACTGTGCAGCCATTATAAAATGCATGAGAATTCATCCCTCTCATATTTTTTTTTTTCCTAATAATTTACTGTATACTCTTTCCAAAATCCAAACCATTACAAATGGGAATTTTTCATCTTTTTGGCCCTGTCAAAATCTGCCACAGCAGTTTTTACAAGCTGAAGTATTTTACACTACAATCGCATGCCTTTAATGAAAAGATCTTTTGACAATACAATTAGTGGATGTCACAGCCATGATAATGAAATTTACATAGAGGACTAGTTTCCTTATTAATAATTTTCTTCTCTTATAGATATATTTTAAGCAATAAAGAGGCGTCTATGTACCTGCTGAGTTTGTTTGATTTTCTACTTAAAAAATTAATCTCATTTTTTTCAACATATGTCTTCACAGCATACATCTGATATCTTTATATACTACCTCTTAAAAATGTACAATAATTAACATTTGTATTTAAAATGAAATAATAATTATCTTGCCAATTTTAGTGACAGTTTCCTAGCAACCAAGCCTTCTCAAATGATGACCCTTATAAGATGTCCTTTATCATTCAGAGTCCCCTTTTCTGTATATTTTCAAAAATTTATTAATTCCTTTTCTTTTATGACTTCTTCTGTATTTGCTATGTTTCTGTTTTATTAATTTTCTCAAAGACATTGGAATAATGAAATGAGAAATTCAGGAAAGAATCCTAAAATTAGGCATTAAATTACAACAATCAAAAGAAGTTGTAACATTTTGATAAAGAAGGCAACAATTTGAGGTAATATTGTCTTACCTACTCCACATTGTATGTAAAATCCAGGAAAAATTCAATGATAGTATCTCAAAATGAAATGCTTTAGTCTAAAATAATACTTGAAATTAAAATTAGTTTTTCCAATACACAATATACTTTAAATGTTTTATTCTGGGTTGAAAGAGAAAAGTGAAAAAACTATTAATTTCTCTAAAAAAAAATCAAAAAATTTCAGAAGTCTTTGTACTATAAGCTCAAACAGCAATATTTTGGCTGTCTGGAATTTTCAGACAATGGATCTTATTTACCCAATTTCTTCCTGTTTTGTCACTTTTTCTTTGCTGGAAAAACTAGGAAAAAAATAAAGAATGTACATCTGTAAGGAAAAGGTTTTCTTTTTTTTTTTTTAATAAATCTCTATTTTTTCATATACAGAGGAAATTACTGAAAGAGAGAAAGACAGAGAAAGAATAGAAAGAGAAAGAAGAAATTGAAAGATATAATTCTAAACTGAATTCAGAAAGTCAAAATGGCTTCTAGCTTGATTAAGTAATTTACTGATAAAGCTAGGCACTACTTTTCAATCCTATCACTGTAATTTTAAAATTTACTAAAATTAACAGCTTCCCTTGGCTTGGATCAAGCAATACCATGCTGTTTGCATTGCATATGCTCAGTTCTATGCAAGCATGCTCTTTGAGACCCCATTGCATGTTGCCTGTTACGGGGGCAACTTATTAATGTATTAACACAATTGCAAAGCAATAATTGAACAAATTTAACTTTAAAATGTCATTTGAGCTGCAGTAAGTGTATTTGGGGAAAAGTATCATTTTAGTGGAAAATAGAAAATTTAGCAGTCACAGTCATCACGTTAAAGAAAAATTGTCCAATGTCAAGGGAAAAATGTAAGCCAGCCATAGTCTGATATTGACAATCTGACAATGGTCCTGGACATTGCAAATGCTGTTATTTGTATGAGTTCAGCTATCAACACACCAAAGACTCTTCTCCAAACAGCTTCCAGTAGACAAAGGAGAGAAAGGGCCTTCGAAGAATAACTCATTGCATTCATACAGAAACGGAATATAGATATTTTCTACATCAATGCAGGCTGGGCAGAGCAAAACACGATACAGATCTCCTATCAGTGAGGTTGGAAGTATCTTCTAGGTGTTTTGCAAAAGAAACAAATAGGATATTAAGGAAAATTGTGGGTAACTGCAGGAGAGCTTCACCTTCTGTCCACAGCTCAAAGGAGTCTAACACAGAATAATGTCTTCAAAAGAATATTAAAGTATGAAAAACTGCTTGCACCTATAAATACTCTTGAAGAAATTGATTGCCAAGTTCTGTGGCAGATATCAGCGAGGAAAATACATTCCGTTGTCTCTCCTCATACCCTCCAAGTGCACTGTAGTATTTGTTCATTCTTCTCCCCTATTTGAAAACTCCATGCTGTAAAATGGAAAGAAGCAAAGAGGTGATGTCACCTCTAAGCTTATACTGCAGAGACATGGACCAGGCTGTTGACCACAGTATGGTTTCTCAGATATGAAATTTTTATCTAAAGACCCATTGACAGCTGGGAGAATTCAGGTGCCTGACTTTAACTCTGAATTTTTGGGTGACTATTCAAACCTTTCTGTATTGCAGCAGTCTGAGATTCTTTCACATTTTTTATCTCTAGCAATAGGATACAGAAAGCATTAGATATTTCAGATCTTATTTAATGAAAATACTATTATTGTGCATAATCAAGTTGCAAAGTTTTTTTTTTTTTTTTTTTTTTAAGACCCTTTTTGGAAGCAGAGCAGAGATCAAAAGAGCAAGGAATCAAATTAGACTAGAAAAAACTGATCCATCAATTATCAGTTACTAAAATTTACTTTGCCATTTGTCAATTTGAAGCTTTCTCCCCCTTGAGAACTGCTGCTAATAAAACAGACATAATTTAATCATCTTTAAATGCTTTTTTGTTGTTATTGCTGGATAAGTTACTAGTTCATTCTTCTGTGCGTTAGAGGAAGTTTAAGTCTAACAGACTGTTCAGAAAAAAATATGTTGTTTATCACTTTCCCTACCTTTTCCAAGGTGCCATTGGTTTTATAGTCAAAGAGAAGCATTAGTTTAAAAAGACTAAAACCTAAATCAAATAATTGTGGCTAAGAGGACACCAGAACTGCAGGAGTATATTCAAGTGCATCCATCCATTGGCTCTTACTCTTGACTGGCTGTAAAGATCCTTATGAATGTTCCCTGTTTGCTTACTTTGAAATCTATAAAATATATCCATACCTGTCTGTTTGACAAATGTTTTAGCCAATATAGCAAAGGAAAATTTGACCAGTAGGAATTTAATTGTGCGTAAGTATTGAAATACACAGCAAGAAATGCTTTTACAATCTCTTTTTAATAGAGTATTGTTTTAAACAATATAGAGTACTACAATTGAAAGAACACGATCAGTATCTTCCTTTATAATTACATGCTATTCAAAAAGAAATACAGAATTACAAAACTGAAGATACTATACCATTTTGAGGACTTCCACATGGAGTTTTTCTAAATTGAGTACTTAACATCCACAACAACATGAACAGGGAGTAATATTTTATCTTCTAAAATGGCTATAACTGCAACTGTTTGTATCTAAACATAGAATCACTGCACTTGAGTGTTCAGTGCCAATTGTATTGAAGGAGCATCCAAAAAAACCCATTTGCTTGCAATTTTCACTAACAGATTATGTCAGCACCAAGGAAAGAAAACATCAGTTAATTCCTGAAGGGTATGATAATCTGTTAGAGAAAAAATGGTAATAAAAGAACATCTATCTATGGTAAATCTCAACCAGTTCTAAAACCCATAAGACACGTCTATACACAGTAAAATGAAGTAATTACTGTAGCACAGAGATCCAGTTACAGTTGGATTAATCAGATAATTAACCAATTGTTTAATTGTTAGCTAATTGGATAGCAGCAGCAGAGAAAATGCAGCTGTCTGGGTTTCGGCATAAGCATGGACCACGTCATGAGTCTCTGGGCTGTTATCATCTGCATTTTACATATGTAATCTAGAGTAAAGCTAGTACTGATATGCCTACAATCAGGCTCATCTCTTACTGTTTGCACCTTAAAAGAAGATTGGCCAATTAGCACATCAGCTACCACAGAAAGGAAAAACGTAAATGAAAGGGAATTTTGAGAGCTGGAACACGCAAATGTATAAAACACTGTTCAGTAGCGTGAATACATCTCATCCTTCCTAAAATATGGTGCTGCAAAATTCTCCGGGTTGTTATGTCAAATGTAAGAAGGGTGTTAGATTTGCAAATTACTGCTTCTGACAGCAAGTTGGCTCTATGAAAGCCACCCACTCTTCCACCAACACTATTGTTCAATTCAGCCATTAAAGTTTGCTGGGCATTTTACGGAACAAATAAATAGTTCTTGGCTCGAAGATCTTGTCAAATAATTTCATCAGTGATGTAATGAGTGACAGCAAGGAGCAGTAAAAGAGAAAGAAAGGGCTGAGCTTTAGCCTTGTAAGTATTCCTATAATTATGTAGCCTGAGCTCTACTTACAGAGCAATGTTCAGTATGCATATTCTTTTTTTTTTGCTTTTTACAAGACCAGACAGAAATCTGAACAGTAGTTTTTGTAAGCATTTGCAAACTAGATTTCCATAGCTCTCAGTAAAGATCTGATAACATGAAGAAATATCATGCAAGTGCCCAAATTTTTAAAGTGTATGTCAGAAAAATACCAGAAAAGAAGAAAAAAAAAAAAAAAACAAAAAACATAGTTGAGCGTATAACATTCAAATGAAAGCCCACAAATAACTGCTGAGAAGAAAAAAAAAAAAAAAAGAATTTTTTTGGAAGATTTAAATGTTAAGGAGTGATTAATTTTTTCCACGTCAAGAGCTGTACGTAACTTTTGAGCTGGTTTCCTTTACATGTTGTCTTGTTAATGCAATGAATGCAATGAATTTCTATGCAAGATAATATACTGCAAATATGTCAAAACTACGGCCTGTGGGCCATGTGTGGCCCATCACAGCTTGCAATGAGTCCCACGCCTCCTGTTGCCACATCACCTTGGTGGTGTCTCTTTACTGCCAAGAGGCCTGGCCTCAAAACATGGGGAGAGTTCAGTGTCGTCAGTTAGGTAAAACACAGTGATTACTGATACTAATATTTCCACCTGCCTAATGGCACCTCAAAAGAAAACAGAACCCCAAAAAAAGAAAAATCATGGATGAAGGAAGGGTGTTCAAGGAAAACTGGGCTGATGAGTATTCCTTCGTAAAGACAAATGATATTGCACTATACTTATTTGGTAAGAAAATCATGCCAGTTTTCAAAGATTACAATATGAAAAGACATTTTATGCAGAAACACAATGCCAAATTCAATGCATATCATGAAATGCTTCATAAAGACAAAATAGCAGAACTGAAAAAAAAAGTCTGTCATCTTAATAAAATCTTATTTAAAAAGTTAAAACTCAAACTGTTATAAAAGCTAGTTACATGGAATTTATGGCAGATATAACATGACAAAAAATAGATTTTTCTAAAATCAGTTTGTGTCACCAGACTGTGGCCAGGCTAACTGAAAAAAAAAAAACAGGAACATCTATCAAAAGAAATTTGGTAATTTCAAATTTTTTGCACTGGCGATAGATGAATGTACTGATGCTGCAGATACGGCTCAATTGGAAGTACTGATAACAAATATAATGTCACTGGCTTTTTTGTGCCATTAAAAGACACAATAAAACTCCTGATTTGCATGAAGCAGTAAAAAAATACATTGAAGAGGTTTTCTTCTACCTTTGTCAACATATATGGTATAGCTACTGATGGTGCCCCAGTGATGGTTGGTATAAAAACAGAAACTTAAGAAATTAATAGAAGATTATGCAATTGCTGCCAGCAGCTCACATTTGATGAGAAATCAAAAAAATTTATATGCAAAAGATTTTAAAATGGATAATGTCATGCAAATCATCATCAAAGTTGTGAATTTCATAAAATCCGAGGGATTGAATCATGGCCAATTCCAGGAGTTCCTTAGAATTATAAATGCTGATTATGGGCACATCTTTTACTTTTCTGAAGGAGGGTGACTAAGTTGGGGTAAAATGCTAAAACGATTTTACAACTTGCAAAGTGAAATCAAGTTCTGTATGGAATTAAAAGGAAAATTTGTGCCAGAATGTGAAGATTAAAAATGGCTTACAGATTTAGCATTTTTGGTGGATGTGACATCTCATTTAACTGAGTTAAATATGCATCTTTGAGCTGAAAATCAACTTGTCTGTGCAATGCTTCAAACCATAACAACATTTGAAATGTAACTTAAATTATGTCAAACACAAGTTATGGCAAATAATTTCATACATTTTGATGTGTTGGCTAAACACAATTCTGTGAACAGTAAAAAGTATGCAGCCATGCTTCCTGTTTTGATAAAGGAATTTGAGAACAGGCATCAAGATTTAAAAAAAAAAAAAAAAAAAAAAAAAAAAACCACGTAATTTTTTCAGTATATTTCTGACTTCCTTTTCAGTTGACATAAATACATTACCTGTGATTTTTCAGACAGAACGTATTGAGTTGCAATCAGACAATTAAAAATTTGGTCATGTCTCTTTACTAGACTTTTATACGACATACCTTAGCAGAGAAAAATATCTCTCACTTCACATTCAGGCTTTATTCATGACATTGCTTTTTGCCAGTTTGTGCGTATGTGAATAAATACTTTCAATGTTGATGCACAGGAAGAGTAACATTTTATTAAAAACCTCTGACAAACACCTTGAGAACTTGCTAAAAACTGCAGCTACTTCAATTGAACCAGATATTAATACATTAGTATCACAAAAGCAGAACAGAATATTCCACTAGATTTAGGTTTTTGTTGCTGTTTTTTCATGTTTTAATAAAAATAATTAAAAAAAAAAAAACTATAAAAAATATGTTTTGTTACATATATACATTAACTATATATTTTCTATGTGACCCAAGACAATTCTTGTTTCCCATTGCGTCTCAGGCAAGACAAAATTTTGGACACCCATGATATACAGTACCCACACAGTGATGAAATGTGTAGATCTTGTGAGGGGAGCTTGCATAGGGAAATTAATGTTCATTAACTAATCATATGAAGTTATATCATAATAGCTATTCTGCACTTGTTCTTAATGCAGAAGCGGCCTTTGCTAAATCTCCCCTTATGTACTTGAGGGAGTTAAATTATAGACACAGTTGTCTTAATTTCTTCATGTGTGAATGGGCAGAAAGAAGCGTGTCCAGAAGGAGAGACAGATGTCAAGTGGACTGTAGTGTGCTGTTAAGATTTTATCTCACTACTGCTTTTACAGGGAGAAACTAAACTGAACCTACTTCTAATAGAAATACACTCTTTACAAAGGAATAAATAACTTTTTTTTTTTTTTCCAGGAAGTCTCAATTCTGATAAGACAAACAGATGTGTCTCACCTACCTATAGACATTTGGGATTTGAGTTTGATAAAGACTTTGTGATACCAAGGACATACTTTTTCATCATACTTTGTCTTGTTATTATGTAATTTCAATGGTACTAGGGTCTGAGGCCACAGAGTGTAACAGTGTATATTATCTACACAAAACTTCTAAAAAGCTTATCTTTGAATTTTGAATTTATTGGTGGCCTCAGCCAAACATGAGCATACATTGGGCCTATTCTGTTCGATATCTATATTTATTACCTTGATGAGGGCATTGAATGCACTCGGCCTGTTTCTTCTTCACATTCTTCCAGCCACTCTGCCCCAAACCTGTAGCACTGCCTGAGGTTGTTGTGGCCAAAGTGCAGGATCCAGCACTTGGTCTTGTTGAACTTCATACCACTGGCCTCAGTCTGGCTATCCAGCTGCTCAGATCCCTCCGTAGGGCCTTCCTGCCTTCAGGCAGATCAACACCTCCTGCCAACTTGGTGTCATCTTCAAACTTACGGAGGCAATGTCTCACTCCAATTTATAGAAGGGAGAGGAGGTTCTTTTAATATATGTATACCCAGTGTGAGATTAAGAAACAACGGTTTCAAATGTTGGTCCGACCATTTTATTATATATCTTAATCAGGGAGACAGGGAAGGGAAGAACAATGACTATCAAGAATTAGGGTGAAAAGAAGGGAAGGAGGGTGATAGAAAAGATAGGAAATAAGCAAGAATTGCGTGAAGCGGGGACAGTCACCACCAGAATCCAGCAGCAGTCCCATTGCACGTCGTTTCGAAGGTCTGAGGCAAAAGCACAGGGGGAGAGCAGCAGCAGCGTGGCTGACCTTGGGCAGCAAGCAGGTAGCAGGAAGAAGTCACAGAGCCAGTCCGGGAGGAAGCAGCAGGACTCAGGTAGCAGGCCCAGGAGAGTCTGTCAGCATGCAGGAATT
>JAOWBP010000001.1:4653717-4681799 GCA_028571105.1 Tragopan temminckii
GGCTCAGGGGAGACCTCATTGCACTCTACAACTTCCTGAAGGGAGGTTGTGGTGAAGAGGGGTTTGGCCTCTTCTCCTAGGCAATGAACAGGACCCAGGGAAATGGCTGCAAGTTGGACTGGAGGAGGTTTAGGTTAGACATAAGGAAGAACTTTTTCTCTCGGAGTGGTCAGGCACTGGAATGACCTCCTCAGGGAGGTCACAGAGTCGCCGTCCCTGGAAGTGTTCAAGAGACATCTGGAGGAGAAGCTACTAGATATGGTTTAGTTTGTGGTAGCAATGGTAATGAGAAGACAGTTGGACTAGATGATCTTATATGTCGTTTCCAACCCTGTGATTCTATGATTCTATGATTTTCATAGAGCACAGATCATCTGAGAGTAAAAGATCTCAATCACTCCAGACCAGGGGGAAAGATTTACATGAAGCTGGAATTGCAACACTCTTCTCTGCTTTATGGGTGTTTTAAAAATTTTAAAACAAACCCCGATGGTTTCTGTTCCACTGGAAAAGGATGAGAATAAATTCTCCTTTGTTGCAAAAAGTTGGCCCAGAATAGTAAAAAGCAAAGTCTGAAAAAAAAAAAAAATGCAGAAATAATTTTAAAATATAAAATACATTTACCCTGGAATTCTCCTATAAATGGTGATGGTAGATTTACATCTCACTCCAAATTCTGGTTTAATAGCTTAGTTCTGGTTAAATTGTTGTCTACTCTTTTGCCAGATAATTGTGGTTCCAAGTATTTTCTATATATAGTTTTTATTTTAAATGAAAAGCACCTCCTCATGGAGTACCACTCATATAAAGATGTACAGCAGGAGCTGGGCTTATTCAGTCTCTAGAAGAGAAGGCTGTGGGGAGACCTCCTTACCAACTTCCAGTATTTAAAGGGAGATTATAAACAGGATGGAAAACAACTTTTTACATAGTTAGGTAGTGATGGGACAAGGGGAAATGGTTTTTAAACTAGAAAAGGGGATTTAGGTTAGATGTCAGGGGAAAGTTTTTCACTGAAGGAGTGGTGAGGTGCTGGAACAGGCTGCCCAGAGAGGTTGTGGATCCCTGGAGGTGTTCAAGGCCAGGTTGGATAGGGCCTTCAACAGTCTGTTCTAGTATTTTAGTATTTAATCTAGTGGTTGGCAATCCTGCCTGCAGCAGGGAGTTTGAACTTGATCCCTGAAGTACCTTCCAACCCAAGCCGCTCTGTAATTCTATGACTCTATGAAAGCAGGGAATGTGGAGTGGTTTGCAGATTTTCCTCTTAAACGTACTTGAGTTTACACTTTAAAACAACCAGTTTTAAAGTCAAGGGGAAATAAGCATGTATGGGGAAATTAGATCCTATAAGCATTTTTCAAGTTTTATGGAACTATTTTGCTAGAAAAAGTTGATTCTTCTTTTTTTATTTTTAAATCAAATTAGGCAATGGCCATTTATGGTTAAAAAGATCCTCTTTTCTGACTTAGATAAATGGTTGTCTTCCCTGATAGTTAGTTCTGGTCAATTCTGTAGTGCCATGGAAACTGTCGTGATGACTATTTGAAAAATCTTCCTTGGTATCTAAATCACATTTTTTAAAATCTTACTTTAAATGAAGGAACAGCAAATTTCCTTCAAATTTATTAGAGGAATAGTAAGCTTTACAATAAATCCTTAAAAATCTGTTTCTCTTCTGTTAGAACTAGAGTACAGATGATCTATGATTTATATTATAGAAGTAAATTATTGCAACTAAAGTCTATTCACAATATTTTTCATTTTTAGAATAAAACAAAAGCATATATTTCACTTGCTTCATTCTGTTATATAACATTTGGCAGGTGAAGGATTTCTTTATCTTTGGAGATTATTCCAAAATGAATTTTTGGGATACAATTTGTTCTTTATTTTTCTATTATGCTATCATAAGGTTCGTTAAAAATACTAAATCTCTAATAGTGAGATTTTTTTTTTCCTAAGACAGATGATAGGATTACATGAGTCTGTGACTCATGAGAAGTTTTTGTGTTATCAATGAAACTTATTTTGGTGACATTTTAGATTTATATATATGTATATTTCATCATTAATTACATGTAATTATCTTTAATAACTATGACAAGCGTGAGTTTGTTTAACAAACAATAACAAAAAATAATGATCAGGAAATTACTTGCATTTCCAATACTTATCTGCAATACATATGAGTAAAGTATGTATATTACTTGTTTCATTGCCATCAATATTAATTACAGCAATAAAACAGACTCGGTTATTGCTGTCCTGAAAAGATGTTAATGATGTGGTCATCACTGAAATAGCTAAATTGGCTAATATGATGGCACAATAAATTCAGACTATAATTGGCTTGATTCTCTTTTCTCTGACATCTGTGTAAATTAGGAGCTCCCTAAGCATAAAACTCATGTAAATGAGATAAGATTCAGATCTTTGCTTTATAGCTGTGGAGACCTGTTTGTAACAGTTAGATAATTTTAGTTAGTCAGTCTGCACTCTTGTACTACATTAGCTGGCATTTATATTCCACATACATAGCCACCTGCATCTCCAGGCTGGTATGCCTCTGTAATATTCAACTTACTAATGTATTAATATTCTTGCAACAGTGATATTTTTCAGTAAATCAAAAGAAAGAACTTCATGATGAATAAATATAATCATAAGAAAAGTAAACTTATAGCTTGCAGATATGAATTATCATACAAAATAAACTAAACTCATAATTAAAAAGATAAGTGTTTGGTTTTTGTTTAAATCTTTACTTGCCCCTGCTGTCTTTTTTATTTTCTCTACATGATTTCTTTCCTACAAGTTCTCAGTCTTGATTAGAGAACAGACTGGACAGTCAGCTATTAATGAACCACCGGGCAATAACTGTTTTTTCCATTTTCTCCAATGTTCTCAATCTTTATTTACTGTACAATATTCAGACTTTGCTCTGCAGACAGAATGATTGATTTCCTCCTAGCATTTCTACACAGCTTGTCTTTTGTAACATCCACTGGCTTCACAAAGATTATTGAATTTTTATGCATAACACTTCTGTTAGACAAAGAGATTATTCCCATTTTAGAGAAGGGGAGATGGTGGTTGACCTGGGTTTACTCCACTTACTTTAGCTGCATAACTCTGGTGTCTAACTCAACAATCTACTAACTTCAGATTTGACCTATAATCAGTGGAAAGAAGCAGAATCTTTACAGAAAAACACAGGCTTCACCTAGGTTCCTTTCTGTATCATCTACCAATAGAGCGTAAGGAAACTATGATTCTAAGTCTAATAAGTACTCAAAAATTATCTGGAGTAGATGCAGCCTCCCATTTACTAGTGAATTATGCAAAGCTTAATTTTTCATTGGAGTCACAGAATTACAGAACTGTAGGGACTGGAAGGGAGCTCTAGAGATCATCTAGACCAACACCCCTGTCAAGACATGCTCCCTAGACCAGCAAGCAAGCTCATCAACAAGAGCATCTGTTTCTGGTTTTTTTTATGGTTCTGACCACCACTGCCTGCAATTTCTTTGATGCCTGCAGAGCAGATGATACCCAGATCACATATCATAGAATTGTTTGAGTTGGAAGGGACACGTACAGATCATCCAGTTCAACTCCCTACGACAAACAGAGGCACCTACAACTCGATCAGACTGCTCAGAGCCCCATCCGGTCTGACCTTGAGTGTCTCCAAAGATGGAGCATCCACCACCCCTCTGGGCAACCTGTGCCAGTGTCTCACCACCCTTGTAAAAACTTTCCTGATATCCAGTCTAAATCTCCCGCATTTTAGTTTGGAACCATTTCCCCTTGACCTATCACAACAGACCCTACCAAAGAGCCTGTCCCCTTCTTTCTTGTAGACTCTCTTTAGATCCTGAAAGGCTACAATCAGGTCTCCCTGGAGCCTTTTCTTCTCCAAGCTGAACAACCCCAACTCACTCACTCTGTCCTTGTAGGAGAGGTGAAACACCCACAAAGTGTGAAACACACATATAATGGCCAACAGTGGGAATTTTGCTTGAAGCTACTTGCTAAAATAAAGACGAAGTCCTACTGAAGCAGTTCTAGACCTGAGACTTCTGTAGATAGATTTCAGATACCTCTGTCTTCTTTCTAATTTATTATATACATTAAAATTTCTGTTAAAAAAAAATAAAAAATAAAAAAAAGGAAAAAAGAAAAACCCAACCTGGATCCTAAAATCTCATTAAAATTAACAACCGCACCAGATATTCCCTGGGCCTGGCCCATTTCTGGATCTTGGTGCTTAAGAAATTTAAATGGAGAATTCAGCTCTTAGCACACGGTTGCTGAAATACTTTGGTGCTCTGCAGTTTTTCACCACTTGACGCCCCTTGTCAAAACATTAAGGGGGATGTAGAGGAGCAGCATGTCATTATGTAACATTTTTACACATCATATTCATAAAGAGTCAAACACATTTTATTCTTGATCTAGAACTCCGCTAATTAGATGCTGCTGACAGTTTGACTGCAGGCTTTGAGTCTGAATACTGTCATGCTGTTCCTGGCTGGCATTTATAGTTGGCTGGTCCATAGAAGCATGGGCCATTCTGCACGGGTTTTCAAGGCGAGACAGAAGCGTTGAAACTTTTCACCACTTGTTCATCATCTCTCGCTTGTTAATTAATGTCTGCAGTGTTTTGAACATGTGCTGTCAGGATCTGTCTTTTATTTCCTTTGCAAAAAAAATAAAAATGCCTAGAAAATGCTATCACAGTTTCTCTACAAACAGCTCAGCTATCCTAGCCAGGAAAGGAAAAATCCAAGACTAAATTGCCTGGGACTAGAATATTTTCTAAAGCATATAGACTACAGTATTATCATAGCAACATAGTTCATTGCTATCGTGATTATAGAATAAATATATCTTTGTAGCTTAGTTGGTTCAAGTTCAGCAAAACTGGGAAAATGCAGAGCTCAGCAGCCAGGTTAAAATGCCTTCCAAAGCATGGAAAGATAATGGACAGCTCAATGTGAACTAAATTACACCCCAGCCATGTCTTAACTTTTATTCTTGGAAATTACATCTGGAAGATCTCTCAAGACATCCCATAGGCAGCTGAAATTTTTTGCTTCTACGAATTTGTGCCTCAGTTTGCTATGAACATACTACTAAAAAGACTATGTCCTGACCACCCATAAATACATACCAGTCAATTAAACATGGCAGGCACTTTGCGGGTAGCCAGGTCCACCACACTTGTTAACAAAGGAGCTTATTAAATTTTCATTCTACAAAATCTTCATCTTTGTAGATTGCAGGTTTTATTTACAATCTATTTGACACATGTCTACATAACAAAGGGATTAAGTTCTCTTTAAGGAAAGTAAATAAAGATTTAACTGTGTATAGCCCCTGTTCATTACATATACTTTTTAGGACTGTCTGCTCCTAAATTTACTGTGACTTTTTTTCTATTCAGATTTTCCTGCCAAAATTTAAGCACGGCTATGTAGGGAAATGGATGTCTCTTAATGAAAACACCACTGCAACACAGACTAAAGAGAGAGAAAAAAAAGCAGAGAATGATGAGAACTGGGAGAATGGCTCTATGTAATGCTTTCTCTAAATTACATGGTCATCCTTAGCTTACAAAAGTTCATGTAACAGTTTTTTTTTAAACTAATTATCTGTAACTACCTCTGCCAAGATTCAGTGAAGAAACAGAAATGGGAGAAGGAAAAGGAAAACAAAGGAAGAGAAAAAAGAAAAAGAAAATGAAGAAGAAAATAGAAAAGAAGATGAATATAGCCATTCCTGATTCTTTGAAAAATTAATAAATAGTGTTTCATGCCTCTTACTACCAGTCAGGCATACTTATGGAACTTCTGAGACAGTGAAGCAAAGGTGTGTCACTGAATTCTTCCATGTGGAAAAAAATGGCACCCATTGACATTAATTGACATTTGCTGAATGTTTATGGAGATTAAACAGTGAATGTGAGCACAGTGAGGTGGTGGGTGGTGCATTTCTGCTGTGATGACAGCAACAGTGGATTACCTCTGCTGTTGCAGACATTTATGGGTGTGGCTTGCAGGCTCTTGTTCATCTCTCATAAAAATGCATAATGGTGGTGGTGTCTATGTTAAAAAATAGTGTTTTGAAGTTGAGAATTTGCTCAGCTTATTATTAAACGTGCTATTTTGCTCTTCGTGTCTGTTGTATTTTGCATGAAAATAAATAGAAGGCATTACTTTCAGAGCAACCCATGGAGATGTCTAAGTACACACAGGCTCTTCAAAGCCATGGAAACTTACAGACAAGCAAAGTCAGCTTTTCAAATGTGAAGTTTTGTTTGTTTGTTTGTTTGTTCTCCTCATTCTGTCAGTGACCCCAGACATCAAAAACTCAAGGTTATTTTTGAGGAAATGGCCACCTGCCCCAGAACAGCAAATTATGGCGTAGTGTGAAGGCAGACTTTACCCTTTTCTGTTCAGCAGTTTTTATCTCAGTCTCCTCCTTTGAAGAACTGCAGTAAAGGGGGAGGATGGAAAAAAGCACAAGGAAAAAAAAAGGAAGGGAAAAAAAAAAGTGTGGACATAATTGGAGGGGAAAATGTCAGTCTCTTAGTTTCATTGTCTTTAGAAGCAAAAATCACATTACTTTTCCTCATCATAAACCAAAATCTTCCTCAGCTGTGAAATTCTTGCCATAGAAATCTTACATAGCAGTAGTAAATAATGCACTACAGCGGAATGACTGTGATACATTAGAGCTTCGTTTGAATGTGTGCTGTGCTTTGTTCATGATGCAGAATTCAATGGACAGTGATCCGAAGCAGGGGAAGAAGCCTGTTTGTGTTCAGATTACATAATCCACTTGTCTTTGTTGTTACCGTTTTAGGCGTTTTGTCCCAAGCTGTTCTACTTCTCATAAAGTGCATTCAGCCTTATCTTGAGCTCAGAAGCCTCAGGCTTTGTAACAATAGTTATTTATAACTTAACTATAAAAAAAAAAAAAAAGAAAAAAGAAAAAAAAAAAAAGATAACTGAACAAGAAAACACTCCTTCAGTCATAAATAAATAGCTCGTTTGTACCTAGGGAGGAGAAGAATGGCTTTCAAAGAGCTTCCACTTCAGCTGCAGAACCATGACTTCCAGGTAGAAACTATTGGAAGACAGCTTTCTAAAACTAGTTTTATGCAGTTTGGTGCTGAAAGTTTATATCTGAGATTCCCAAATGACTCTGAGATTTTAGTAACTTTGTGCATTTTTAGGTTCCAATTTGGAATGACTCTGAAGAACTCCTTTATGATAGTAAGCATTTCTAGCTCCCTGAAAGCCAGACAGCCTTGTCAAAAATAAAAGATTAAGAATATAGGAAGGGGAGAACAATGTTTTTTGTCTATGAGAAGACAAATGGCAGCTGCACACAGAGGTACGTATTCATGTGGCATAATTTAGGCCTGAAAAACAGACCTAAAGCAAAAAATATTGAAAAGTTTCCTAACAAAAAGTTAAATAATCATTTATGAAATGTTGTAAATATTAATTTTGTTCCCAGAAGCTTATTTAAGATAGGGACATAAGTCACCACTGAAACAAATGATAAAGGAACCCTGCAAGTTTGTGATGATATTGGTAGATTGATATCAATTATAATGGGATGAAATTGAATAGAATCATAGACCCATAGAAATATTACTGTTGGAAAAGACCATAAAGATCACCCATTCCGACCATCCACCTACCTCCATATTTCCCCACTAACCCTCAGTACAACATCTAAACCTTTCTTGAGCACCTCCAGGGACAGTGACTTCACCACCTCCCTGGGGAGTCCATTCCAGCATCTGACCATTCAGATAACTATATCACAGTATTGTTATTGTATCAACCATGTTGTTCAAATGTATAGTAACATTACAGTGAAAACACAGAAAATTGATAGGTTCACAATATCTTACATATTTGTGCCAGTGAAACAGTGGCATAATGAAAAGAGTTTATATTTCAAAAATTTGAAAAAAATCCCATTAATATTTTCTGCCGCAGCTTTTGCGGATATGTTTTTACTTTTCATTTCAGTAGATTTCCTATAGTTCTATGGGATAGAAAGAGAGAGAAAAATCAGAGTTCATATACTGACTTTGAGTTTGAACCACACTTAAACAACATTTGTTTCTAAATTCAGGTTGAGGCTGGCTTTATGTCTCCTGCCCTGCTTTGTTGATCTCTCAGATCATCATCCACTTCACATTAGAACATTTGCAAACCTCTCAAATAAACAGTTTTCTTTTTCTTTTCTTTTCTCCTTGTGATTATGCTAGAAGACTATACTACCAATTTCCCCAGCAAATAAGATTTCTAAGCAGAAATAGAAAAGCCTCCTGAACTCTCCAAAGCACATGCAGCATTTCTCTACTCTTGAATTCCTTTCAGTAGGAGTTGAAACCTTTTACAGTAAATTGCATTTTGCATTTAGGAACTTCAAAAGAAGTTGTGAATATAATTGAAACATGATAAGTTTGACAGCTGGTGTCATTATATGAGTTTCACTCAGCAGCTTTCTGAAGCAATAATAATAATAATAATAAAAACTTCCTAAAGGAAGGAAGTTTATGCCTGTAATGATGAAATAACTCCCTAATAACCTGCTTTAATCCATAAAGAACTCGTCCCAGTCCCAATAGTCAACATTTTGAAGTAGATTACACGTAACTAGTCTGACTCTCATAGTTCTGATATTATTTTTAAAATTGATCATTGGCAGCTGTAACACTGTATTCTGTGGTTATTATTCTGGTTAATATTTGTATAGTACTGATGAGAAAAATACATTGTAATTGGCTACTGGGCACTTATGTTAAATTTCACTACCCTTCAGTGTGTATCCATTGGCTGTAGTTCTGCTCTAAATTACCATTCCTATTATAATTTGAGAGGCTGTAACTATTATTAAGTATGTTTCCATGTTTGTCAAAGATCTAGCCAAATAACAAAGAAAGGCCTGGGGACAGAATAGAGCTGCCAGAAATGTTATTTGGAGAGCTTGGAAACAGGAGAGACTCAGATATAATTTAGTTGATTCATTTCCTGCTGAAATTTTGGTCATTTAAATGATTTAGTTGATCAGCCAGTGTTAGGATTCAGACTGCTAAAAAGGATAGGGAGATTTTTCGGCTGCTTGAGGCCTTTGATGATAACCCACAAAATTGATCAGAAAATTTAGAATGATGCTAGATGTTCAAAATAATAGTTGAGAAGTCAAAACAAACAAACAAACCATCCTTTCAGTTCATATTTTTTAATGCATGATGGAATTGAGAACAAATCTGACCAATAAATCCTTGGAGATATTCTTGGATTGTGCCATATGACACTGATACTGCTTTACAAATAGCTCCATGAATTTTCAGGGTTTGCTGCATCTCTCCATATTCCTTGCTGAAGCATATTTTGCTACCTAGTTTGCTTCTCTGTTCCTTCAGACCTGCCTTTTTATAGATCATTTTTCTGGAGGCAGTAAGAAGTTTTGTAAGTTCTGAGTATAACATCTTTTATGCAGTCCTCTTGTTAGACTCTTAACATTCACTTTGTCACAAAATCATCAGTTGTAACACTGAAAAGGTGTCTGCAAGAGCTAACTGGAAATTTGTTTTCATAAACATTGGAGTTTAAATTCTGAGTCTATCACATCAACAAGGAATGAGATCCCTAATGTCCCATTAACAGTTGTGGGATGCTAGGATGAGTTTAGGTGAACACCAGTTTCTGTGCTGAGGCCACACTGGAGAAATCTGGAGTCACTGCTGTAACTGTACAGTGTTTAAACAGTTCAATGCTTATGGAGAAGAAGGTGTACAATTGCGTCCACTCCCAATTTTACCATGAGTTGTCAAGTTTGATCCTTCTATGGACCACAAAATTGCATCCCTTCTGAAAACATCTGGTGGATGAGCCAGACATGAGCCAGCAATATGCCCTAGCAACCCAGAAAGCCAATCATAACCTGAACTGCAAGGAACCTTGGTCAGCAGGACAAAGGAGGTGAACCTGTCTCTTTACTCCATGCTGGTGAGACCTCACTTGGAGTACTGTGTCCAGATGTGGAATCCTCAGTATGGGAGAGACATGGGCCTGTTGGAGAGCATCCAGAGGAGGACCACAAAAATGATCCAAGGGATGGAACACCTCTCCTATGGGGATAGGCTGAAAGAGCTGGAGCTGTTCCCGCTGGAGAAGAGAAGGCTGTGAGGTGACCCGAGTGCAGCCTTTCAGGATCTAAAGAGGAGCTATAAAAATGAAGGGGACAGACAGACACTTCAGCAGGATCTCTTGTGATTAGGCACCAGGAAATGGTTTCAAACTAAAAGAAGGGATATTTAGATTGGATATAAGGAAAAAGTTTTTTACAATAAGGGTAGTGAATCACTGGCACAGTTTGCCCAAAGGGGTGGTGGATTCTCCATTCTTGGAGACATTCAAGGTCAGACTGGACTCCAAGCAACCTGAGCTAGCTGTAGATATACCTGTCCATTGAAGGGAAGCTGGGCTACATGACCTTTGAGGGTCCCTTCCAACAGATTCTATGATTCTGTGATTCAGTGATAATCAGACCATGGTTAAGGCTGGACCTCTGGTTCAGTGCTTCTGATCAAAAAGACCCACCTAGTAAAGGTTGCCCAGGACCATATTCAAGTTGCTTTTGAAGATCTTCAAGGAAGGAGATTCCAGAGTTTCTTTCATAAAAACAGACATCCAGTTAAGTATTGCAGACACCTTTTACAAACAATGATTCCTTGTACTATATCCATCTCTGAAAAGGAGGAGAGTATCTGTATTATAAAATCTACTTTTGAACAATTTGAATTACAAAGAGGAGGAATTTTGTGTACACTTGAAACTGGGGAGAAGTATAGGGACTGAATCAACTCATCCCAACAAATTTGAAAGCATTTGTGAACTGCATGTCATCTCACTCATTTTACAGGTCTGCTTGTTCTTCATGTGCTTACAAATGAATGATACTTCAACATGTACAGGTGTTGTGCAGGTCTGTTTTCTTAATTATCTAAGGATAGTGGAGTCAAGTACTATGCAAAATGGTGCTCTATCTGGGCTGTTTTGCATTCATATTACTTAGGTTAGGTACTTCTACCTTTCTTGGACAGAGAAGTCTGCTACTGTAAGTATTCAGGCCATGTCAGGCCTTCCCAAGAAGTTCAAAATAAAGGTTTGTGAACTTTAATATTAAGAAAAGTAAAAACATTTACTTTACACATTTTAAGTTTTGAATTAGTCTGGAAAAGGAGGAGAATAGAAATGCAGAAAGATTTTGAGATCAGTATCCTGAGTCAGGTGAGCCTCTGGGATAGACGCAGTGTTGGGGAAAACAAGAAGGCCTACAGAGGTCAGTGGAGAGAAGCAGAACACTTATCTAGTGTTAATGATAGCTGAGCAGTCAGGATTAGAACAGGTTTGTAGATGGACTTCGTTGATAAATGGGCTGAGGGAGTGAGTGTTTAATATAACAGTTTTTGATGGAAAAATAGCATTGATTATTTATTATTCTCACAGCTCTCGTACTTTGCTCTTTAAGCCTCACCACCTCGCCACCAAAACTTACTCAGGCTCCTCTAAAAAATGTGATTCAAACATACCTCAAATACTTCAGGCAATCTTGTGCCTTCTCTTTCTTGTAATAGTGTTTGTGCTCGCATCTTTCCAAAGACCACAGATAAGAATGTACTAATCTCCCAAAGAACTTGCCAAGGTTTTTCTGTATTTAGGAGCGATCTGTAAGCAGGACTTACAGACAACCAGCAATCAAGCCCTGGAATCCACCTGCAAAATGTCAGTCTCTAATATATTTGACATTCACCAACACTTTCACCAGGTTCCTAGGCTGGTGTCCAAAGTCCATGACCTGCTATAGAACAGCTTATGTATTTATCATTGCATCAGTCCACCTTCCTAGAAATAGTTTTTCAGTAAGTATCTTTATGGCACTTTTTTTAGTAGGTTTCCTTACAGAGGATTTTGTATTGATTCCCATAAAACAGCTTCACACAAAGCACTTTCAATGACCCTATCCTCTTGAACGAATATCATAGAATCATAGAATGAGTGATAGAATGTCTTAGGTTGGAGGAGACGTTAAAGATCATTGAACTCCAACCACCCTGCTGTAGGCTGTTTGGCAACCACTAGATCATGCTGCCCAAAGCCCCATTCAACCTGGTCTTAATGTTTTAGCCTGCTTGATCTGCTCTGATTCTACCACCTCAAACCCTTTTCACGTTTACTAGAGATTAAAACTGCCTTTTCCAGTCTTCATGTCTTTCATCCAGACCTGAAGATATAGGAAAATCGGAGTACCATGGGGAGAACAAACTCCATCACTGTGAGAAGATAGGGCACACTCAAATTGCAATGGAAGTAGTTGAAACTTGATGGGAGAAGGTCCATATTATAGCACTAGTAAATTAAATGTACTTGTGTTGCTCTTTGCATCTTACACAAACCTGTAGGGATGACATAAGGGAAGATGACAGGCAAGCACAAGTCTCAGCTAGGGAGAGGGGAAAGAGGGTGAGGAAGCAGGAGGTGTTGATAGAACATGAATAGTTTCACAAGGCATCCCCAGACAATCAAGCTGACAGAAGGAGTGGGAGTTTGCAGGCAAACTTTCTGCAGTCTCATTAGATTGGGAGCAGGATGATGAGAGCTGTAAATAACAGGTGCTTTATTTAACAAGAGGGAGAGAACATGAGAATGAAATGAAAGAAAATGATTAGGACTTTCATTTCACCAAGGGTGTTGGAAGCTGAGGATATGACGGAATAGTGTGGAGCTCTACGTTTCCCTGGTCCTTTGGCTATGTGTAGTCTCAGAGGCAAGAGGTCTGAGAGTCTTCCATAAGTGCAGAGATTTGCAGTAACATACCCATCTTTGTGAGTATCTTTAGCTTTCCATGGTTCTAACCTACAGCATTCTTTCAAGGGTAGTTTAGTACTGTTGTAATAGTCTGGAATAAAGATATTTCAGGTGGAGCTACTAGACGAGGTGCCTGGTACAACTTATTATGACCTCCATATTGTGACCAGAAACCGTGAATATCCCCTCTCTGGATCACTACGTAATACAACTTTGCCATGTTGTTCTTTGTAGCCAATTGAGGAAATTCTTACCAAAGATAAAATGAAATATTTATTAGAGACAGCAGAGCAGACGTATAAAGGAGGTACACAAGTTGTCCAGTAAGTTAGCCATTTCTTTGCATTTCTCATTCTAACAGAACAAGAGCAACAGTCTTCCTTTTTCACATATTTCATTTCAATACAAGGTAAAAAAGAAATAAATTTTAACTTTCCAGTCTTCATCTTCAGAATGGGATGCACATGGCAGACTAGCACTTTGCCTCTATTAAAATTTCCAATGGCAGCAATTTTTTAAGCTAACCCTGAAAGAATTTGAATCTTTCTCTGCTTGTTTTTGGTACTTCACTGTTATCACTTTGCAGAAAAAATGAATTTTAATACTACAAGAGGCAGTTTGCTCAAAAGCAAGTTGAGTAAGTTGCCAGTAGGACTGGCAATTATATCCTGTGTTGGTATTTGGTCAAGAAAGCAGTCTGGAGATTGTTTCCACTCTCTGAGTCGGAGTAACATTGCTGAACTGACACAAACTGAAAAAGACTATCTTGTACTGTCCTTAATAGCATCCAGCTCCCACATCTACAAAGATGTTTAAAATAAAATAAAATAATAATGAACAAACCTTCTACTTCATACTGCAGAAATTTGTCCCTTTGTTGTTGAACAGCTGAATTTTTGTTTTGTATAGGGGAGAAAAAATTAGAAATAATTTTTAAATCAGTGGATGTCTGCTTTTTCCTGGTCTAGATTACGTCCATATCATTAGACATACAAGGATGAAATGACTCATCTTCTCTGCATTTCTCTCTTCGTTGCTTTGGCTATATTTGGATCACCTTGTAATCAGTTCAGAAGAATAAAAGTCATTATGGTACAAATCATTTGACTTATTTTAGACACTGATTTTGGCATGAAGTAAATTGTACTTCAGAAATTCTCCCTTCTCTACAAAATGAACCTCTGGTGACCAGTTCAACCACAACATCCTATGCTGTGGCTGTCTACAACTTTGCTAAACCAATCCCACCCATGTATCTCCTTCAGTGCTTATATCCAATGAAAACAGCTCTTCTAGGCTTTGAGTACAGTTCTGCCCCATTTCATCTTTATTAAATGGATGTACTTGCAGATGTTTAAACACAAGGTGGTCTTATACTTTCCAAAGGATTTAGGATAGCTTTTTAAAAACTCATTAAAAGTCTGTATTGAGTAGATCCTATTCACTGACCTGTTTGAAATGAAAATTTAGTTAGTATGATAGGGTTGAAGATGTAACATTCTTCTGCAAGTTTGAAATTGTTGAAGTAATTGTATTATTAAAATATTTGCTCTTTTGCTCCCTACAAGGTTTTTGATGGCCTGGAAGTCATTGTACAGAATCACGCTAGCCGTTAGTGCTTTGATTTCCACAATGCCTTTCTTTATTTAATAGGCCTGAAATATTGATTAACATTTACAGATTCAATTCCAAGCGTTTGCCAGGGGTTACAGAGAGCCAGAGAAAGCTGCTTGTGCCAGTCAAATTCTGAGGTGTAATGAAATCCCCTACTGTGCCTGTCAACTTATCCAGTGTACAGGTCATTTCCCACAAGGTCTGCAGTGTTGAAAGAAGCAGTTTTCACTTGAAACATTTTATAGGCAAAGGGAAAATATGTCTCCAGTATTGTATGCTTTATCCCTTTGTCTAATATTGAATAGGCTCATTGCTTCACATAATTTTTGCCCCCAAAGCTTTCTAAGTCAATAGAAGAAGAATGTTTCAGGTGGGCACAAGTCAAGACTCTCAGTGTAAATGCTTTATGGCTGTTGTCAAGGAATTTCGCAGTAACTAAGGCTAGAGATAGACAAACCTCAAAAGAACTGGAATGTCATTTCATTTGGTTCTTTTATTCTTTAATTCTTTTATGCTTCCAGTTATCACAAAGCTCCCTTTGAAATATACTTGCATCCTTCTTCCAACACTGTTCTCTTTCCTCATTTGATACTAAACCACAACTTCCCTTCAAATTCAAATCTCTTTCATATTTCAGCTCCAACACAAGATGGAATCTGTGCTATTCTATTACATCTATGCCTTTATCTGATTATTTTTTTATTAATTTATTTATTGCCGGTATTAGAATGCTTTTGTCTTCTCATGTCCTACAGAGAAGACAGAGAGTGTGCAGCAGCACATTCTCTTTTATGATTTCATTTTTGCTTCTACTATTAAATTTTAGAAACTTTTTGCAAAAATATATTGTTAATTTTTTTTTTTTTTAATGATGTTATTGTGAAGTACTTTGTGATGATCTATGGTCAAGCTCATTATCCAGGTTGAAAACAGTTCCTAGAACAGCAGTGCCTCTCATAAATCTATTTTTAGATAAACTATAGCAAGTGTTGTTATGCTAGGAGAGTAAAGCTGTTGGCTCTAATTTCTCACATGAAGCCCTAGTATCACAAGATCAAAATGTCTGAATGTGTTGTTTTGTCTTCTGTCTTCTTACAGGAAGGATGTGTATATTAGTAACAGCAAATGCTTCCAGTGCCTTAATTAGTCTAAGTAAGCTGACCTTAATTCAAAATGTTGGCTTTTATTTTCAAGTTTATGTAACTAGTATTTGTCTAGTTCCTCTACCAGCTTCATTTGCAACGGGAAATTTGCCCCTGATCCATGGTTGGATAGAAATATTCATGGATTCAGTTTCTTCAATGCTTTCTGAGTATACTTGAAAGAACAAAGACAACATCCATCTGACGATAATGCATCATATATTTCATATGTGAGTATCAGTGATTCAGGAGGGATTAAGTCCACTAGTTTGATTTAAAACTTTAGATATCTAAATGCTATGGGTATCACAAAAGCTGAAAAGGCTTTTTATCACAGACGTCTGATAAGCAAACTTTTACTGTTTGTCTTTCCACAGAAAGTACACATTTATCTCCCTCACATATGTTTTTATTTATTATTAGGTGCATTTGCTCTAAGGTAAGTTGCAAATGTGTAGGACTGATAAATAGTTTACCACCAGAGCCTTGTTTCCAATCACCAAGAATGACCTTCAGTGAGACTTTGGATACAAGGTTTCTTTGGCGTGCAATAAGAGCAATAGTATTTTCAGTCCTGTTGCTGAGAATCTCACTCCGGTCTGCATGAACACTTACACTTAAGAATTTAAATTCTTCAGTAATTTCATAATGCTACCAACAACATCTTTGCTGGAAAAGAGAATGAAAAAATCTTTCTCTGCACAAGATTAACGCACACAATTTTAATGATTCATCAGTGACTCCTAGGGATGTGTTACATTCTACTTATGGGGAAAGTGGAGTGACTAACATTCACAAATCCCTTTGGGATGGATTAAGGTGAAATAACACACAAAGTCTGTACACAAACATCAAATGTAATGGGAAATTTCTACAGAACAGCTATCATTGGCCCTCCCGCATTGGACACGGGTCCACTCAAGCTGCACAGTTCCACGGAAAATCAAAGCAAGCCTTTTACCACTACACAACTGAAAGAGAAAAAAAAGGAGAGAGAGACAAAGACAAAGGGACAGAGAGATCACCAATCCTAAATCCAGCATGGGACCTACTTGCAGAGGTGTTTGGTGCAAAGAGAGCCTCCCCTAGGCTTGTATATGTGGCTTGTATATGGGGCCTGTATATTCACAGGCCCCAGTTCTTGGATTTCTGGAACCTTCTCTTGTTCCTGTTCCAGGATTGACTGAGTGACACCAGGACCCTCTTGATGACTTGACTGTTTCAAGAGCATTGTTCTGAACCCTTTTTTTGCCTCAGTTCCTGGAGTGGAGTGATGAGGCATAGGCTAAATCAAGGGAAGACCAGGCTTTTCCCCAAGCTTATCTATCTCTCAGGGCATTGTTTGGAATCACAGTACAGTCACTTGAAGTGGAATCACATTTAAGATTAAAGTACCCGTATTTTGGTTTTTAATTTCCTGTTAGTTACAGTCAACAGACATTGTATCCAGAGAACAATTTAACTGACCAGACATGAAGAGTAGAGTTCAACTGTTTAAACTTTCAGAAGCTTAAATATCTGGAGCTTTTTTAAGTGCCTGAGGCACTCTTACAGGACTGACATATATAACATAAGATTTATGGGAGACAACTCTACTCTCAATCAGCAGCTAGATTCCAAGAAAGATGTATCTCAGAATCTAAAATGACTCAAGACTCTGCATTTCAACAACTGAACGCCTCCCTAGATAACTACGTAAGGATGAGCTGATAATCGGAGCAATACAAATGTCTCTGCTCTCAGACAGGGAGATATCCTAGAGCATTTGAGATGTGTAACATGTGCATCACTTGGACAAATGAGACAGCCCCAGTGCAAATGCAACTGTTAGCCAAATGGCATACACAAGAGAACAAATGGCAATAAACACATTAATATAGGTAAATTAACTTAGTTCTAGAACCCATTGACTGACTTAATTACATTTCCTTTAATTGTAACACTTAGAAGATGAGTAAACACTTGAAGACAAACTGTTCTGCAACTTTTGTGGCTCATCATGTCAATACAGATATTGAAATTTCTTAGAGTAACACTGCTGAAGTGTCCCAGGATAAGCTTGGCAGTAAGAAGTGGTTTTATGGATCTGTGAGTTTATAGTGGGCTCTAAATCAATATAAAATCCAAGTTACTTTATCTTCATTTTCTGTCAAGAACTGAATTAAACTGAACAAGTTGTCTTACCTTAGGCTCATTTCTTCCATTTGATGTTTTCAGGGAAAAAAAAAAAATGACAATTTTCCCCTTTGCTAAATGATGACTGTGTAGGAGGAACACTTCTCTACTCCTAGATGTACTATGTTCAGATTTCATGTGCCCTGCTTCTCAGTGCTGCAGTGAAGATGCAGCAACAGATAATCTGCGAATTTTGAATTCAGGGTTATGTTGTATATCTATTAACAGAGAAAGCTTGATTTCTCGTGTTGTAAAGACTACTGCAATGTTCCTCTACTCTTAATACCTAATTGTCACTCTTTATTTCGTAGTCTAAGTAAACTCAATCCCAATTCCTTTTTTTTGCAAAATTTATTTTTAAAAAAAGTCAATACTTTGCACTGGTTCTGTTATTCTTATGCCAGATCAGTGCTTCTTTGTCTCCTTGTTAGTGGTTTAATAGTCTTATCCAGGATGGATGGATGAAACTTATTCCATCTGATGTGCATGCGGTGTGGAGACCAAGCCACTGCAGGGCTGGTAGAGCTTGCTGATTGTTTTACGCCTGAGATAACCTTCACCTTTGTTCTAGGGTAGTTAGTTGTCATTTGTTCCTGCTTCCCAATTCTCTGCTCTCCTGATCTCCAAAACAACAAAGAGAGAGTAAAATGCAGAATGCTTTCTCATCTTTTACTGACCCAAAGGATTTGTGACTCAGTATTTCATCATCCTCAGATGAATTTAATTTCTTGATACATGCTATTCTTTTGCCCAGGGTTGTTAGTCCTTCAATATTGTTACCATTCTGCTATATATGAAGTAGTTAAATATTAATTAATGTAGGACTTGTGATATATATTTCCTCACAAAATTCCAACCAAAAGTATGATGGAGGTCTGCTTGTTTGGTTTTGGTTGTTTATTTTGTTGGGTTCTGTTTCTGTTTATTTTGTTGATTTTTTTTTCTTTAGTTTCTTTTGGTTTCCTATAGTCCATTGAAAAAGAAAGTCATACAAGGAGAGGAAACCAACAAGAGATTTTTGAACAAGTGACTTCAGAACTCTGCTACATCGCTGCATGGACAGACCATTTACCTAAGTGGACAAACAGACTTAATCAGGTCAGTGAAAAAGGAAAACAAATAGAAGTATAGAAAGCTTTGTGTTCAAAAGTCAGAAGAGTACTCAGATACTTTCCCTCTCCTGATTCAGGCCTTCATTTTAAAAAGAAAACACTATGTTTTTAGATGAAGTAAACTTTTTTTTTTTTTTTTTTTTTTTACTATAAACAAGAAAGCAAAAAAAAAAAAATGTATCTCAGTTGAGATCAACTCAAACATGATTCTTCTAAAAGAGGGTAAAGAGAAAAAGTAATAACTTAGTAGATCCCTAATGAAAAGAAGATAGCCTTCTGAAATTGAATTTCACCAGAATATCTCTGTCTCTCTTCTCATTTGAACAATCTGTGCCCAACCTATTCTGTCCTGACATTACTATGCATTGGCTTGCAGTGTCATCTCATCCAAGTCAACACCTCTCTACACTATCCCATTCTCAACTCTATACATCACAGAAACTTTTCAGTTACCTACCTCTATTTCTATGTTACACAGCTTTATGTTTCAAAATATTGTGTCAGTTTTTAGAATATCCTGAATTGGAAGGGACCCATAAAGAACACCGGGTCTAACTCCTGACTCCACTCAGGACCTCTCAACAATCAGACTGTATGACTGACCACTGTCCATATGCTTCTTGAACTCCAGCAAGCTCAGTGCCATGACCACTGCAATGAGGAGTCAGCTCAAGTGTCTTATCACCCTCTCAGTGAAGAACCTTTTCATGCTATTCAACCTGAACAAACACATCACAACCGTTCCCTCAGGTCCTGTCACTGTCACCAGTGCTGCCCCTCCACACTCTGTGAGGAGTTGTAGGCTGCCATGAGACCTTTCCTCAGTCGGCTCTGGTCTGTGCCAAGAAAACCAAGAGACCCTCCTAACACAGACCCTTCACCTTATTGTAGTCCTCTTCTGCATGTTCTCTAATGGCTTTATGTCCTTTTTGAACTGTGATGCCCAAAACTGCACTCACTACTGAAGGTGAGGCTGCACCAGTGCAGCACAGAGGACAATCACTTCCTTCAACAAGCTAGCAATGCCATGCTTGATGGAGCCCAGGATACAGCTGGCCTTCCTAGTTGCCTAGGCACACTGTTACTCATGCTCAACCTCCTGTCAATCAAGAGCCCCAAATCCCTTTCAGCATGGCTGTTCTTCAGCGTCACCCCATTCTGCATGTACAGCTGGGGTTGCCTCTTTCCAGGTGCAGATTGTTTGATGATTGCCCAGACCTCTGATTTGTCAAGGTCTCTCTGCAAGGCTTCTTTACCCTCAAGGAAGTCAACAGCTTCTCACAATTTAGTATTGTCAGCAAACTTGCTTAAAACACCTTCTAGTTCTGTATCTAAGTCATTTATGAAAACAAAAAAGAGAACTGGCACTAAAATGGAGCCCTGTGGAACCCCACTAATGGCTGGTCACATGACCTTATTTATTAAAACTCTTCAGACCTGATCTGTCAGCCAGTTGCTCACCCATCACGTTATGTTTATGCCTATCTGTATGCTGGATGTTTTTTCCAGAAGGGTACTGTGAACGATATCTAAAGCTTTACTGAAATCCAATAAGATAACATAAGCTGACTTTCATCGGTCAACTAGATGGGTGACCTTGTCATAAAAAGAGATTTAGTTAAAAAGGACCTTCCCCTCATGAATCCATGTTGGCTGTGATCTAAGATCCTATTGTCTCTCAGATGTTTTTTAATTACTCCCAACATAACTTTCTCCATAATTTTACCTGGCTGTGAAGTGAGACTGGCAGGCCTGTAATTACCAGGGTCTTTTCTTGCCTTCCTTGAAAACTGGAACAACCTTTGCCAGCTTCCAGTCAACTGGGACTTATCCAGATTCTCAAAAGCATTGAAAAATAATTTGGAGAGGTCTTATGACATTGGTCAGCTCTCTGAGTACCCTGGGATGAGTCCCATTGGGTTCCATAGCGTTATCTGCATCCAGATGGAGCAGCAAATTCCACACAAGTTCAGGGTTGGCTGGGAGTTGATCATTACTGCATAAATAGTCCTTCAGCTTGGGGCCTTGTATTTTTCTTTGCTTAGGAAAATAAGTTTTATTGAATTTAATTGAGCTTCAGTAGGCTCTAATGCTTGAAAAATTTATTTTTTATTTTTTATTTTTTATTTTTTTCAGAGCTGTACCTGCTTTGTCAATTACTTTTCCGGGTTCCTACTAATTTTATCACCCTAACCAACATGAATGTAACCCCCTCCAGAAAAATCATTTGCTTTTTACAGTAACTTTACAGTATTAAAGGCAAATCTGTAACACTTTTATCATGTTGACATAACAGCAACCCAAGATACCCCTGACTACAGCAATGCTGAGGGCATGAATTCTAACGTTTTGCTCTAGGCTAAATTGTAAAAAAAAAAAGGCTTTAGCAGCAGTGGTTGACCATATGCAGTGTAAACCAACTATGTTGTATTTAAACTCATGGCTTTTAATTAGATGTATGAAGGAGTGGGGACAGAACTGAATGTGATAAGGAAAAATCTCTGTTGCAAGTCAGAAATGATATTGACATTTGCATTTGCTCATCTCTGATTGTGACACCTCTAACTGGCATCTCTGTTTTCTGCTTTTCTTATGCTAGCCACAGTTTATTTCAATTATCCCTTCTGCCACCTGTTGACTTCTTGCTAAAGCTGTGTAACTCTTCTTTTTTTCTGTGGCTTTGCCACATTATTTTTAGAAGCCTTCTTCTTTCCTTCTCTACATTTGCCAGAGCTAATCATCACCTTTTTTTCGAATTAAAATAAGTTAAACTAAGTACATTACTTCCAAATGTACACATTTATTTATTTATTTATGGTTTTGTCTCAATGTAAGTCAATCAGAAAATTAGAAGCACAGATCTTACTGACTTCTGTGATGGTACTGTGTTCACGTATAAAATAAGAATGCTTCTGAAAGTCTCCCTCTGGGTGCTTCAGCAAGTACTTACACTGTAGAAACTTGCATGGAAGCAAAGATGTAAAAAAAATGTTTAATGCTCACAGATCCCTTCAGCTTTACTAGTTACGGAAGGTGTTATATCACTTCCAAAATTTGTACATTTTTACTCAGTTTGGAAAGGCCAATACATTTTAAAAGGTGAAATCTCTACCCTGAAGAGTTTTCTGTTTTGATAAATGTGTTACCAAGGGAAAAAGAAGACAGAAATCACAAGGTAGCTCTGTAATTTCAGCCTCCCTCCCATCACAGGACCCTTTCCTTTAATGCTCCATGACAAATTCAGTCTACCATTGATCAATTCCTAAATCAGAAGCAAGGAATCTATATCTTCTGGACTACACACAGCTTGAGATTTCATTTTGCATGACTCACGGTCATTTTACAGTGTGTGAATGTGAGGTGCATGCAAGGTGTTTGTAAAATCTATTTCTCTCTGAATAAGGGAGAAGTTCTCATGTCTGGTTTAAAAGCTCCTCTTGGAATTTTTCTACTGATGTCCATCAGATTAAATTAAACAGTGAATCCTGTTGGAGATTTTGAAATCCAATAAGCTTCTATGGATTCAGTTCATAAAAATGTTGAGACTTCTATATCTTCTGAAGAGCTGACTCTTTAGAAGATCAATAGCCTCTGAAATTAATTGTGATCTGGTAATCCACTCTGCAACGTACACAGAAAGCCAACCTAACATTTAAGCATTTACATAAATTGTTTTCTTGGATTGTTTTTATTTTGGACATTTTGTATATTAGAGCATTTAGATTTTTGGCCATGTGGATTTATCTTTTGAAAGTCAAGCAAGAAATCTAGAAATCTGAGAATACATCGTAAGATTAAAATAGATAGAACATAGACATAGATAGAAGATAGAACAAATACCAAAAGGCTTCTCTCCAAGTGGTAACTCTGGACTTATTTTACAGTTCAGGGAAACAAGAAGTCTTTCCTTGAGAAGATGTCTTCTAATTGGACATGAGTGAAGCACATCTTTGGGAGGGCTCTTTAGTTTTTACCCTTTATCTTAACAGAAAATTATACATATTATCCAAATCCCATTAAAGAGTTGTCATTTAAATGAATATTAGACTTAATTACATTAATGACTTAACCTTCTCAAGTGCCTGTTCACAGCCTATGGGAGTTTACATGTTCTGTATTGCAGAGCTAGGTGTTCAGTCATTCCATAAAGATTAAAAATGAGGCCTAAACATAGTCAGTATGGGATATTTTAATCATTCATTTGTGTTGTTCAAACCGGTAGTGATGTGTAGAACGAAAAATTAGACATTTAGGATCCTTGTGTGCCTTTCCAGCTTGGAATACTCTATGATTCTAAAATCTTATCATTGTTGAGGATATAGAAACTCACATTTTCCAAATTTTCCCTTACATCCCAGAAGGCCAAGAAGCTTAGTTCCTTTGAGATGAAAACTGAGATGATGCAGGAGCTGATGTGAGGGGTGGGGGAAACAACCAAAAACAAAGATAATGATGTTCAGGATGAAATCTTAAGATTTAACAGTATAGTGATTTGGACAACCATCAACTACAGCAGTTGATGAAAGATTTAAATTCTCCAGAAGAGAGTCACAAAACAGGGAAAGATGCTTCTGGCACTCCTTGGAGGGCATGTTTTTTGCTATTCCTTTTACACTTTAACACTTTAACAAATACAGTGGTGAGGGTGAGTCTAACATAAATGTAAAATCGTATCATTTAAAAAAAATAGAAGTGATTTCTTTCAGAACTAAAAAAATTAAGAAGCTCTCAAATAACTGCCCCAATATTAGGCCATAGCTGAAGGCAATTTTAAATTTGTACATCTTCTTGACTGCTATGTATTTGTTTTGCTCAGGTGTACCTGTGGTGTGAAGCTGATCAGTGTAAAAATTAGATGGTATTTCTTTACAAGGTGATAATTTGCAGGCATGAATTTACATTGTTTTGATAACAGCGTTGTTTTTTTTCACTTGTCATTTAAAAATGTTAGTTTTCACATGTACATATGAAATCATAAAACTTTTGAGAAATATGAACTTTTCTTTTTCTAATAAATTTTCTCACATTTTTAAGGTGAAACAATGAGGAAAAGCAAAAGGGAAAAGAAGAAAAGTTTGGGTGGAGTAGGGAGAAGGAAACTGTCTTTAAACTTTCATTATTTCTGTACTGAATTCATTTCATGCTAACTTTGTACTCTTTTTTTTTTCAGCCTTTTCTTCTCCATCTTGTTATATTTTGTAATTAGCATGGCTCAAGTTATAGAACATGTATACAGCATTAATATTCAGCATTCCCTTTTTTGGCAAAATGCAAATAAAACATATTTGTTAAAGAAAAAGATATGCAAATAATGAGTTCTATTTGTTCATTCAGAAGTTTGAAATATTAATATGATAATGGAGTAAAAGCTATTGCTAATTATTTTCTCAGCTCGATCATCAGAACAGCACTGCTTTTGCTAGAGATTCACCAAAACAAGAAATCAAAACATCAGCCTTGAACTTAAGAGCAAAGATGAAATCCAACTTCAGATTCATTGCTTAGCTCTAGCTTTACTCTTTGTCATGTCAGAACTTTCTAAATATTTGTTGAAACTGCTCTTGGGAATTCTCATGTTTGTTGCAAAAGACTGGTCATACTTATTCCAGTAAGGGAAAACATTGCCCTAGCTGTAAACAAAAAGCAGCTGGACTGTGCTGATGAGCTCCAGTGAGAGCGCAGTTTATGCACGTTTTGTTGTAGGTAGGCATTTGTGTATTGTCTGATTCTCTAGCAAAGTTTTGTTTTATCTTGGAGCTGGTACTCTCTGCACCAAGATGCATGCAAATAATCTTCCCATGAGCTCTTGGAAGAGTAAATGCACCACAAATAGAAGTAGTCACAAAAAAGAAGCTGCCTGAAAATTGGTCTGAGAACTAGTTGAGGACCAAAGAACAGCTGGACTGGGCAAGTCATGGCCACTAAGGCCCTTGCTGGAATCTGGAATATTTTGTTTCCAGGAGACACTTCTTGTCATCTTGTTCATGATTTGCAAATGGAATTGCTTTTTTTTTTCTTTCTTTCTTTTTTTTTCAGGAAGAAAGAAAAACAAAGCAAAACAAAAAACAAAAAACAACAACAACAAAAAGCACTAGCAATCAAAGCAAACAACCAACAACAGCAACAAATAAAACAACAAAGCCTTCCACATATCATCTTTACTGTACATTTGAGGACAAAAATAATAAGGCCAACTCAGTCTTCAGAGCAAAGTGAAGCCAGAAAGATAATTTTCTTCATCATTTTAAATGAATCTATTAGGCTGTCTTCATTATAAATCTTTCTGCATTTTTCGCAGTGGGAAATATGATGCCAGAGTAACATGCCTGTCAGATTTGTTCTGGTTTAGCAGCCTGACGATCAGGTCTTTAAATTAATGTAGGAACTAGAACAGTCCAAATTTATGAAAGATGCTTTGCTTATTACAAGTCTATGCTTGTGAAACACAAATCTTGATGTATCTTGGCTTTATTTAGACATATCTAATTGTTGGAGTCTTGAATTAGAGCAACTCAAATCTGACTTGCAGTCCTAAAACCTCTATTGTCTGTAGGAGAGAAGTACAGTTACTGCCCTAACATGCATGCCTCAGTTAAATGTGAAAAGATTGTTCAGATGAATCTGTGTATCTTCATCTATGATGACTATCCTAATAATATTCTGAAATGATGAATGTGTATATTTCCGAATAAATCCTTTTAGTTTGCCTGATGTGACACTTCTTTCTCAGTAGGCTACATGGTTTTTCCAGGGGGCAAGTTCAATCACCAAATAAACTGTAGACTGTAAGGATGCTTGGTTCTGATTTCTTGCCTAACTGAAATGCTCTAATTTAAGCAGTATGAATGCACTACAGTATGATTATTTGTTAGGGGAAAAAAAACAACAAAACAACTAACAAACAAACAAAAAAAAAAACCACAAAAAACAACCAGGCAAAGTTATGGAATATTGTTTTAAGATATTATTTTTAGCATTTGTTTTCTGATCTGAAGCTAATATACAGGTATTGCAAGATTAAGGCATTGATTTTGAGGAACAAAGCAAAGAGATACTGTAATGGTATATGTGAGCTACATTTACCCTGAGGCATTTACCATAAAGTGCAGTTTACTTTTTATTACATCATTCTGACAGCTGTGAATAGGAAAAGTGAGCATATTGGGATTGTTACTGGCAACAATAATTTGTGTCTTTTGATCGTGTGGTGGAAGGAGTAAGGTAAAAAGCTATCAGGATTTGTGAGCATATGCACATACATGTACAGACTGAGAGCTCCCTTGGTTCCATTTCGTTTGCAAGACAAGAGAGACAAAGTATTTAAATGAAGTGTTCTTTTTTTTTAATAGGGGAAGGAGAGTGTGTTGGGAAGAAAGAAAAGAAGGAGGAAGGGAAAAAAAGAAAGAAAAAAGAAAGAATATAGGAAGGAAGAATGGGAGAAAGGAATGAAGGATCGAAAGAATAAAGGAACAAAGCAAAAAGCAGCGGAGATCAGAGGCTGAGCTTTTTCTACATACTTGCCTGGAGAACTACACATAGGTATATTTGATGTGCAGACACAATATAAAATGACCTTCTACAAATGCCCTGGTACACAAAACAAGAAAAATCCATCACTTTAAATGTCTGGAAAAGTTTGTTATGATTTGTCTAGTCTCCGTGGAGCATCTTTCAGCTAAAGAATGGTAAATAATTGATCAATTTTCTATCGCCACCTATGAGTGAAAACATAGAACTGCAAAATATCCTTCTATGTGTAACAAACATATATGTGCTGGCTGTTCACTTATTTGAAGACACATATACACCTGTTTGAGATGAAAACCACAGTTTTTTATCTTTGAAGGAGATATGTCAGTTTTCAGCACATTCAGGCTTTTTTGTCTATCTATCTGGGTTTATTTGTGATATAAAGCTTCAAACCTAATTCAGTATTTCATCTGTCCTGTCCTTACTGTCCTAAGCTAAAAAGTAGGTGTTGTATAGTCAAAGAAAGAGAGAGGCTTCTGTTTAGGATATAGGTATGTGATACATGACAAATAGTATAAAATATAGAACTCAGATTTCTTCTACCCAAATTGTTTCCAGAATGTGAAGTCTAAGATATAGATAGAAACTCAACAATCACAGTTGCAAGAGGGGAGAAAGAAATAGAAGGGAAATATAGGTGAAAAAATTGCTCAAAACAGCAACAGTTCAAGTCAGATAGACAAGAAGACTTGAGAGAATGTAAAACTCAGAGTGGTTGGACAATGGAGGTAAATGACATCTGGAGATAGGGCAGGACATGCAGGAGAAAAATGGGTCTTGCTGCTTAATGTTAACGGTTCACATGGTCACTCTGTAGAAAGGACTGATTCCTGTGAGCTGGCAGCAGCAGGACTTATGGAAGAACTATATATACTAAATATACGTCAGGATTGGCCCATGTGTCAAGACACTTCTATAGGATTCAGAAAACCTGGATGTAATATTGAATCACAAGTTTCCAGTGTGATTGTGAATAAAATAAAATAACTGTGGGCCCAGATCATGGAAGAAATCTGTCAGGATTCATTAAATGAATGAAACCTCTACATCAGAGACATCTTTTTATGAGCTTGTCTCCCACAGCTCCTGAATGCTCATTGAGGAAATGCGGACAGAAGTAGGGGATGAATCATCTGTATACATTTGGGTAGATGACTTGCTTTTGAAAAGTGCCTATTTTTCCCAACGTCTGTGAAGGGCATCAAGGGTCATGGGCTCACATGGAGAATCTTGAAATAATCATTTGGTTACCTCCTCCTATAAATGAGGAGAAAATGGCACTTTCCACATGTGATTTATTTCAGTTATTCCAAGCACATGTCTAAATCGCCTTCTGGAGTTACCTTTTATTTCTATATTTAAAGAAGAAGTCAGTCTGAGGGCCCTCGCTGCAAGAAAGACATTGAGGCCTGGAGCAGGTTCAAAGAAGCGCAACAAAGCTAATGAGAGGTCTGAAGCACAGGCCTTATGAGGAGCAGCTGAAGGAGCTGGGATTGTTCAGTCTGGAGAAGAGGATGCTCAGGGCTCATTGCTCTCTATAACTACCTGAAGGGAGGTTGTAGTGAGCTGGGGGTCGGCCTCTTCTCTCGTGTAACTAGTGATAG
>JAOWBP010000001.1:4681899-4691974 GCA_028571105.1 Tragopan temminckii
GAGGAGAGGAGAGGAGAGGAGAGGAGAGGAGAGGAGAGGAGAGGAGAGGAGAGGAGAGGAGAGGAGAGGAGAGGAATTATTATCTTTACCTATTTGTCCATATTACGTTCCAGTCTGTTACAGGGTTCATTTCTTTTAGGATATTGATGACTATCTGGACTCTATTGTGTCTTACACTGAAAGACTCCAATGCCTGCTGTCTTATCCCTCCTGACTGCCAGGCAGAAATAACTACTCCTTCTGTTTTTACGTCTCTAAAGAGGAAGTACACTATCTATCTATCCTAGATTTTTTGCTTGGAATGTAGAGGACTTCTCTAATTCACTCCTAGCTTAGGCTGAACAAGCAAGTGTGTCGACTAGCTACCCAATCAAAGCTAGAAACCTATCCAGGACTGTGAACTTGGCTGTCCTAATGAGATCAGCTGTATTTTTGCCAAATTTACTATTTGCTACTTCCCAGTTTATAGTAGTCCCAATCCTAGGCACAAAAGGTATAAATGAGCTCAGCCGTTTTGATATCTGACACAATGGCATTTGATCTGAGACCTTCAAAGCTACAAGTATGACCAACTGTCTTACATTGATGAAACATGCTCACTACAGACAAGCACAGAGGAAACCTGCATCGCTCACTTACGAGAGAGGTGATGTGAAGATCTCATCTGTCTTGACACCTCTAGGGAAAAGAACAAAACTTACTTTTCAAAAGAAAGAGAATGTTAAAACCTTCTTTCTCAAACTCGATCTTCAATTGGCATCAGTGTAACTCAAATGTAATCTCCCTTGTACAGCCTCATTAAGTCTTGACTTGCTTAAAGGAACATGTTTAAAGAATCTAATGAGGCACAGCACAGGTGAAGTAACCAACTAATTTTAATATTCTGGCCAATACTTGTGTACAGCTTGACTTGAAAATCATCGGGTGCCTTTGATGAGAACATCTGCAATCCGTGGTGATGAACACCCATGGACATATTTTACTGTGCTGTGCAGCCCCAAAAATCGCATGGAAATAATTTATATAGTAGTAAAGAAGATATTTATAATTGTGCTAAAATACAAATCTTTATATTAGACAATTCTTTCAGTGAAATTCTTAAAGCATTGCAATCAACAGCAAAATATCTTTTTCCATTTATTCTTGTCCGAAAGCGTAAACCTAGTCTTTTATGATAATGCTTGTTTTACAGATTTGAAGGAAAAGTATTCCCTACTCTTTTACTACTTGGAGAGCAGATGACAACTTCATTTTCTCATGTAGCATAAGCAGTATGTATCAGTGTCAGGCAGAAGGTGTTCCTTGGCTGGAAAATCTCCAGTAATCACAAGAGAAAGCCAGAGAGAGAATCAGCAAAGTAGCAATGACAGAATGGTTTTGTGTTTTTTTGTTTTGTTTTGTTTTTTATTATTTCTCGCAGCTATTAGGTCATTGCCTTGCTACATGACTACCCATTAAAAAGATGTAGTCAATTTGACCTTCTGAGGCTTGAAAGCTTACTTTTACTGACGTTATAGGTTATCTTGCAGTAGTTTGAATCTGTCAAATAAGTCTTAATTACAGAACTATTACTGATGATACTAAAAAATATCAGATTTATTAAAGAATTGTTTCTCCTCTTTAAATACTGCTTTGTCTGACGGTCTCAGCTCTTTCTTGAAGTACTTTCTAGAAGGGAACCTGCAAAAAAATATTTAAAGTATTATACCTCGCTGATAAATAACCTCAAACTGTCAAGAAGTAGCAAAGGCTTTACTGGGTCTGGAGCAGAGCCTTTCCTTGGGTACTCTTTTGTTCCCTGTATCCATTCCCCCGCTGAGCATGGAATATCAATCAGTAAATTTATAGCCTCATCAAACTTGAGCACTTGCTCCTAGGTTTTAAAAATGCCAACTGTTGCCTTCCCTAGGGAGATAGTGTTTCACAGAGCTGATAAGAGATTCTGAATTGCGAAACTGGGACTGATTTGAGGGTATTAGTTTGGAGATCCAGAATTGAGCTGGAGTTAATTTTAAATTAAGAGTGTAAATAAAGAAAAAAGTAAAAATATTGAAAATATGATATAGATTTATATGGGATTATGGCAAGAATAATACTTTATAACCAAATAACTTCAAAAATACTCAAATGATATGGCAGTTCAAGGACTGCTGTTCTATAATTTTCCTATTTTCCTGTGTTCCTTTTTGTCTGTTAAGAGCAAACTATCAATGCTAACAGAAACATGGACTTGCAGAGTGATAAAATGTGGGAAGATTTTGGCTTGAAGAACTGGCCACCAAAAAGCTGTCTTTTGTGAGTAACAGAATTATTAGCTCAAACCTTGATGCTTGGCTAAACATTTTTATTCAGGTACAGTTTATCAAAAACCTCTGTTGTCTCCAGCAATCCTTTCTGAGCTCACCTGAAAAATTTTAATCTCATTAGCACATTTCCCCACACTTAGTCCTAGTGTGGTCCTGTAGAGGACAACTATTCAAGCAGAGTACAAGGACAATATCTCAGAAGGCATGACTGGACAAGTGAGACCAGAGAAAGTAGGCCATAAGCTGGAAGTCCTAACATGAAATATCTGCATTTTTTGTTTCTATTTCCACTTCTTCCCAGATGTGACATATGGCATCAGCAGTTGTGGAAGAAATCATGAGATAATGCTTCAGTTATTATGAGCATACCTCAGCTTTTCTTGCCTCTCCCTACCATGGCAAACCAGAGTGCCTTCTGCTGTATAAATAAATCTTTGTCATCACTAGCACAATCTCAGAGCCAACAAATAATTTAACCTTATCATTACTCTGGATAAATATATATATATATATATAAACAGCAAACTATTTTCTCTTCCCAGTCCATTCAGTCTATCAGTGTCCTAGAGAACTTGTTAAATGTGCAGGGAAAGGCAATTGCAATGTGCTGTAGTACACTTAATTTTACCATGAGTGTTATTTCTGATTTTGGGTGTTAACACAATTGAGGTTTTGACACAACCACTGTAATGGATGAGTAACTGGAAAAGGCAGAATAAGAAAAAAACTAGAAGCAGCAGATCTGGTGGAATTTTGCAGCAGCAGAACTCTGATGGGAGAGGTATGGCATTTATGCCCTTGTCTAACATGTCACAAAGCACTGAGACATTTCAAAAAGCATTCAAACTTGAATACATTTGATTTAATTTGAGTAAATGGATAAAGAGCACGGCTAAGATACACAAATCTAGGTGTGTACATTGAGGTGCCTACACATTACCTAGAGTATTTAAAGATGCTATAGTCAATGGACATCTAATCAATACAGTTAGTGAAGTTTACTGATCTTGCGGAATTGACTAAATAGAGGTTGACAGTATTTTTCATGGAGATTGTTATTTTTCAAGACTGCTAACTGTATTGACTGTTACGTGTGTTAAGACTCATTCAATGACACACCCCCAATTCCTGATGCCATTCAATATGAACTAAGGAGTTCAAATCATTAGCTTGGCCTTAGTAGATATAACATAGTGCTTATGGGAGATCTGTGTCCTTCTGAACCAGCAGCTGGTAAAGCAGCAGGGTAATCTAGGGCATCTCAAACATCACTGTACCCTTATGTGAGTAATCAGTCACGCCATCGATCTCCACTTTCTACAAAGAAAGCTTAAACTTACAGCTGTCATAAAGATGCCTACATATAGAAAATGTATACCCCAAAATGCAGGTGTCCATTTGGTTATTCAGACACAGCCATCAAATTCCATTTGATATTTCCCTGGATATCCCATCTGACACTCATCTGCCCTTCCAGAAAAGTATGGTTCTCCCACGGGTCTTGCATTACACCTTCCAGACATGTACAGATGTTCTGGATACCCCAGGGCATCTCAAACGACAGTAAATGCCGAGTCTGAGGCAACTAAATCAAATCCTAAGTGAAGGTTGTATGTGTCCCTATCTGAACCATCTGTCTAGATTTCTCCTGTTGTCAACATAATCTCTGGAATTTAAAGTACAAACTACTTGACCAAAAGCAAGTATTTAAATTAGAGTGTGATTATTAACTTTTTCCTCTTCTCCCTTGAATTTTCCTTTGGTCATTTAGTGGAAGTAGAAATACACGTACAAGGCTACTGCCTTGATTACTGTTTTGAGTAGGTGACATTTCATACGTGTAGTTCAAGTGGAAATCATCTTACAAGAAGGCCATAGGAAAGTTGGGTCCTTTATTCTTGCTATCTAGGCACTGGTAGTGGTTATATTTGAGCCCAGATAATAAGATTTACACATGTGAATGGAAGTAAAATCTGGTGAAGAATAGTCTAATGAATTTATATTTTTGTTTGATGTAGTGAATAGGCTCTTAATCTCTAGTAAAAAGCACTAAATCAGTTTATTTAATTATGTCTTCTTGGAATTAAAATTGAAGCAATCTTTTATTGTTCATATGTCATTCAAGTCTGGAGAACCTCTCTTCCAAGTTTTTCTGTTTCTTTGACTGTCAGAAGGATCAAAATCACATGTAATGAAAAATGAATCTGCAGATCTTGACTCTCAGTATTTCACAGCACTAATTTGGCATTCTTTTGCTTCTTCTTGGTAAACAAAGTGGCCTTTATGACTTGAAAACTTGACAAAAGTTTTGTAGAAATAATACTTGTAGCTTTAGATTTTGCAGTTAAGTACTGTGTATTGTTGTTACTATTTTTTTTATTATTAATATAATGCAGAGGAAACCAAATTGAGTGATTAAACTCTGACCTGTATCTGTAGGAAGCAATTTGAACAACCTCTTTTAAGAAGTCTAGCCTTCTTTGTAGCATGCACATAGCTTTCATTAACATTAAATACAGTTACATATGCACACCAGGGCATAAGCTTCTGAGTATATATTAATTAGCTAAGAAATGATCTCATATTTATTCTCCTTGAAGTTAGTGTTTAGGAACTTCATTTTGGCTTGCCACCTTCACAACTTTTTGAGAGTATTTTTCTTCAGTTTCCTTTAATTATTTCAATTAGCAAATTTCTTCAGTGACCTGCTTCAGCGCGTGTAGCCATTTAAAAGAAAGAAGATTCTGTATTGTAACCACAATAATTTACTTTTCCTCCATTCCTCTTTATAGACCAATCTCTATAAAACATTACCAATATTTTAACACTGCTTAATTAATAAGATCAGAGGAAATTAATTCTGGGTCTGTAGTCAAAATTACTTTGTGGTTGTGGGATTGTATTTTGGAAGAAAATGCAGATTACTTCTTCATGTCTCAGATGGTCTATCCAAAAAACGCTGCTTTCTTTTGTAGCAGTTAACCAATTCAAAACATCAAGCTGTGAAAATAAATCAACATAGTGATACAAGGGGCTAGCATTTTACATTAATCATATCTTCTAAATGGATCACTTACAAATAGAAATAACTTAATTACATTTGGATTTGGGTTCAGGATTCCCAACCAGCTTTTCCAAATCACAGACTTAATCCAAACTATAATTTGTGAGTGTTTCCAATCAACTGCTATAATATTAGAGTTAAAAGTGCAAGTGCTTACTAGAACTGATAATAACAGTTCCAACAGTATTGGAAATGAAATTCATTTTGTCTTATTTAGATGTCAATGATGTAAACGTCCACTGTAGATCTAGTTTCCTGAACTCTCTGGGAATCAGCAGATGTATTATGCAATATACCTCATTCCCTTAGATGTCAACTGGGGGGGAGACTATAAGCGTTGTAAGAATGTTCTAAGTGTGAGTTAGTTAGGACTAGACAACTCCCCAAGTCCCTTCTAACATGAAGTATCTGTCAATCTTTTGAACCTCTGAATAACTATTTATCTATTTCTTTCTTTTGACTGCAATAATAGTTTTGCTGGTTCTCTCAAACAAAGCAGTTAGGTTAGTTCAGACAAAGCAGCTAAAGGTTAAGTGAGATGTCATCTATCTTTTACTTCTTGTGGAGATATTCAAAATAAGAGAAAGATTCTTTATGACTGTGTAATCAGCTTAAAAATTAGGCAGTAAGCTCATTCTTTCTTATCTGATATATGAATTGGAATCTTTGGAGCTGATGTTTTCTAATTTTGCAGGCATGCAAAAGAGATGAGTTATGCATTCATCTCTTGTAGGTTGAGTTTTGGCTCAAACATGCAATGGTTAATTCCAGAATCAGGGAAATTTGCCCACCTATTCTATACTTATTCCTCTCCTTTATTTATTTTTTTATTTCTCTTTGTTTAAGTTAAAATAATACTGCCCTTTACTTTCAGGCCCTGATAGTGCTGCAGGCTTAAACAGAAAGAAGGCAAAGTTAATTAATTTTTCCTTTGGGAACTACCCTTTGGCCTGAAGACAGTTATTTTAAAAATAGCTTCCCTCTGTCTGATGCCAGTATTATCACAGATACAGTTCTCAGCTTGACTGTCCAAATCAGAAATGAAATCTTTGTGTTCAAGAGATGAATTCTGTATGTGCTGCTTCCCTGTTGTGTTCAGACAAGTTTTTTCCATAGGCTGCATGGCAAGATTCTGTGGGTATTGTTTTGCTTGGTTTCTGTATATTTGATCATGCTTGTCATACAAGAGTAAAAGCTGAGGGCATGATGCTGATGAGCCTTGAATATATGTGTATAAAACTGATGTTCTGCTTTCCTGGATCTGCTCAGAAAGTTTTGGCAGGCTTGTAGCACTTGAATTTGTATTTCTTTAACAGAAAAAGAAAAACAAAACAGCCAAGCAAACATAGTTCAAATATACTATTGGGTATGTCTGTTTTCTAGAGACCCCTATTAGCTCAGAAAAATCCTTCGAGATCCCTACCTCAGCTTAAGCTTTCAGTAAAATGGGCATCTGCTTGTTTTAAAGACAGGCTCACTGCAATCACAGGAAGGGATACTATGTGCAGGCGACATGCAGCTCTTCCCAGAGTTGGCACAATTTTACTGAGCACTTGAGAAAATGGTTGGTTTCACCCCTCTTTGGAAAGTGGGAAATCCAGGCTCATAAACTAAAATTTGTATTTACTGCTGTATGTCAAGATACATTAACTCCCACTGAGTATAAGAAAGAATTGCAAAACTTATGTGCGTTTTACTGTAGCTTATTTATATCACTGTCCTGGTACTCAAAAACTGCAGTGTGTGCTAAACTACAGCACATGTTTCCCATTTATCCGGAAACTCAGATCAAAGGAAAAGTCCATATGCTTAAACATCTGCCATGATGCTATATCAGAACAAACCTTTCTTCAATTACGTTTCAAGTTGGTGCAATGCTGAAAAGGAGAGCTATGAACTTCTCAGGCCACACAGAAAAGGTGAGTAGTGGTTGAACTGTCCATTCAAAGAAAGACTCATTGATTTTGAGTCTTAACTTTTCTCTCATCTTGTTTCCCAGAAAGTGCTACACAAAATTATAAGGACTGAGATTTTAATATTTAAGCCACTGAAGAACAATGAAAAAAAATCAAGTTCATTTATGTGATTGCCAGTTTGTATACAGCTGTATAAAAGGTAGTGCATTTCAAGCTCACTTTCTTTATAGGGATGTTTTGATGATTAATCTTTGTGATTCATTATGAGATCTTTAGATAAAAGATGCTATGTAGTATTCCATAAGGCCTCACGCATGAAAGCATCATTAATAATTTAACAATAAAAATATGGTTACCCTAGAGGCTGTCAGATACCTCTGGTGGTAGAAATATCTACACAAATAGGTACTGTAACATTGATAGAATAATTTATTTGATGAATTTCTCAGTATTTTCAAATACACTTGACAGTGTCTTTCATTATTCACCTAACTTGCATATCACTGTTAAACTGTTAACTCATGAATGTAAAATGCATACTATAAGTTTTCAGAATTTCACTTAGCGATGAAAGGTGTTCAGAAAATGTGTAACACTTACCCAAACATTCTATTAAGGGATACAAAATATAAATATTATAACAAAATATTATAGCCGTTTCTGAAAATTCTCTTGGTGAGGACATTGGACCAAGAGCTTTCCTAGTATATAATTAAAAGACTCAGAAATTGCTATGGGAAGTATCACTAGCTTTCTGATGCTAGAAAATGTGACTCAGTCGACAATGCAGCTGCAAGTTATCCGTACTGAGTTATGTCTTCCATTATGTTCAGGATATGAAGTGTCTTGAAGATATATGATTGTACTGAAATGCATACATTCAGAGATAATTCTGAAAACTCACATTCATCCACCATATAGAAACCGTTTGGTCTGGAACCTTATCATATAAGTCACACCCTTCAAATCCATATCACTCCAATTTAGAGACAAGGGTGTGGTGGGGGACCGTGTCAAAGGCCTTGCAAAAGTCCAGGTAAATGACATCAGTTGCCTTCTCTTTGTCCACTGATTGGTGAGGCACAGTCTGCCCTTGGTGAGTCTGTTCTGGCTGTCTTGAATCACCTGCTCATCCCTCATGAGCCTTAACATGTCTTCCAGGAGGATCTGTTCCATTAATCACTGAGGTGAGGCTCACCGGCCTGTAGTTCCGTGGGTCCTCCTTCCTCCTTTTCTTATACATGGAAGTGATGTTTCTATCTTTCCAGTCACCAGGAACTTTGCCTCACGGCCACGACTTTTCAAATATGATGGAGCAGCTCAGCAACCACATCAGCCAGCTGTGCTAAGACCAATATGAAGCATTATATATAAATAGTCGTTAACTTTGTTTTGGCTGGAATTTTAGGGTGATATTTGATAGGTCAAGGTTCACAATTTATCTGTGAAGGAAAATGACTGTAATAGAGAGAATTGGCCTGACCTAACATCTACTGTAGAGATATGAGTTTATATAATGGCACCCAATCTTTCCTGCAGCAATCTAGACTATGTACAAACAAGACTTCTACTAGACAAAAAACAGGCACGGGCAAATTAAATGACTTCTTCAAGGTAATAAAAAAGGTTACCAAAAAAGGTTTCTTTCCAAGGTAGTCTTGAATGTCAAATCACCCAAAATGACTTTTAATGCTACAAACCCATCCTTTTGTGGATAATTGGCTTAGCTGAAATGGTTAAGAGGCCTTTAGTAATAGGTATGGTGAGACTGAAGATTTCATCATATAAAACTGTCAAATACTCAGTAATCTCTAGTATTCAAATACACTGCTATTAAAATATTCCGTTAACAAGAACAACATTGTTTTATTTAGTAATAGAATAAAGAATAGATGTGACTTATTTGTTTTTGCTTCTTTTCACAGATGATTACATAGTAAAGTTGAAGGAGACCCTATTTTTTAGCACATCAAAGCATTTGTTTTACTATTTAATTCTTTGGTACTGGCTCTCCTGAGGCCTCTGCTGCTATGAGCTAATGCAAATTCCATCAGGAAATCCAACGGGCTTAGTAAACACTGAATATTAATTCAAGATGTTTTTGAAAATGCATAAACAGCATCAGTCCCAAAATCCAGAGCAGAAGCAAATAACAATGATAAATTGTTACGTCAGAATTTTATGTGGAGTGTTGTTTTGGCCATAAAAATGAGCTTTTTTCTTGCCGTGTTGAATGATCATGTTGTGCTATTCTAACACATTAATTCTAAATGGTTGAGACATATCCTGGCTTTCCCCAAGTTATACCCAGGGTTCACCCAAATTGCTAAGTACTGCTTTTCCTGTGTTGACTAGAATCACCCATGAAACATATTTTTTAAAAGAACTAGTTTTGTGATCAAGGACACAGAATAGAACTTGGGAAGCATACAGTTAGTCTTCAAGCTTTATCAAGCATTCTGATTAAGTTATAGCACTGCTACTGTTCACCTATAAATGCTTTCCTTCTCTGGTCTTGTCTAGATAACAGATGACTTAGTAGAAATGCTTTCCATACTTCAGTTAGCAGAAGATCCAACTGTCAGCTGTTGTTGCCTAGAAAAATGTTTTCAGATCATGCCCAGCCTAAAACAAATTTCATTGTGAAAATCAGAACAACCAGAATTCAGCTAAGAAACTTTCCAATCTACAACTTAAAAACAAGAAAATACTTGTCACTGCCAGATGTTCCAACATCATCTCTAAAGTGCCTGATTTTCAAAATGCAGTTTGTGGCTGGTATCAGAATA
>JAOWBP010000001.1:4692074-4746739 GCA_028571105.1 Tragopan temminckii
GGGACATTTCTTATATAAAATATGATTTTGTAAGCAAGGATCTCTCTTAAGGTCTGAAAAGTATCTGAAAGTTTGAGCTTCTGTTATCCAGGAAAATCCTCAAATTCTGTTAAAAAATACTCTTGTATAGAGTGTAAGCAAAGTTTACACTAAATGTAGAAGATCTAATGATATACAGAGACTCATCTGATGGTAGCAGATGATACAGAGCAGTACTTGTTCTCTGGAGAGCACAGCTACTATCTCTGATATTCTAAAGATTAAAAAAAAAATGGCAATTTGAATATTTTATAGGCATCTAACCTCAGCTAATGCCTGGATTCTTTCTGGCAGTCCACAGATGAACTCATGCTCTCTCACAGCTCATTGCAGACATTCACATAAATGCCTTGTGAAACCACTAGCAATTGCCCAATTGTCCAATGTGACAATCAGAGCTCTTGAAGCCACAGGTTCCACTTTGCAGGATGGAAAAGAATTGTGATGCACTCTGACAGCAAAGGAACATCATTTTCTTTCTCTATTAACCTTCCTTTTGGAGAAACGGAAAGATGCATGATGTTTCCAGGGTCTATTGACAACAAAAGCAGTTTGGTACAGAGTTGTACTCAATTTTTCTCTAAATATAAACTCAGACCCAATATTACTGGTTATATCAGTTCCACACCTGGGTATATTCTGACATAAGGTATTTTGAGGACAACAGTTTCTGCACTGCTTTTATAAATAATAATTCAACTTTATTTCTCTCATACTGTCAGTTCTAATTTGGATGAAATATTAAACAACAAGGACACCAAAAACTTTTAACTAATAAATACTGTTTAGTCTTTAGTTTACAACTAATTAAATACTGCCTTTTTAGTAGATTACTTGTACAGTTATGTATCTTCCATTCCTCCCAGACAGAGCAATGAAGGCTAAAGCCAATGTTGCAGTAGTTATAAAATCATTTGCTGAATTTCAAAAATAGACACTCATACAATCACAGAATCACAGAATTGCAGCGGACCTCAAGTGATCATTGAGTCCAAGTCCCCTGGTAATGCAGGCACCCTACACTAGGTCAAACAGGTAGGAGTCCAGATAGGTCTTGAATATCTCTATGGAAGAAGACTTCACAACTTCTCTGGGCAACCTGTTCCAGTGCTCTGCCACCCTTACCATAAGAAAGTTCTTCAGCATGTTTGTATAGAACTTTCTATATTCAAGTTTTGGGCCATTACTCCTTATCCTATTGCTACGCACCACCAAAAAGAACCTGGCCTCATCCATTTGCCTCCCATTTCCCTTTAGAAATTTATAAACATTTTTCAGATCTCCCCTCAGTCTTCTCCTCCCCAGGTTGAACAGACCCAGGTTACTCAGACTTTCCTCATACGGGAGATGCTCCTGGCCCTTTATCACCATTGTGGCCCTCCGTTGAACTCCTGGGTGATCCCTGTCTTTTTAGAACTGGGGAGCTCAGAAATGAACACAGTAGCCTGAATGTGGCCTCACCAAGGCAGAGTAGAGAAGGAGGATCACCTTGCTCAACCTGCAAACCACACTCTTTTTAATGCATCCCAGGATATTATTGGCCTTCTTGGACACAAGCGCATACTGCTGCTGCTCATGGCCAACTCTGTAGAAATAATTCTGGTGTTCAAATGCTAATATCAGTCAATGACAACTTTCTTCTATTTCTGAAATAAATTTAAAAAACAAAAAAACAAAAAACAACAAAAAAAAAAAAACCAAAAAAGGATTCAGTCTGATTTGTTTTGCTTTTTGTTTGTTTGTTCCAAATGAAATGTAATAATCATTCTTCTGATAAGTGCAAAATCTAAGTTAAAATACTTCTTATATAAAATGTTTCAACTTTTTTTTTTTTCAATTTTGGTTTTGACAAAAAAATGAGAGATTTCTGGGAAATTTAGACAGAAAAGGAAATGTACTCTTCATTTCTCGTGCTAAGAATGTACTATAATGAGTATCAGGTAGAAAAGCAATGACAGTGACAGATGTATTAAGCTCCCTTGGCCACCTTGGGAATCATTAGTAGGGATGATAAAACTAAAGATTCCAGCCTGATGTTTTGAGCAGAAAATTTCTGTATTTTCTTAGAATCCAGAAGTAAACTATCTTTGTTTCAGTATATGGGTTGAATTTTAGTTACCCAAAAGATTTATAGTTTTGCAGGTGAATATTTGTCCCTATTTTAAATATTTTTTATTAACTTCTGTGGATTCTTAGCATCTCCAATGTCCCTTTTTTCCTTTAAAAGTATATGTGAATTTATGTAAGCCATCCACTCATGGAAGTCGTCACTGAACAGAGTCCAGAGTACTTTAAATACAGAATGTAATGCCTAAGGAATTTTTCAGACAAATTGAAAATGTTACTAATCTACTATCACATTTTGACCAATGAAAGTCACAAAAGACAGTTTCATGCAAGAAAAATTGTGATATTAAAATTAATACTAAAATGATTCCATTCCATTGCACAGAAACAGTAATTTTGAAATACTTAGGACTACTCAAAGATAATTTAAAAATCTGCATGTCTTATATCAGATGTGTGTATTCAAGTCCAAATGGATACAACAAAAATCCACTGTTTGTGTCAAATTAAAAAAAAAAAAAAAAAAAAAAAAATCAATTTAGGCTCTGAGGAGAGAATTTGGTAGCTTGTACTATCTACATCCAAAGATCAACAGATAATATGTATGTACCCTTAGTGGAGGTGAATAATTGGTTTCCATATTTCACATTTTACTTGAAAGATGTCAGTATTTTTTATGGTGGGATGGTCTTTGAAAAAGCATTCTGGACTAGGAGTGGTTCTGTTTCCAAAAATGTGTCTTGTATAGTACAATAAAGATAATAGGTACATTTTGGTTCTGCAAGTAAATTCTCGAAGCTGAAGCACTGAATTAGAATGCAGGGTAGAGTGTGATCTTTATTTTGCTTTAACTCAGAGGAATTTGCTAGAAACGTAATACAGTCTATATACACTAGTTGTACATAGACACATATGTATTATATGAGGAATAATATAACAAAAAGAGAACCAGGGTACAGGAAAGATTCATACAAACTTTACTAGTGTTTGATAGAAGTTATTCTGTATTTAAATGATTATACACTTTTACGTCTGAAAATGTCATAAAAAATTACTTAAATTTTTTTTTTCAACAGCCCTCGGAAGTGAAAACTTTCATTTCCTTTTCACAGAATTACAATGGAGAAAGACTTGTCCTCGTCACAGTAGAGGTTTGTAAAAATCACATCCTACTTTGAGTTCCATCTGCCAGAGGACTCTTCCTGCCACTCACTGTTCTGTGATGGTATTAGCTTGATCTGTCATTACATACAGGTTGAAGATTTGATCATGGTAGTCCTTCTTACTAAAATAATAATCACTCCATAGGTTCTCTCCTCTTTTCTCTTTATTTTAGCTTTAGTTTTCATACTGCTATATTTTCCCTTCTCTTGTTACTGACTTCTGCTTACACCCTCCTCCTCTCTTTCTCTAAGCTTTTCAAAAAATACCAGTATTTAAGTATTTGAGTATTTGTATAAATTAGTTATTAGAAATAACAACTAGGCTCAAGGAATCTTTTACCAGATATTTTTCAGAAAAAAATTGTTTCAGACTGAGAGGAAACATATAGGAAAGTGTAGGAAATACAATGTTCAGATATTTGTGTGTTCTACTTTGGTTTGGTTTTCTAATCACTCCTGTTTATACTGTTTTGCCTAGCTGAACATTAATCTGTATGTCCAGGAAGTTCTCAAATTCTATTGTCAAGCATCCCAAAGACACACAATATTTTCATTCCTCAGTTTCATCCATCTAAAAGTAAATTATATGAAATGTTTTGTATTTGTTATTGTATTTCTGAAGTCATGTCTCAAACTGTGTTGTTTTCGGAAGCAAACTTCTTTTTCTCTACTGAATTCCTGGGAAGCCTGATTATCATCATTGCGTCTCATCATTGGGTTTAATCCTTGTTGCTAATGTTAAATCAACTCCTAGATGTTATTATTCCATTGTATTGTTTTTGAACATATGCTGAAAAAAAAAAAATGTGTGATGAAAATACAGAAGAATTTGTACTGTGATTAGGTGATTTATTATTTGCCTACACTAGCTTACTGAGCCCTCTCTACAGTCAAAAGAAGGAGATGGATTTTTGCCTTGGTTATACCTATCTCTACGCAATTTTGAAGAAACCTAGGTGATTGATGATGGCTAGTTGTCTAAATCTTGGTTATATTTAGAAGAGGACTCAATAAACATATTTCAAAGATTTAGTTAATAATGTCCCTTTTGGGTTTCACTCAGAATGAATTGAGTTAGTAAAGGTCTTTTCCCTCAGTGCAAACTTAACTAAGAAAATCTTTGAGGATTAGCTACCTGTCCAATTCTTATTCTCTTGGATAACCCTAAAGGGAATAAATACCCAGAAACAGCATTATGACAGCTTGTGAAAAAACATACATTACACAGCCTTTAGCATCCAGGCTCCTGTCTTGCTATGAGGGAGAGATATTGCTGTCTAGTCTGTGTGTTGATATGTATGAAAATGGTTTTTCAGTATGTTTCTTGGTGGATTGAATTATAAAACTACTGGCACCCTCAGAATTGAATCTGGAAAGATACAGAGCTCCACAAGTTCCCAGTGCTTGAAGTAAAAACTGATGATATTCTGCAGCTTGTCAGCACTCAGTCCTATCTGAGTTGCTAAGAGCTGTACAGGCAAGGGACACTTGAGAGTGTGCTGGAGCACCAGGTGGGATTTATGCACATACCTGCAGGTACCGTATCTCTTGAGAAGTCAGAAACTTGATCATCCGCCATTAGCTTGTCTCCTGCTTCAAACACTTTAGGACAATATGCATTAAGAAGAGAGAAAGCTGCTCTTTATTTTGGCCCGCATTGTTAAAAATATTGAATGAAGATACATGAATCAGATTATTCACACTGCATAGATGTGATTTTGTTAGCCTCTGCCAAACATTGGTTCAGTAATTCCTAAAGTGCTTGTAGCTTACAATGTGAGGTGATTGACAGCCATTAAAGTGCTATACCTTGCCTTCTGAGAGAAGAAAAGTGCATTACTGATGAGAACAGTAAAAATTAACGATGAAAATCATGGAACTAACACTTGATTACTATTGGCTCAAACAATATTTCTTTTCATCATGTTTAATCATGTGCTGAAACTAAAATTCCTGTCTCATTAAATAGGAAGCGAGGAAGCTTTATAAAAACATACATCTTTCCAGCGTGAAAATTCAACTCTGTTTAAAGCTCTGCTGGTGTCTAAGTGAATTTATATTGACGACTTCAATGGCTCATCAGATCAGAGTTGGTCTTTTATCCTTGTCTTCATGTTTCTGACCATGTCATCTATTTTTCTGAATTGTAAACGATCATTTCACTTCTACATCCAGCACAAAAGCTGTTTTCTTTTTCTGGAAAAAATCTTTCTCACTCTGTTTTTTCTCTTTTTTTTTTAAGCTGATGCATTGTTTTCAAGGGCTCTGGATAGCACATCACATAACAAACCCAGCTCATTATTATGCATTATCTACTGCTGCTTGCTGCAATGCAATATTTACAATTTGGCATTAAGGCAGGAGATGGCCCTCATTGTGCGGCACAGCCACCGCTGATAGATCGACACAATGGTTCTTTAGAAACATGAAGAATTGAAAATGGTTCATCTGGGGATTGCAAGTGCTATGAATTCTTTATATCTAACAGTTGGCCTGCACTGACCCAAAGGATATTAGATTTCTTAGGAGCAAACATGCTATGCTGAAATGTACTTAAAAAGCTCAATCTCAGCGGCCTGCAGTGGTGTGCCCCCCCCACCCTCCATTATTGTTGGCCTTTGCCAGGCAGAGCTTCCTCTCCCTCCACGCAACCCTTGCTCCCTGCCTCCTACCTCCCGCTGGCTGCCTTAAGTCTTCCATGCTGACACTGCACAAGGGAGCAGGCGGCAATGGGGAGGAGTAAGTGAATACACCATTAGAAGCTGGAGGAGGTCGCTCTCAAGCCCTGGATTTTACAGTTGTGTCACTTGGATTGGTTTTACAGCTGGCAGGCCAGAGTGACCTTTGGCTGCCTCTTCTCATTTCTGCTGGCTCCTTCCCCAGTGAGTCCACGTCAAAGCCGCTTCTCTTGCAGTCTCATAAAGGGCTGCTCTGCCAATGCCGTTCCTGCCCGCACAGCAGGAGGCTCTGACCTGAGACTGGAAAATGGAGGGGGAGAAAGACAGCTGAAGGGCTATTGAATGACCCCCCACTTACCAAGTTTTGCTGCTCTGACAACACTAGGACTGAGCCAGATGCTAACTTACAATTGGTAGCATCAGACACCAGCAATTCACCCAAAGCTGTTGGGTACCATGCAGGCAGGAAGATGCTGTGGAAACAAAGAAGGACATGAAGTGACAACAGCCTTGCAGGAAGCACAAAGCAAAATCATCTTGGAATGGTAATGAGACACTTTTCTAACGGTTTCTCACTTGTAATTCCAAACTACTTGACCTACAAAACTTAAGCACAATAATATTTTTCTGCAGTACGTAAGTATAAATCTTACACATTTTCTTTGTGCCTCAGTCTTCTCTGATAACTGCTCATCACACAGTACTCAAGCAATTGGTTCAGAAGGAGGGAACTGGGGAAGCAATGACTGTCCTGCTGTGAGTGAAGATCAGGTTCAGGACCACCTATGAAACCTGAACATCCATAAGTCTGTGGGTCCTGATGAGAGGCATCCCAGAGTTCTGAGGAAACTGGCTGATGTAGTTGCCAAGACACTCTCTATGATATTGGAAAAATCAGGGAAGTCAGATGAAGTCCCTGATGACTGGAAAAAAGGCAAAACTGCACTCACTTTTAAGAAGAGTAGAAAGGACAACCCAGGGAACTACTGACCTGTCAGCTGGAGAAGATCATGGAGCAGAAGCTGCATGCTAAAGCACATGGAAGACAGGGATATGGAAAAACTAGCATGGCTTCACCAAGGGCAAATCCTGCTGGACTAACCTAGTGGTCTTCTATGATAGTGACACTGCATCAATGGACAAGGGAAAAGCCACTGATATTTGATCGATGTGGGCTTCAATAAGGCTTTTGACACACAAAACCCCATAATATCCTTCTCTCCAAATTGGAAAAAATATGGTTTTGACTAGTGGACTGTTCAGTAGTCAAAGAACTGGCTGCAGGATTGAATCCAGAGAGTAGTGGTCAATGGCTCAATGTCTGCATGGAGATCAGTGACGAGTGGCATCTAACAGGGGTCAGTACTGGGACCAATACTCTCATCAGTGACATTGGCAGTAGAGTTGAGTGCACCCTCAGCAATTTGCAGATGACACCAAGCTGTGTGGTGCAGTCAACATGCCTGAGGGTTGGGGTGCCATCCAGAGGGACTAGACAATCTTGAGCAGTGGGACCAGGAGAACCTCATAAGGTTCAACGATGCTAAGTGCAAATTCTTGCACCTGGATTGAGACAACCCCCACTACCAATACAAACTGGGGGATGAAAATTTTGAGCTGAAAAGTACTTGGGGATGCTGGTGGATGGGAAGCTGGACATGAGCCAGCGGTGTGCCCTCACAGCCCGGAAAGCCAACTGTAACCTGAACTACATCAAAAGAAGCATGATTAGCAGGTTGAGGGAGGAGGTCCTGCCCTTCTACTCTGCACGGGTGATACCTCACCTGGAGTACTGTGTTCAGATGTGGTATCCTCAGCACAGGAGAGACATGGACCTGTTGGAGAGCATCCAAAGGAGGGCCACAAAAATTATCCAAGAAGTGGAACACCTTCCCCGTGAGGACAAGCTGAAAGAGCTGTGGCAGTTCAACTTGGAGAAGAGAAGGCTGCGAGGTGACCTGAGAGTGGCTTTCAGGATCTAAAGGGGAGCTACAAGAATGAGGGGGACAGACTCTTTAGCAGGATCTGTTGTGATAGGACAAGGGGAAAAAGGTGAAAGAGGGCAGACTTAGGTTGAATATAAGGAAAAAGTCTTTTATGCTGAGTGTGGTGAGGCACAGGAACAGGTTGCCCAGAGAGGTTGTGGAAGCCTCATCCTTGGAGAATTCATGGCCAGCCTGTATCAGGTTCTGAGCAACCTGATGTAACTGTGGATGTCCCTGTTCGTTGCAGAGGATTTGTACTAAATGACCTTTAAAGGTCCCTTTCAACTGTAAGGATTCTATGATTCTATTATTCTTTTGGGGTAGGTCAGTTGACTTATGTTACCACTGATCAGTGAACCAGCTTACCACTAATAGCCATCTGTGCACTGGACAGCATTTCCACTCCACAAAACCATTCTCCCTTTCTCTCTGTAAAGTCTCCCAGCACCTTTGCAGAGAATCATTAAGATTGGAAAAGACCACTAAGTTCATCTGGTCCAATCACCAACCCATCACCACCATGTCCACTAACCTGTGTCTTCCAGTGCCACATCTACCCTTTTATTGAACACCTCCAGGGGCAGTGACTACACCACCTCCCTGAGCAGCCTGTTCCAATGCCTTAGCACTCTTTCTGAGAAGAATTTTTTCCCAGTATTCAATCTGAACCTCTTCTGGTGCAACTTAAAAGCATTACACACTTCACATCCCCAAAACTTTTCCACTTCTGTGTTAGATGCTCATTACTAAAAAAGTCTTCTCAGTAGCAAAAAACTACATAGTGTTTGTTGTTGTTGCTGTTGTTTTTTCACCTAGACTCCAGCAGAGCATTTGATTCTGCCAACTCATGGTGATTTTAGAGACTCGCCCCAAGATGGAAGGCCAACCATCACAGTGTCTTGTACTGTACTACATAGTTGAGATCCAGCCCATCTATGTAACAGCACACTTCTTACTTCTGCCAGCATGGCTCTTGTTCTTCCTCTCATTTGGATGACAATTCAGAGAGAACAGAATCTTTGGGGGGGAGAAGGGGAGATGAAAAGCTGTCAGAAAAAATGAGACAATTTTTAATTGAAATGTGTGTTTCACTAACTGCATTGCACAAAGCTTTATTGTAAGGTTGCTGTGGCAACCTTAACTTTGAGCGTCCTGATGTGTGATTAAAATCTTAGATTAAATTCTTCATTAACAAAGAGAGTATTTTTCATGGACAAATTTGACCAAAAATTGCTGATCCTGAGGACTGAGAGTCAGCATCACGTCTAATTTTAGTCACAAAGGGGAAGGAAGGACAGAAGCAGCTATGTAGATGGCCGAAATCCTAAGTGGGAGGGAGATCCTTTTCATGCCTTACAAATGCCTGCCACCTTTCCCCCCTGCCCCACGTCTTCCCACTCCCTAAGGATGCTATACTAATCAGACTTACTAGCTTAAAAGGCCATAAAGGGAAAAATGTCAGGTGCGAGCTGCTCTGCTCAGCATGACAGGAGTTCAGATAAGAACACAAAAAATACCACATGGGGTTAGACATAAGGTTCATTTAGCCGGGTAACCTTTGCCTGGCAACAGCAAGTAGCAAATGCTTAGGCTATGTATAGACCTGACCTTTCTCTCCCAGCCCCTCCCAGCTTCTGATAACCACTACTTAAATGTGTCCTTGCAAAGCTCCCCCAAATGGTGGTTTTTCCTAGTATAGACCTTCTGAGCTAAGAGAGATGTATCTTTTCCTTTCTTTTTTTCATCTTTTTTTTTTTTTCTTTTTTTTTCTTTTTTTTTTCTATGTAAGTGGCCAAACTTCATCCCTTGAAGGAAAAATGATTGCTGCCTGTATGATGATGGAATGGGATCAAGGGTTCAGGGCAGCCCTGTAGGCAAACAATGAAGTAAAAGCATGCTAGCAATGAGAGATGCTTTCTCTTTTCTTTTGTTCTTTCTGTGCTTTTTTAAGAGAATAAAGAAAGTTGGATACAAACACTAATATGCATTTCTATACAGAAATGAGGATCATTCAAGGTGTTTCCTTTTCCCATTTAACCATGGCAATAGCTTCAACCTGAAAAGCTGAGGCCAGATCACCATTGCTGATTTTAATCACTGAGGGCAGTGAAGGGAAAAAGAGCAGCTTGTATGGTTAAACTTCTGACAGCCTGAAACCCACAGCCTACAGCCTATTATTCATCAACTCTTCTTATGTCTTTTAATTTCTTCCTGGCACAGCTCTCATTTATATTACGTAGGAATTATGCTACAGCAGAAAGATATTATATGTTAAATAATGAACTTACCCAGGAAAATGAGATCTACATTAATGTAACATTTATTTCTCAACTTACAATTCTGGATTTCTTTATTTCTACACCCAAGCAATGAAGGCTCATTCAGTATTTCATTTTCTCTTGTTTTTTGGAAAAAAGGTGAAAACTTACTGGACATCTGATTGTTTGTGCAACACAGGAGAAACATAATTTCCTGGCCTGCTGAGCAATTAGTTTAAGCCCTAAAGTGTGATTTTTGATCACCATCCTTACAGACTTAGTTTGCTGTGCTAATGGCTGTAAAATTATTGAATCTCTTATTAGAAGGAGTCACAGAATTTGTGTCAATGATTCCCAGTTATAGCAAATTACCCATACTGATCAGATGCTGCATGGTTGGGTGCAAACATATTTTCTTTTGGCTTCATCATGCATCAGAACTGTAACAGAAGAGAGAAAATTTACTCCAACTTGCATAATATTGAACAACTCAAGCACAGCAGGATTGCTTGCTTGGTAATATGATTGTATTATATAATTATATATTATATAATTGATAATATTTAATAATATGCTTGCTACTGTAATCCATATTTTTATTTTAAAAGAAGCAAAATAAAAAAAAAAACCTATATTTAGTAATTGATAAGAATCACATTTTATCTTTTTTTTTTTTTTTTTTTTTTAATATGGTTTTTACAGGTTTTCTCTGTCCTAATATGGGACGACACCTTGTGATTTATATAAAATATTAATATATATATGTTAAAATATATATAATTATATACAAATACTAATAATAATTTATATAAAATATTAATAAACCAACAATCACATATAGAAGATAACCTCTGGTAAAATGAACTATTCATACTGTGTGTTCTATGTGTCTGTAAGATGCAAGACTTTTTTTTTTATTATTATTAGAGAAGGAAAAAAATACAGAACTGCACTATGACACTTTTTTAGAGTATTATTTGCTGTACTAGGAGATTCTCTCAAGAAATCTCCTGGCACTTTCATATTTCTTCTTAACTAAGTATAGTCTAAATCCAAATATATTTTTGTGCCTATCCACAGAAGTTTTTCCAGAAATTTCTGTGTTTGTGTTTTTTTTTTCTTCTTTGTGGTTCTAGAATTATTTTTCAAAGTGACACTTTGTTTCCAGCAGATCAACCACCCATTTTACATTAAAGAAAAAGAAAATTAAATTTCCCAGTGACTCCTAACAGATCTTCTCTGTTCAAGAGGCGTCTGGATGAGGAGCTATGAGTTATGGTTTAGTAGCTTGTGGTAGCAATGGTAATGGGAGGACAGTTGGACTAGATGATCTTGCAGGTCATTTCCAACTTTGTGATTTTATGATTCTATGATTCTATGAGTACTTTACCTCAAAATTTTTAATGTAGTTAAATAACAGCATCAAAGTTCCATTGACAGTGATTTAAGACAGAAGGAAATAATTATAAGACAAGGATTAATGAAAAAGAAAATCACAGAATCACAGAATTACAGCAACACAGTGTTGGAAAGGACCCTTGGGGATCATCAAATCCAACCCCTCTGCTAAAGGAGATTCCCTAGAGCTTTTACAAATTATGGCTTCGTGCTGATCATCAGGATTTACTGAGCACAGTAAGTCCCATATCCTCATCCAAACCAGAACAACTGAAAGTCATGATTTTAAAGAGAGCTTGGATTATGAGCAAGAACTTTGTTTCCTTGATGAAGACATCCGTGTAAGTTCCTTTTTGGTCCAACAAGATGCCAGGTCCTATCTTCCAGTTCTCAGAAGTGAGTCGAAACTACAGAATTATGAATGGATTGGTGAGGGATAGGAGAGAATTCAGGCTAAAAATCTCCAGGGCAGCTAAATGCATAAATACAGCATAAAAGGAAGGAAAAGCTAGAAGAAAACTGGTTATATAGGTAAACAGGTGATATATGTCCTTGCATTTTTGTATCTGTGCAGGGCTTGTAGACCACTTTCTCCATTTGGATGCTGCTACAACAAAGATTTTGTACTTGTTTAAAAATAATTTTGAAAGTAAAATCTGAGATTTCTCACATTATCCCCCAAGCAAGGACTGAAAGGAGAACACCAGATGCTATATGTGCTTTGGCAAAATCACCCTACAGTATGTGTTTTAAGCAACAAAGGCACTGGGCTTTGTAGTCACTAGTGAGAAACTAGTGGCTCTTGTTATTCATCTGGAAACTTAACATGTAAGACCAGGATCTATAACACAGGATTTTACCCTAAAGAAATGCGTTACTGAATACAACTAGATTATGTTTTGAATTATACTACTGAAATCCATATTTTCACCTTCTCTCTTTGCAAAGTTTACATCTTCCCTCTGAAAAACAGTGTAGATTATTTTATGTGTTTTATATATACACACAGTTTCCCTTGTTGTTGTTGCTTTTGTTAGATTCAGTGCAGTTGAACTGTATGGGAATTAAACAATTTGTTGGAGATTTAAGGGAAGCTGAAACTTACCTCCATGCCTGCTTTCATTTTTTTTTCTCTTGTCTGCATGTCTTAGAGTTTTGACATTCTCCCTGGTGACGGTTGCTATGCTATTCCTCAGCACATGGGTTGGTGATCCTTGCAATGCCTAAGGTGCTAAGGCATATTTTGTACAGAATATCTTTTTTTTTTTTTTAATATAATTTTTTCTTAGGAAAAATGCACCTTTTTAAGAAAGAAATAGAAGATGGTTCCTTGGAACAGGGCTTCAGTACAATTATTTCCCCCATTGATGGTATCAAATTTATTATCAGCACACAGTACAGCTCAAGGTGTACAGATGACCAATGATATTTTGTACACAGTCCCTCTAAATCCTGTCATCTACAAGGATGCACAATTAGCCAGATCTGAGTAACTGACTGATTCATTTTAGCCAATATCTGAGTGGCAGATGTCAATGAAGGATTGCAGAAAGAAGAAATATTTGCACTTAAATATTGTGTTCATGTGTGGAGCCATCTGTTGGACTTGATAATTTTTAAAGGTCCCTTCCAACTTGGGATGTTCTATGATTCTATGATTCTATTAACAAGGTGTGCTTTTCTTACAAAGAACAAGTGAGGAGGTTGTATGTGAATAATGCCTTCCTAATGACTGGCAAATGCAGCCTAGCATCTGAAATCTGAGATCACAAAACTGTCTTATGCACTGTATAAATGAGAGATTTTTTTCTCCTTGTTTGATTCTGTTTAACAGCAAATTCCATAGGTGGTGTCCCTTTTCACGTCATCTGTCTTCCCTCCCAGCTCAGCCTGTTTTCTGAGTTCCTGAATCGGCTTAAGAAAAAAAAAAAAAAAAAAAAACCCTACAAAAAACAGCACTGTTTATCCTCATTTTTGTGAACTCTGGCAGACTCAAGCCTCTGGGAGAGTCGTCGTTAGGTAAAATTGACAGCCGGCTATAGCTGACTGCATGCCTGCCACTAGGATCAGCTCCCACCAGGCCCGCCACAGATTGTCACCCTTGTTGCGCCTGCAATAAAGGATGCACAGGCTGGCAGAGTCATAGAGGAAAGATCTTTTCGGAGTGTGTACCCAGGTACACACCAAGCTTTGGTGAAAGCCCAACACCAACTTGTATTCCTGAGGCAAACTGATTGAAAAACTGATTTGTTTTCTCAGAGTTTGCTGCCAAAGTGGGGAAAAAGTGGTTGTACCAATAGATCATCAACAACAAATTGAGCTAGCTGTGGAACATGAGGGAGAGATTGCAGAGGAGAATCTACTGCTGAAATAAAAAATGTCATTTCACTCAACCCAAAATGAAAAGTTCTGTTAGTGGCACTTGTAAAGCAAAAAAACAAGCAACAACAATGACAAAGAAACAAACAAACAAAAAACATCAACAAAGAAGGAAAAGAAAAAGAGCTATCACCTAGGCATCAGCATCACCTACCATTTACTTGGTAGTTCAAGAGTTACCACATGTAACACTGTATATATATCAGAGTCAGCTCTCTCATGTGTCTGAAAAGGTCCAAGCCAGCAACTCATTTGTGGTGTATGGGATCCTGAGCATTCATGGTATCCCTGGTTCAAATTGCTCCACCGAATGACTTTGCAATCCAAATTTACTAAGGGAGCTGAAAGAAGAGAAAATTGAACTCAAAAGTAGGAAGTATTATCAGCTGCTTACCTAAAGAAGACTAGAAGGAAAATCACTTTCTTTCTCTTTGGCATTCATTTTTTAATTGCTGCATTTTTTCCCCTGTTATGACTGAACTATTTCTTTAAATCTGTATATGATTTATCCATATGTCTGGGGGTGGGTGACAAATTTCATTTAAAGTGGAATTCTTCAAACATAAGAATACTAATTGCTGTAGTTAGCCTGTTTCAGGAATCCAGCCCCTGATAATCAGGTCCCCTCTGCTAGTGTTCCTGAATGATGAATGTCTCTGTCTGATGTTTAAATATATCCATTGCGATCTCACAAAGTTTAACACATACATAAAAGCATAAAAATAATCCCAGGGGCAGCCCCATACAGAGAAGAGTGTAATGCATCAGTGTGGGTGCTTCACTTGGATTCGTATTAGATACATTAGATGTATTTTCTCAGCTTGCTAGGTGTTGTTTTATCCACTATTTATAATGAAACTGCCCCACTAGGAAGTAACATTTAAAACTGGGCAATAGCATCACTTCTATCATTATGAACTGAGAATAAATTACTCTGTTCTATCTTGCATAGAAAGATGCTGAGGTAGAAGTGGTAAAGAATGCTGTTCTGAGAAAACATGGAAAAAATCTGTAAGTTTTATACTAGATGAGTAGCTTGTACTTTTCTGTCTTTCTGTCTGTTTTTAATGGTAATTTTTATATGAAGTTACCACTATTACTTTCCAATCCTGCCTTATATGTCTAATTTGAAAGAAGTCACTTAAATAGAAGTAAATTCAGAGAAAAAATATTTTTTAACAATTGTACTGTGAAGTTTATGATGTACCTCATATATAAAATTGGTATCTTTATCATCTGTACTAGAAATGTGGATTTTTTTCATTAATTTCCACCACAAACAGAATTCTATTATACTTTGCCTGAAATCCTCCAAGATAATCTTCAGTTTTCAGGCACCAAAGGAAAAATCAAAATAGACAACCTGCCAGCTATAATCTATGGAAAACCTCCAAATCAACACATCTGTTTCCATGAAGACAGTAACCATCCAAAATACATCAAGACAGTTATATTACGAAGCCATGCCCTTGGACACCACTATATTTGCTCTGAAGAGAGCATTCATCATCCCTACCTAAACAATTCAAAGAGGAATTTTATCCAAAAATACACTTTCGAATAGGCTATTCTGAAATAAGCATTCAAATGCATCACAAGAATAATTTCCATGTGTTGTATATACTGCATGTTATAAGCCATTCTTCCTTGGAATCTGTATGGGAAATCAATGAACAACATAATTAAATGACTTGTTTAATTATACATTAAACTTGTATGGGATGATCGTATCTACTGAGAACTCTTCAAACCATTTACAATATCTGCAGATCACTAAACTCACAAGAGAAAGAAAACTTTATTTAGGACAAAAACATGACTAAGGGCTTTATATCAGAACTAAGGAAGATATTTAAACCTTATCAGGATATCTCCACTATAGCCACAGTAAATATTCCCACAGTGGATTCATAAAGCCTTTGATCTTTCTCTTGTCATTTTACACAATGGAATACCCTTCATGAAGTTCACCAAGTGTCCTACTCCTGAAATGAAAGAACAAAAATAAACCACATAGATGATAAATAATGGACAAAAACACTCCCAGTCAGGGAGACCCTTTTTTTTTTCTTTTTTTCCCACAGAATAGTTATTCCCCACTATTTCAATACTGGACATCAGAAGAGATACAGTCTTCTAAAGCTGAAACTGGGAACCAAAATTTGTGACTTGGTTGGTTATTAAAAAACAGGATTTATTCAATTGGCACATTGATTCTGTGGTACACTATAATGTTTCTCATCCTACCAAATGTCTTTTCTAGATATATGACCAGATATTTATCTAATTTTTAATTTTTTTCATTATAAATTTTTCATTAAAACCCACTGCTTTAGAAACGTGTCTACATTTTCTATATAAGAATTTAAAAAACTTATTACCTTTATTTACAACTTCTCTCTGATTTAAATATAGTAAATACTTTTTACTGATTATTTTAATAATTTTTCTGAATAAATATTCTGCCCTTTCATTTTATGACAGCGATTCTGTTTTATGTAAAATAGTCCAATTGAAAATATTTAAAAAGCACTTTCAGATGCTTCTTTGTCCAGCCTGCCCATATATATATATATATATTATTTTTTTTTTTAAGATTAAACAGAAATTCCAAATCTTTCTGTAGTTTATCCATAGAGAAATTAAATTTTAGGAGGAAATAATCCCTTCCAGTTATTTTTGTCCTTGGGAAGTTTTCTTTTTTCTATTTAATTACAAAAATTTGTAATGATTCCTGGGACTAAAGGTTGTCTTAAAGTACTCCCTAAACAATGTCCAAAAACTTGATGACTGACTGATGAGTAAGAGTGGAAATGTCTAACATTAGATAATATATTTGCAGTATAAATATATCTGTCTGATCTTCACCTCCTTGTAAATTCTCTGGAGCAAAATTTAGACATTGATTCTGATCATCTCTTTCAGCTAACTGCATTATAGTTCAAGCATCAAAATACTAGTCTAGATGCTTTCCACCCTAGACCCTGAATGTTTTAGCTGCTTTAGAAGCTTAGTTGAGACCAGTCCAGATGCCTGTGATCCACTACTGGAATTAGGAATCCAGGTAGAATGTGGAATAACCAGCAATGCTTGGATTAGGAATCTACTTGTTGAGGAGCTTTCAATTTCTGACTCCACATTTTCTAACAGGGGCTGACTGCATGAATTTTCATCCCTGGGATTTACACACACAGCGTATAGACTAAATACCAAAGGTCTCTGAACTATAAGTGATATTTACCCACAGTATTTGTGTCATTAACAAGTAGCTAAGAAAAGATTGATCTAGATTCTGGCTTTGAGAACATAACTGGAAGACATGTGCACACTGTCTGTGTTATCAGAAGGAGTATTATCCTTGTAAAATGCCGGGGCTTCACATTTAAAGTTGTGTAACGTGTTTTTTCTCTGCTATCTTGGCCAAATCATGAGAATTTTTTTCAGATTGACTGAATTATTGCTATCTGTATTTTTTTAACATTGCACTTGATCTGATGAAATATACTCATTTCTGATCTTTTTTCAAATAACCAATGTGCCATTTGCTGAAGACTCAAAAGATATCCCTAATAAAATGGTTTTGTTGATTCACATTCCAATCACTCAAGAACCATGAAAGATTACTCATAACTTCAATTCTTATCCATTTCTGCCTGATTCAGAACAGCAACCCGAATTTGAGTCACTCACCTGAAAAAGATGAGTATATCTATACTGCAGTCAGATGATAGCATAGCTAATATTAAAACCCTAGTCCTTTCAGGAGTATTGCTTAAGAGTTACAGCAAATCTTTGGTCTTTTTGGATAGATCATTCACCTGTGGTTTGTGGGCACATGGTGGCTTTATTCTCTGATTCATGTCCACTTAACTGTTTTAATGAGGAGAGAAATCTCCACAATAGCAATGGAGAGAAAACTATCTACAGTTATCTGTAAAATTAGTGCTGGACAACTCTTGTCAGTGCGATTTCCATTCCAAGTTATCACACAAAATTCAGTTACTTGTCTAAGATATATGTTCTGCCTTTTCACAGACACTTTCTCCTTCGTATAGATGAAAATAGCCCTTGTCATTACTATGTTTCAGAAAAATATTCAGAACTATTTAAACATCTCTAAATACATGTTTTCATTTTATTTATTTTATTCTACTTATTTGCACCCTAACTGAAGTAAATGTGCATGTTTGCAAAGTTTTCAGCAAATATAGAACACACCAAAATTGAGTTGTTAAACTGTACCAGCCATACTAGCAAACTCAGCCATCTGTTTCCTTCTCACTCCCTTAACACCTGCACTTAGCCTGTTTCTATTTGACTCATAATCTGCATTTCCCACAGAGGACTGGAAAGGACAAAACCTTGCCCTCTCTCACTTCTAGTGCCCACTTCACAATTAACACTTAGCTGTTTTTTAATATATTATTTTGTCTTGCTGGAAATCAGAGATTCAGAGCTCTCAAACTACATACATTTATTGCAGACACTAAACAATTGAGATCATAGAATCACGGTATTGAATGCCTTAAGTTGAGAGGAACCTTAAGTTCCATCCAGTTCCAAATCCCTGGATTAGGCTGGTTGGCATCTACTAGATCAGGCTGCCCAAGGCCCCATCCAACCTGGCCTTGAATGCCTCCAGGAATGGGGCACCCACAGCTTCTCTGGGCACCCTGTGTCTGTGCCACACTCTGAGTAAAAAGGTTTCCTCCTAACATAAAATATAATTCTCCCCTCTTTTAGTTTAGAATTGTTCCTCCTTGTCCTATCAAAGGCAGATTGCATTTTCTCATTCTTTGTAAGATTACATTTCTTTTTCTCTTTGAACTCCCTGTGCAGTCAGCTAGAAGTGTATATGGGCAAGAAGAGAATAATCTAGCTCCTCAAATGATGCAGTTGTGGAGGTGTGCATATGAGATATGCACATGATATATGCAGAAATAATTATAAAAACGAAATACACAGAGAGGAAAGTACTGCTAATACAGCTTAGAATATCTCACAAAAACAAACAAACAAACAAACGAAAACAAAAACACCAATTAGCAAGAAACACAGCATGAATATTGATCTTATTGAGTAAGGAAAAAATGATGAATTTTCCTCTTCTGGCAGGTTGTTGAATACTTAAATGGATTGGATTTAAAGATATGGCTGCACATCAATACCCTTTACCATTGTCATATTAAAGCCAGAAAGATTTTGTTCACTAAGTGAAAACCATGTTGGAAGATGCTATTTTATTCAGGAAGAGGTTTTTATATTCAATACTAAATTTAGCACTCCAATGTTAATACCCTTCTAGTGATAATTTCTAGTATGTGCAGTTTGCAGCATTACCATTAGAAGATAGAATTATTTTAACAAACCTCTTCCGTGCCTGTGTCATCCACCATAGGAGCAGACACCTTAGCATTTTGTGTTTTATGGCACACGGCTGGAATGAGTACTCTTTAGTATATTACTTATGCAGCTTGATATTTGTCTTGTATGATTATTTTTTCCTTCAGCTAAAAATAATTTAATCACACATTAAAGCCATGAAAATTCCATTGCTTTTGGAGACTAGATTCTCCAGATTTATAACCTACTTATCTCACATGGTTTTGTTTTGAGGTTTTGAGATTGGCTTTATTTATTATAAATGCCATAAAGTAAAATTATTCTAAATCACTCCTGCGGAACTACAAAAATGAAACTTCAGATATGAGAGAGGATTTTTATGTCTTTTAATTAGAGCTTGTGTTGAAACTTCAAATTCTGTGCCAAAATGTTTGTTGAACAGCCTTTTTCAAGCTGTCTACGAAGGACAGAACCTCAGCTGTTCGGAGCTGAGAAGTCATGGCTTTTGAGTAGTTTTATATGAGAGTATCAGTAATCAAAATTCTCAGGTATTACTTAGGAGATTTGTAAACAAAATCAGATTTTTTAATCTCCATTTTACAGCTTGGCATATTGAGAGGAGGTAAGTGCTTGGATTAGTGTATTTGTCCCTTTTCCACAGCTGTTTGGAGGCAACATAGTCATGAGTCCAAGACTTATATGCAGGCTGTCAATCTAAAGCCAAACAGCGATAACAACTTCCTAAATTTAATCCTCATGCTTCAAGATTTCAGCTAGCCTGTTGTTATTCAGAAAGTTTGGTCCATTTAGTACAAAATTTTCTCATCATACCTTGGATTTCTTTTTTTTTTCTGAAGTATCCATTGTATTTGTTGCAGGCATGTGGATATTGTATTTTCTCTCCCGTTCTCTGCTTGTGGCACATGACTGAGGCTTCTGAACACTGAAAAACATCACATTAGCTAAAGTCATTTGACTTGACTTAACATACTGCATGCATGTGAAACGTAATCAACAGTTGGGAGTTAGGCTCAATGACCTAATAGCATTCTTTGGTCATCAACTATAAAATTATTAAAACTATGAAATTATTAAAATTGTGAAATAATTGAAACTATGAAAATACAAAATATAAAATTTAGGATAATATTAAGCCATTTGGAGTGGTGGAAATTAAGCACCTTGAGTATTACTAGATGCCACATGCATGCATTTGTTAAAATCCAAGCAGTAGAAATCACCTCAGGCAATACCCTCATATAGCGTAATGAAAGAAAGAGGAAAAATATTTAAGGTCTCTTGGCCAATTTCTTCTCATATTTGGTAAGTGCACACACTAAAACTTATTTTCAAGGAATTAAGTGCTTGAGGTTCAAGTTGTAAAGTTAAGTAAATCCTGACTCACAGAATATGTCGAATTCAGTAAGGATTATTTTCAACAGAGCTTCAATCTGATTATGTATGCAAATTTAAGTCAACATACTTGTACTGTAACTCTGTCTCAGAAGTTATTGACCATAGAGCTGTTATCAGAATAGGAGAAGAAATTTCTAATCAAATATTGAAAAATTTAATAATATTATTTAATTAATATTATTAAGCTTTTAATATAGCTTAATTATAGCAAGATTGTACTTTGCAGTTACTTCAGCCAATACCTATCTTAGCTCCAGAAGTATGCAACTGGACCTACAACCATGTAGATAAGTGACAAAGCAAAGTCTAATCTCTGGACTTCCAAGATAACTGTTCTACTGAATATTCACATTTTCATTTAATTTATCTTCTACTGCAACATATGTCTTCCTTATCACAAACAGGAACACAGAGGCTGTGGCTATCATAACTTGGATCTACATGTCATGAAAATTAGCATATTCAGTGTTTCCTTGTTGGTGAGAGCAACTGTAGTTTGTCTCTGCAAATAAATATCTAATAAAATCAAACAAATATTTGAAAACTAGAAATCTCACAGCTATACTCAAAGAGTATCTACAGAAAAGTTATTAGACATATACTGAAAATAAATAATAACACCATGTGTTGTTTAAAAAGAAGTCTTTCTTCTGACTGAACATGTAAAATAATTAAAGAAAGTTTACATTTAGCAAGGCATAGTGGGAATACTTTATATGACTGCTTTTAAAGCTTTGGACAAAGACATTCAAAGGTCCTCAGTTTTTGAATTCCTTTCTTTCCAGCCCAGTATCTTTCCTGCCTTCCATTATTACAATCAATTACAATCAGTCAACTTGTGTACCTCAGAGAAAATGATCTTGATGCATTATCTCAGAAATGCTTCATGATTTTAGGTGTCTCATTTCTGGCTGCCCATTTGAAACACTAAGGAGGGGACAAGCAGGACCGACTAGAAAGGCTAGACACTGGAAACACCTGAAGTCCGACCATGAGGCACATTAGAATAAAAGAAGTTGTTCTGCTCACTTTTCAAAGGGACAAATTCAGGGTTAGTATTCAGTTTCAATTTTGTCTCCTACTACCTTGAGCAAAAGAGCTAATACTTCTATCATCCAGTCCCTGTCTGTAAAAGGAATAGTAACAGTGATAGCAACAGCAAAATCTGTCTTTATTTTGAAGAGAAATATATTACAAGACTGAGATATTTAGGTGGTATGTTAATGGAGATCAAGTACTCAAACCTGTAGTTCACTGAAAATTGTAGCCCCTGGGTTAGAATCAGATTTTAGAAATGCTAGTCAGTTGCCTACTACTGCAGCTCTTATCGTTGATAACTTTATATATATCTGTATGTTCCAGCATTGGTTTGGCATGTGCAAATTTTATCTATGAGCACAGTATTTTAGAGTGAAGCTATGTATGTGATAGTGATTGTTTAAAATAATACTTTATAATATTCTTCTCAGAAAAACAATCTTAAATAAAATGGTGCCAGAAATAATTCAGATTTATATTTGCACAGACTAAACCTGCCATACATATAAAGGATATCATTAATAAAGTCAGTTTGAAATAGAGACCTATTTCTATGGTGAGCGTCATTCCCATGTAATATAGACTCTATACTGTAGCCATTAATAAATAACTGATTTTGGTAGATGCTCCATACCTATTTCTCTTAGAGGAGATTTACAGTTATCTCCAGGATTTTCTGGTATTTGGTAAAAGTTCTAAGATTTCGTCTTACCTTCATGACTTATTTTTTCTTCTTCATGTAATATAGTCATTCCCTTTCAATAAGAGTTTGTATCTTCACATTAACTCATTAACTGCACTTGTAAACTGTCACTGAAGCAAGCAGAGCTTACAGGAATCTGGACACAATGTTGGCTTTTATTGGTAAAATGCAATTACAAAGGTAATTGGCTCCTATATATCTGTGTGACACTTTCTTGGCAGAAGTTTCTCCCATTTCTGGATTGCCTTCCCCAGTTCTACTCCTCCTCAATATGTTTTAGTGTTGGAGCCAGTAGCCTGGTGACCATTCAGAGGTTACACTTGGCAGGTTTAGGACACAGATGCTGGGTTTCAGCATTCAAGGGTTTGAAAGAGTTTTTATACCAAGTTCTCTGAGTGGCTCAATCTCTTGGATCATGTGGCAATAATAAAATTAACTTTAAATGTAATGAGAGTTAACTTACTGAAGAGTTAACTTGTTTATGAGCTAACTCCATTTAGTAGACCATCAGATTATTTTGATTTTATTTTTTTAAATAAATCCTCTCAGCTTCAGAACTATGTTTGCCAAATGTTCTAGCCCAAAATGAGATGAGATGAATTATTTTATGTAACTTCAAATGATAGTTCTTTGAAGACCACCCACCTAGTCTCCTGTGCAGTCATTGAGACATTACCATTTCTACACCCTACAACAAATAATCCAAAGTGTAAAAGAAAAGATATGCCAGGTGGCTGAAGTGGGAAGTGGGGGTAACAGGATGATGTGGTTCTGTCAATTCTTCAGTCAAAAGCAGAAATCACAGCCCACAAAATGGAAACAAATATAGCCATAATCTCCTCCACGACTGCACAAGGTCTATGTAACTCAGAGTTTTCAGGATGAGTACAGATGAAGTACTACTTCATGTCTCAGTAGGCACTGCTGTATACTCAGACTTTGTCCAAAGCGCAATATATACACACGTACCCACGAGCACATACAGGGTTGGAACTATAGGATCATCAATGTCCCTTCTAACTCAAACCATTCTATGATTCTGTGCTTCTGTGATATATAGTTCCTGTGTGAAATATGATGTGGGTCCCTGGAGAAAGTTCGTCAGGCAACAAATTTGTCCTTAAAGGGATCTCACCAGGAAAACTGTGAGAGCATGGTACTATATCAGTTTCAGTGAGACAAAATTCTAAAAAGATTATCTCAAAGTAAAATACACAAGTATCATCAGCTTCTAATACATCTGAGGAAGTTGAATGAAGCCTTCTGAATACAGGTGAAAAAGCTGAGACTTTACACTATAAAGTTCATATCCTAAATAAAATGGGATATTTACAGTATCAGACATCTCTTAATAACAGTCTTTTCAAATTGTACTGACAAAGCTTTCTGGAATTGTATCTTAAGCATTAGCAAGTTCATGATGGTATAGCTATAGGTATGAATTTATATCTTAAATCCTTTCCAGATACTTTTTTGAAGACTTTAAAGCATACACTGTAAGGTAGTAAATTAGCATTCTTATAATTTGATATTAAAATACGGAAAAAGGTACCCACCAACATGGTTCTGCATTAATGGCTAGTCAACTATCTACGTTGTGCCTTGTCCAAGTTTGCACAAAACAGAAAAAGTAGAAAATATATAGCTGGAGAAAGAGGAATGCTCTTTATGATTCATTCTTCTTCCCCTCTTTTTAATAAAGGTAGATCTATCAGATTCTTAAATAGAGAAAATTCTAAAACAAGGGTTTCTTGGGATAATGGGCTGCTGGCAGGAGGGTTGCTTTATCACTAGGAGAACATATTATCCCTTCTATTTAGACTTTGCAGAGATACTGAGATGATACAATTTTCAGCTCTGGGTTCAGTGATGTCTGAGGCATTTAAGGATGTCCACCATTTATGAAAATTAGATTGCATTGGAAAATTTTTGCCTTTGGCTCTACATGAATTTATGCAGGAGGTGAAATAGCCTTTTCCATATTTGACATAATTATCTGCCAGAACACAAAACAAGCCAGAATTCAAGCTATTCTTTTTTGGTCGTTGTAAGCTAGTTTAAAAGAATTTCAAAATTATTCCATTAATACTCATCAGAGAAATTCCAGAGTGCTGTGGAAGGCTCTACAGTTTGGAAGGTCCATATGCAACTAGCACAAGTTCAGGTTCAATGATCAATGAGCACATTCAAAAGCTTAATGAGGATGGTTAGTTGGAGTTATATTATAATCTCTGCATGAAGAAATCTGTTTTCTACTGCTGACCAGAAGTTCTTCAGCTTAAGGGTTGAATTAGTTCAGCAATAAAGTGCAAGTTCAAAAATACAGACGAAGCTCCAACTAGAAGGAAAGAGAATGAAGAGAATTCAGAAAGTACTGTGCAAAGTCAACAACTGTTCATTTGATTAATGATTTAGTTATGCATGAATTTAAGTATGAAGAAATAAGCATACATATAATGATTAAAAACCATATTTAGCATAGGAGACAGACAAAAAATGTGTGTGAGTCTGTTCCCACTGCTAAAGATTTGCTTTGTTTTGGAAAGTAAAATAAGTGTGACTTAACTCTCTCACTTCGTTATGCAATTGGTTGTTTATGAATAGACAGCCTGTGGCAGCAAATATGTCATAAGCAGTCAATAGGTTGTCATATATTTGTATAAAATATTCGTCAAATAACTTGAAACTCAAAAAATTCATAAAACATGTTATATCAATTTTACTTACACCTAGTGCTGCAGGAAGCATTAGTTCCATTGGCACCCATAGAAAATCTCATATTTGAGCAAAGATGCACAGTCTAGTCTCAGAGGTTTTTTGTTTTGTTTTTGTTTTTAAGAGCAGGCACTTTCATAAATAAGTACAACAGCAATTTCTTTTTGACAATAATAGATACTAAACTACCAAAAAAATTACCTAGAAACACAATGGATTCAACACTACTGAAAGATATTAAATCACATTTTCTGATATTGTAGAAGAGTCGTTTGTTAGAAGAATGGCTGAGTAGTTTGATAGAAGAATGGCTGAGTAAAAAAACCTTTTATTTTCCTGTACTTATGAAAGAAGATAGATTGTAATTTTTCTTTCTGGTCCTATAATCTATAAATCTATAATACTGAGAATGCTTCTGTGAATTATTTCTTAATAAATCAACTGGAAATATATTTATAATATCTATTGTTTAAAGAATGTTCACTATACTGTCTATATATATCTATACGTATATAATTTGCGAAAGGTAAGGAATATTTAAATGCAAGGCTAATTTAAGTGAGCATAACCTTTTGATCTAAAAAGTAAACAATCTAACAATAGGATAAATTGCAATCTGTTGAGACATATTTGAGTTATTTTGCTGTAATTGGCTTGGCAGCAGCTTCAGTCACAGATTTCTGTTTCACAGATTGTCCCCAAATGAATAAAAGGTTTGCTTTGAAATATAATTAATACTGCATTCAGCTGCAAGACTTTCTCAGGTTGTCAAAGGAATTTGAAGAAGGTAGTTAAAAAAAAAAAAAAAAATGAGAAAAGAAAAAAAAAAGCAACAGGATGAAGTAGCTAAGTCAAATCTAAAAATGAGATGAAAGGCAGCAGAAAAAAATACCGTAAAGTTGACTGAAAGAATTGACAAAAGTCTCTCAGGTATTCATTTATTGTAAAATCAATCATCAATAAATACTTTAATCTGTTGCATAGACCATGCATCCACTTTCATGCTGTCTGTTAAGGTAACTTATGAGCTCTTTGGCTCTGTAATGTGTATGCGTTGCAACAGACAAGAGTCTAGAAAAGCTCAATTTTTCAGTGCTAAAATCATAACTGCTTTGCATACACATTCAGGTGTATGCATAGTGTTTAGAATTCAGAAATTCAGTTTTTTGGAAATCTACAACTAAAAGTGCAATGTGCAGCACAAATAGAAAAGTGAGAGCAATTTTTATCCACTTCACAAGGGGTAATTCAGACCTAGGGACATTTTTTTCCCAAATTTTCTGCAGATTGAGATTCTTGTCATGCACACAGGGAAGGTCTATGGGTCTTTATAGGTGGTGAAATGAAACCACAAATCTGGTCTGCAGGGCAGGGCAGTGTTGGTGGTAGAGATGGTGCTGGCATCTTATGCCATCTCTATGGCAGGGACTGATGGCCTGCAGTCCCAGGCAATGAGTGAGGAGAGGAGAGACCCCAAGGTCTTAGTATTTTAGGTACCAAAGTCCCGTGGACAACTAAGCACCAAATGTACAAAACAATGTATGTAAAACTTCTTTGATATTTAGCTGTATCGCTTGTTTATCAAAAGTTTAAAAAATATTATTAATGGAATTGAAGTGAGCTCCCTCTCCCAGTTGCAAAAAAAGGATAACAGCACTCTCTCATAAACATCAATGACTGTGAATAGTTCAAATCAATAAAAGCTATGATGGCCAAGCAATGCTTCCGGTGTTGTACCACCTACTGTTGTTTCATGGTGAAAGACATTCTAGATCTGATGTTTGAAGTCACCTTTGGTTGGCAGGGCTCTTTGCTCCCATTTCGTTTTAGTCAGGGATATGATCATCCCTTTGTTCCTGGTATTGCCAGTAAAGAACCTTTAAGGTTCAGCACTGATACATCTGATACATCCTCTCTGATCAACAAAATAAATAAATAAATAAAATAAAATTATTACTTTAGACATTTATATGCTTAAGGTAGAATAAGAGGATAAACACTCCTCAGTGTGATCACATTTTTATTTATGAACAAAATAAGCAACTGCAGCAGCTGATGACAGAAGAGGGTTTCTCAGGTGAAGAGAAAGAAAAATAGAATTAACTGTTCTAAACATCTAAAATGAGTTCACCTTTCAAAGTGCAAGAAGCCAAAATCCTTTCTGCTTTTTCTGAATTTCATCTGTGTAAATTACACACAAGAACAATGACAACTGTCTCAATCCTTCAGTCTTTAGTTAATTGGCATGGTAACATTTGGGTGAGCTTTCTTTTATCCCAAATACCTGGGGATAGAAAAAGTTATCTGATACCTATAAAAGAACATATTTGGTAGTCAATCAACAGTGAGTGCTTTGCGAGCCATCTTGGATAGATTTCCTTAAATATTTAAATAAAAATTTTAAATATCATTTGGTTCATTTCCAGGTTTCCTCTATTTGTATAGTTAAGGTCCAGCAGGGAAGACAGAATATTTTTGAGCTGGAGTGTCTGTATGTAACACTGTGTTACTAGACTGACAGTTCACTAGGAATTTTATATTATCAAAGATGATTTACAGTGAAATCCGCATAATAATCTTTTTTTTTTTCTTTTTTCTTTTTTCTTTTTTTTTCTTCTGTTCTGATAATTATCAGTAAATTAGTTGCATGTATATTTTTGTGGAAGAGAATTTGGGGAAGGTAAGGGTATGTGATAGCAGTTTACGTGCTTCAAACTAGCTTCACAGAGGGGTAAGGATTAGCAAAAATCTGGTACTGAAGCTGCCTGATATACAAAACAAAACTGTTTGCAAAGGATGCTGTGAAAGAGTGGAGAGAAGGGGGAGATTGAAGATGTGGCTTACTGTATATCCTAAATCTGGCTGGAAGATGGGCTTTGAACAAGCTGTTATTTTCCACATGGGAGTAGCATTGCTACAGTAAAATGCCAGATTTCATCCATCATAATGTCATGGCTCATATTAAAATGTCTTGAGGGACCTGAGGGAGGGATGGGCAAAAGACATCAAATCAATTTTCAGGCAATTGCTACGGTTTTCAGAACCTAAGCCCTATGTGATGGCGTTATGGTTGCACAAAGGGAGGCTATAAATAAGGTCCATGTATCAGGAGAGGAAGTAATTTAGAAAAAGGCAGTTGATTTGACTTTTGCATGAGGCTGAACATATGGTGAAGTACAACCAGGTTATCATTCTTTATATTCCTCACAGAGACAAGCACTGACTCCTTATTTCTGCAAAATTAGCACATCAGTGCAGTCCTAAAAGTGACAGCTTTGGAGCAGGGTACTTCTTGTTCATGAAAAGAAGCAATACTTTAAAAAATAATAATAAAAAAAATTGCATGGATGTTTTATATTTATTTAAATTATCATTTAGTTATGAGACATACAAGGCAAACACCATCATAAAACTAGTTACTTCTGGAATTTTTAACAGTGAACTTTCTGCAGAAATTGGATGTTTTTACAAATGTTTTTAAGTGCAAAGGGTGAGAAATTTGCCCCAGGATGATCCTTCACTACAGGAAACCTTTTAAAGTTTGATAATCTACACAAACAAGCATAAGTGGGTTTATTATGAGCTTTGCAGGGCAACAAATGGTATTTGTGCCAAATGTAGTAGTTGTACATGGATCACCAAGCAGGTGGTTTTTAGTGTTTTTAGTAAGTACTATTGGTGATAGGTGGAGGATTGGACAGGATGATCTTAAAGGTCTTTTCCAACCTTGGTGATTCTGTGATTCTGTGGCTTAGAAGCAAATTTATCCATCTAATGGCTTAATAATCTGGATGCTGTATCCACTTAGCAACACCTCAGCTCTGTTGCCCACTTCTCCAAGAAAAGGACAAGATCTATTCAACGCACGTGAAGTCATAGAATCATCCACCTGTGATTAATATTGCCTCGCTAGATCATGCCCCTGACTACAACATCTACATATTTCTTGCATACCTCAAGAAATGAGTGCCTACATTCTTATTCTGATAAAAACAGGAGAATTCAGTGAGTTCCTTATAAAGATTATTAGAAAAATGTCTATTTTTCAGTTGCTTGTGGACATTTGCCTCCTTTGTGAGCTGTGCTGAAGAAAGTGGTTAGAAAAACATTTACTACAGTAGTCGCACAAAGCTATTCTTTTCCTTAAGTGGTCAATACCTATTAACCTGCAATGACCTCTGAAGAAGGAATTCTGACTTTTAGTGTTTCGTATTAATCTTAGGCAAGCAAATATCAAGATTTTCTACCCAGCAGCTGTTTGTCTTGTATAAAATTAGCAACTGGCCTCAATCCTAGCCAAAATGGACATATGGTTGAATAAAAAAAACAACAATACTTAACACTAATTGACATACTTGTTTGCACTAGAGCTGGGTGAATTCAGTTCTTCTTCTTATTATTATTGTTTTGTAGCCAAACCATACCAAATAAAAGTGAGAAAATTTGAGACATGAAAATTCTTTCAGCAAAAAATAAAAACATAAAAAATGATCTATGCTTTATTAAAAAAAAAAAATCAATACATAAATTTATTTTCTTTCCAACGTTACTTGATGCTATTATTTGATCTTTTCTTCTTTCAGTAGATGATTTATTTAAGTGCAGAGACGTGAACATTTTATTACAAGAAAGTTTCCAGTCAATAGCCTGGTCGTACAGACTACTCAGAGTGATAGAAATACGGAACCAGGAAGTAAGAAAATCTTTTGGACCATACACTATTAAATTTAACAGTTCAGTTTATCTGTATCATTGTGGATATAAAGTCAGAGTTTCAGGGATGAATACACCTGGTGCAAAGAAGGTTGGCTTTATTATGAAAGAAGACATAGTGGTTTTGTCTGGCCACAGCATGTCATTCTCTGATCTTGGGTAAGTAACTTCTTTTCCATCAGGGCATCTCCATTTGTAATCATTAGATAATTCTTTAAGCAGTGAGTTGCACTGTGATAATTATGAATGAAAATTTTACAGCTCCAGGTGGGGAGTAAAACACTGTAAAAGTCAACAAGAGGTTTTTTTTTTGTTTTTTTTTTTTTACTAGGTACAGGCCAAAAATGAATATTTCACTTTATTGCATTGATGAATTCATCCATCAGTTTGATTAGCCGTGCAATAGAATTTTGTTTCAAGAGAGAGCTACTTTAATTGTTACTTCACATTAGTAATTGTTACTTCACATTAGTAATTATGTTCTTCTTTTCTACAGCTAATTTGTATACTTTCTCCATCTTGAATCCTTATTTGATCTCATACTGTTAATACAAGTAACTCTATTGATTTCTCTGATCTTATTGAACAAAAAAAATGCATTAGTGGTTAATTCTTTGTAGGCCTGTTAATATAGTATTAAACAAAATTCAGTTACCTGGACATAAGCATCTGCCGATCTCCAGCTGTCATTCCAAAGGTCACAGGTTTCCCTTAGGTTCTGCATCATATTTGTCAGGTCTGTACAGATGTCTTGGATATCCCCAGGCATCTCAAATGGCACCAGATGTCTATGCATAGGTAAATGAACTTAGTTCTAATGATAGGATGCAGTTCCATATTCAGATAAGATATGTAGCAGGCAAGTATTTACAAGAAATTCTTTTTTCTAGCTTTCCATTATTGTCTATAGAGTTTTTCAGTCTGCAACAGTAGGACTGTAGTACAGGGACCACCTTAATATCTTAGTCTCTTTTTAGCTGAGTTTAGTTCTCCATGCAGACATCTAGAGTAAACTTAGAAGCTTGAGTGTATTTAGTACATTTATATGGTGCTTGCATGGACACATGACATACAGGAACCCATGTCTTCTGGAGTAGTAACTGGTACCCAGGTGAGATGCTCTACCATATCTTCAGTGGCAGTACATACATAAATATGGACAACTGGTTCAAACCCTTTTGACCATAACAGTAAAGGACTTGATTTAGTTGCTAAAGTAGACATCTACTGCCTCTTAAAATGCCTTGATTTCCACAGAATTAGTAAATGTGGCAGAGATCTCAAGAAGACTCAGGCCTCTCACGGTCATGAGTGGAGGCTGAGACAACTTGAGTTACATACATATACTTCATACATATATATATGTAGATATGGAAAAGATATATATACAGCTGAATAAAGCCCTGTGTCTACCCTGTGCAGAAAAGGAGTAGCAAGCTCTTTAGCTCCCACAGAGGTTCCTACAGCACCCAAATTAATTGTCAAAACCTGAAACTGAATCCCACCTGCACTGAACAAACACTGAAACAATAGAATGTTTAAGTATGCCAGATATCATCAAAATAGCCTTATAGGCATGTGTTAAAATGCACAAGCTTAAGCATAAGCTGTGCATTGAGCATATTCACAGCCCTTTCCCTTTGCAAAACTTTTCTTTTCTTTCTTTCTTCTTCTTGTTATTTCTTTTTTTTTTTTTTCCCAAGGCAGGAAATAGTTTTTCACCTTTTTAAGTGCCACTTGGCTGTGGGTATTGTAAAGATTGTTACATCTTGTGGAAGTGCCAATTAGAGACAATAATTACTTGACTTGTCTGTTTTAGCATGAAAATGCCTAGAACATTTTGTCCTTGGCAGTTAGAATTTTTATTTCTATACTCATCTGATTTAGGAAACATACTTTTTTATGGAACCTGATCTAATGATTCCTTTCTACGCATCATAAGTGAGGCTACACATGGAATACAGTGTCCAGTTTTGGGCCCCCAGTACAAGGGAAAGAGTCCAGCAAAGGGCCACAGAGTTGATCAAGGTACTGGAGCATCTTTGCTGTGTGGAAAGGTTGAGAGAGCTGGGGCTGCTCAGCCTGGAAAAGAGGAGGCTACGGTATGTCTCATCACTGCCTACAAATATCTGAAGGGGGGATGCAGAGAGAATACAAACACACTCTCTTCAGTGGTGCACAGGGCCAGAACTAGAGAGACAATGGGGACAAACTGGAATACATGATGTTCCCTCTGAATATCAGGAAGTGTTTCTTTACTGTGTGAGTGATGGAGCACGAGTACAAGCCGCCCAGAGAAGCTGTGGAGTCTCCTCTTTGGAGATCTTCAAAACTCAGCTGGACATGATGCTGGGCATAACTCTGGGTGCCCCTACTTTAGCAGGGGTTGGATCAGATGGACCCAGAGATCCCTTCAACCTCAACCATGCTGTGATTCCGTAAATTATCAGCAAGAAGATTGCCCAAGTTACAGAATTCCATTCTTTATTAAACTAATATTTCTAATCTGTTTATTTTGTTTATTTGTTTTAGGGATTCCTTTTCAGAGCAGTTTGTCTGATCATTTTGTATGATTTAAATAATTCATATTAACTGTAACGGTAATGTAGATTTTATGAAGGATGTACTCCTAGATTAAATATTCTAAAATTATATTGAATTTTCCCATCCCAAGTAGCATTTTCAAGGAAAATTAAATCAGTCTGCACTAATGAAAACCTAATTTACTAGAACTATGTATGTGTTAATGAAATGGAGTGCAAAGCAGAATGTTATTTTTTTTTACATAACTCTAACGAAGTTTTCTGATGTCAAGGGTGAGAAAGTGGAATAACCCCAAATCATCTAATGCATTTTGATGTGTTTTTGCTTTTTAACAGATCCCCCTAAAGTTTTAAGGATCATATACATATGTTTATCTGGAATGTTTTTATGGGTTTTTAATAATTCCAATGTGTAAAATAAAAGCTCTGTTTTAACTGCACATTAGATACTTTCACTGAAAAATGCTTCCAACCAAATTCTACAGGTTTTTTTTTTTTTTTTTTTTGTTTGTTTCTAACTAATACAACGTATTTTAGAGATTTTTTCAGAACTATTCAAAACCACTTCTGACCAAAAATGTATATTCATAGGTGGGTGTTGATTAATGGTGCTAAAAACACTTTGTGTAGGATCTTATGCTAATTACCCTTTACACCCTAACCTGTGTCAATTCTAACAATCTAAATTAGTGTTTTCTCTTAGGACCAAGGAATGTGAGAATTGTGAAATTGGCTCAGTAAGCTGAATTAACAGTGCGAAAATGGAGACGTTCTGCCTCTCTGTATTAACATCTGCTGCTTGTACTAGATGTGATGTTCTAATCTAAGTGATGGAGACATTACCCTACCTCCCTGGGAAAAAAAGAAAAAAAGAAAAAAAAAAAAAAAAGATTAAAAATAAGACGAAAAGGAAAAGGAAGAAAAGATGGGGTGGGGAAAGGGTAATAATATTCTTGCTGCATTGTAAAAAAATGTAATTGGTGACAATTGTTATTGGCAGTTCCAGGTAATCATGTCTGGAATAATGGATTTTTGACATGCAAGTCTTGAAAATTGGTTGCATTATTGTTGATGCAAATAGTTTAGTTTCTTTCCTATTACTGCTGTCGTATAATGGAACACAATGTTATAGGCAGTGGGTGATACATAGAGCACACTGCTCAGATAAAATCCTGATTACAAATGGTTCCATTTGGTTTATTTTATATTCTAATAGTAACATAAGTCTTTCTGGGTTCATTACATTATTAAAATAAAAACCTATGTTTCTGAAGAGAATAGGAAGTTTTTATTATTGTTTCTTCCACTAAAACATTGCAAGGATTATTCAGATTTTAGGTTGGAGACATTTAGTTGATAAACAACAGTAATCAATGGCAGTGAGAAGAATCTTGTGTGTTCAAAATATAATGAAATCTTCCAGACTTGTGAACTGCCCATTGTTGCTCATTATTATCATAATCAGCACTGCCCAAAATATTTCTAGGCTGCCAGGATGGCATCTGTGCAAGAAGCACATCCAGGCAGTACTGACACGCTCCAGCTGAGTGCAAGTCAAACTGCAACATCCTATAGGCTGTACTTACTGCTCCTGGGAGCAGGAGGCTGCAATTAAAAACAGATAAATACAGTCAGTGCATTTAAAGATTTTTCTTTGTTCCCAGAGTTAAAAGTACTCATAAATTAATAAAATGTATATCCATATTTAAAAAAAAGTAAAAACAACTGGAAAGGCATTCTGGGTATTTGGATGGAAAGGAGAGAAGTGTAAGCCAGACCAGTGAGCTGGTGCCATGTTAATTTAGCTTTAATGGGGCTGAGCTTGCTCATGGCTGGCTGGGAAAAGCCTGCTCCAGAAGCGCTCCAATGGCCTGGCTAGGCAAGGAGGATAGGGGAGCATCAGAAAGATGTCAGTAGCAGAGCTTGCTTCCAGCTCACAGATATATCACAGTGTTGCTGACAGCCTGAGCTCTTGGAAAGGTTGGAGAGAGCCAGTACGGGGCCTCAGTGCTTATCCTTCCCTGTTTGGCAGGAAGTAATGGGAGGGGAAAGAATTTCCCACTCCTATCTTCCTCACTGCTTTTGCTCAAACTTGTATGAAAGATAGAAATAATGAGTTTGGCCCCCAGTCATCACTTCATTAAAATAAAAATCCTTCCTGACAGCCCAAACGTGATCTTTAGAATCTTATTACTTGTCAGAATACACTTTTGTCCTATTTCTAGCCAGGGACATTTTAAATTATTTCCTTTCATTATTTTTTTCATCCCCACAGCTTTGCTATATACAGTCCTTCAGAATCATTGTATCAGTTTCCAAGAATTCAGTTCAAATTGAATTTCCAGATCTTAAAGGGAGTCCAGACAAAACAGTTTACAAGTAAAAAAGTAAAGAAGGCAGTATAGTTACCCTTGGTTATGGTAGCTACGTACTCAATTCTTTGTAAACTAGCACAGTCCAAGAGATGGTTTTGAAAAGGCTAAATAAGTGAAAATGTAAACGAGTTGTCATCCTAAAATACCTGCTTGATATTTTTGGCTTTAATTTTGCACAGCCATTAGACACCTACTTAAGTTTTTATCTGGAATAACATTTCATAACCCAAACATCATCAGCCTGATTTATTCTTGTCAGAACCAAATTTTTGTGAATCTCAAGCAGAGGCCAATGTTTGAACCCTGCTCTTTACTGTCTACTGTAGAATGTCAGGCAATAAACAGTTTTCTGGGAATCCTCAATTTTACTGCTTTTTCAGTGAGATTCTAACTGACCCATGCAGAGCAGTGATAATGTTAACAGATAGTGTGTGTATCTATTGATGAGTTACAGGTCTTCGCTTTGATCTATACGAGTTGAACCATTTGTGCCAGCTAAGAGTACAGATTTATGCACCATGACTTGCTAGCCACCACCCATCTATATTCCTGAGTTAGTTCTTCACTGGGTATGCTATTAGCATTTTATTTTAACAGTTCTTGAATGTCTGCAATAAGGATGCTGTGATAACCTAATAATCAGATGGTTGGATGGAGACATAGAATCACTTCTTAAGCACCTGCAAAATTTCTGGTTTCTTCCACTTTCTCTTGAAGTATGATAAAAGTGATGAACTGCATCTTAGCTTGTCACCAGAAGGGAATGTTTCCCTAACAAATTATCATGTGCCACTCCTAATCCACGATTGAAGACAAATGTTTTCCTGATCTATTTTGCTTCAAAACTTTTCCTGTTGCTGGACATTACAAACCACACTGACCAGTTTTTGGTACTGTCCATCTACTGGAAAAACACTGTTTTTTTCTGGCCAATATCAGCTTGTCAGGCTCACCTGCTTTCTCCTTACAAATTTTGCATGCCCCACTCTGAGTGATTTTGCCCCTAAAATCAGCTCTGGCTAGCATCTCTTAAGAATGGAATCTTTAATCAATTATGTTCAGAGCTGTGACAGAAAAGACGGTTCTGTCAGTGTCACATTACATGTGCCTGAGTGCTGAATATTTTTTGCAAACTCGACTTTTATTAAGCATATCTGATTTATGTTTTACAGACTCTTGGGGGCGAAAAGGCAAATTAATTTAATAATAGATTCACTTTCTAGCAACATCTGTTTGCAATCTGCCTAGGCTGCTATGAATATCATTTCCTTGTGTATCAAAATGTATTCTTGTATTACTTATACTGATTCCAGACCTCCTTCTCTTGGGAGGGATTTTTATTATTTTATTTATTTATTCATTCATTTATTTTATTTTCTAAAGTTAAATAATATTGCATTTGGAGCTGAAAAACAAATGATTTACTATTCCAGAAATGGTACTCTATGCAATAATATTACGTTGCAAAAGGCTGAATAAATTGGGATGTGGAATGGGTAGAGACAAAGTTGCCAAGCAGAAATTATACATATTTTCCTTCTATTTGAAACCAATGGAAACTTGTTAATCCAGTTGATTTATTTATTTTTTGTTGTTGTTGTTATTTTATCCTTGTGATGCTTTGGAAAGACCTGTGTGCTTATTGCTAGAAGTAGTCCAAGTGGTGGAACTAGTTCAGACAGAGATACTGAGAAGACAGTGACCTCAGTACTTTCAGATGTGGAGTACTGCGTTTCAACAAATCCCATCAGCTCATGAATTTCTGCAATACTAGTGAAGAATATGTGCTCAAACATATTGCTGGACTGAGACCACAGCCCTCAGATCTTTCAAATGCTAAGACATCATGGAATAAAACAGGAAGAGCCACGGCTGCAGAGAATATTAGAAACAGGGAAGATAACTTTGAATTTTGAAGATTATTTGATGGTGGAGGTTCTGTGTCCTTTCAAAATGACTGAAGTGAAATCTGTGAGCATTTAATTAACCTGTTGGTACTATTCGTTCACCAGTCTTTCTCCGAGTGGATGTGCAATGAGTGCTACTTAGTGAGACTGGTATTTTAGAAAGTTGGCTTCATCCTTCATACAGAGCAAAGCCAAAACAAAGTCAGGGACTCTACATTTCAATCGGAGAGTAATATGGTGCACAATAACTCAAGGAGAGCTCATTCGGTAGGCCTATTCCATACCTCCTGCCTTCTCTTCACCAGTGCAGCAATGTTCTGTCACATGGTGATGGTTGCCTTCCATCTGCAGTTAAAATACTCTGCACCTGAGCCACTGAGCTGATAATGGAATGGGGTCTGAATTCACTGGAGGGAGGAAAGCATTTGAGAAAAACAACCTGAGATCTTTATCTTGAAAATAATTGTTATGTTCTCAATTTCTTGGAATTTACAAGGAAATATAGAGTTGCTGCAAGGTATGTGGTTACTAAACCAGATCAGTTTTGACATTAAACTGGTAAATTACTTTGGCCTCTCAGTTCCTTTCTTCTTTGCCCTCTTTGCAAATTCTCTGTATCTCTTTTTTCTATCCTCTTAGACAGATTCTCACCTCTAATTGTAGGGGAACAGTTAGGTCATAGCTTGAATTGGTGACTGGGCATCTGGTGGTGTTGTTGGCCTGTGGAGCACAGGCAGAATGTTTGCACTTGTGCTCCCTAAATGACTAGGAGTGTGCCCAAGGTAGAGCCACCCTGGGCTTGTGTAAGGGCCAAAGGAAAAACAACTCTTGAGTCTAGGCTTTCTGTGCTTTCTGTGATGGAGTACTGCATAGCTAGAGATTCCCCTCACCAGTTGGGTGAGGTCAACTCTTTTATCTGTATGTGATAATTGGCTTGTATATGATTATTGTGAATACTTTGCCTGGTGTTGCCAAGAACCTGTCAGAAGTAATTTCGTTTATTTGTGAGCAGAACACCCATCATTTGACACTTTTCTCTAGTTTTATTTTTTTTCTTTTCCCAACGTGAAATTCATGTTCCTCTTCCTTCCTTTTCAGGGTCTGGAAGAATCAGTGCCAGACAAGGTAATTGTTACTTCTGAATCTCTTTAGAGTTGTAGACACTATCAGTGATTTAAAATACTTCTTTCTGGACATGTATTTGCCTCTCATACTAGCAATTTCTTATCAATTTTTTTCCTGAAAATTATTTTCTATTTCCTCCATGCTCGTGGTGCTTCACTGACTTGAAGAGAATCATTCAATTTATTGTAGTAACAACTATGCTTGCAGTGTTCCTAAGGTTAAGAATCTTCAGAGCTACCCCACCTCCCACCTTTCATTATAGTTCTTATTTGCACATTTTTACCATGTGCAAACTAGTATAACACTTTCCTGTGAAGCTCTTTCTTTTCTGATACCATCTTTCCATTTTTTTTTTTTTTAATCTTCTTTCATCTCAGCACTGTGTTCATTGTCTATATGCTCCCATCTAGGCTGATGATTAGCATGGACTGTGGCAGAGAAAGAAGGACAACCCTGCCAGTTCTCATTGACGTGGAAGATTGGACCATCCTCTTCCATGTCTCGTAATGCCAAATCAAAATTAACAGTTGAACAAGGATCTCAGATCAAACCCTACATAAAAAGAAGCAAAACTAATAGGAACATTAAATCTTATGATTTCTTGACACATATCTCAGTACTGAGGTGAATGGTTTTGTGCTGTTAACATTATGTATTATTTAAAAACTTTTTGCATTCTTCTTATTCCTGAATACTCGGTTGCCCTGTCAGCAAAACGTATCACAACATGGAGCTGACCATTGAACTGCATCTATCTTACTGAATTCAAACTGATTATGGTGTGCTATCTCTGAAAATAAAATCCCAGAACAGAACAAAAGGCGCCTAGATCACTGCAAAAGCTGCATATAGCAAGAGAGAAAAAGATGAAAATTATTTAGTTCTTGCAAACTTGAGAAAGGAAGGAGGTAATCATTTGCTTTAAATCAGAAAAGGAACACATATCCCAGATTAGTTTCTCTGAGGAACTACCACAGCAAAAACTCTAACTCTGAATGAGCTTTCATAAGGTTATCTTCCTGCTCCTTTCCTCACAATCTTTCTTCAGGGCCACGTTGCACTTCCAAATGCCTTTCACCTGACAGACTGAAAGAGAACAGAGGTCATAAGATTCTGAAGCTGCAAGATCCAGTCTGTAAGCAGATAATATTAATTGCCAAATTTCTGAGGTATGTCTCTTGGCAGGTGCTAACCTGAGCTTCTTTCTCAAACGGTAATATTCCAAAATGCAGGGATCTCTAAATCCCACCTACCACCTGCAGCCCATCTGCTTAGCAACAGTGGGCACTGAGCTCAATGATTAAGGTTGTATTTAACATGTATTTGAACAAAAGCAAACTCCTAAACTCATGCTACCAAAACTTTGGGCTTATTTAGGGTTCATCTTATAATCTTGAAGAATGGTTTATCTATAAATGATTTTGCTCATGACCATGCAATGTGATGCTGATTAGTGATGTCACACCAGAACTTTGAGTATTTTGTGAAATATGTAGAGGTATAGGAAAACACTTTTGTTGTAGAATCCTTAGAGATGGAAGGAACCTTAGAAATCATGTAGTCCAACTCCCCTACAGTAGGACATGCAGAGCTGAATCAGGTTGCCCAGGGCTTGATCTAATCTCTTCTTTAAAGTCTCCAGAGATGGGGCATCCACCATATCTTCAGGCAATCTGTTTAAGTGTCTCACCAAACTCACTGTAAAAGACCTTTTCCTTGGATCTGACCTAAATCTACCCACTTTGAGCTTGAAGCCACTACCCCTTATGCTATCACCACAGACCCTGCTAAAGAGTCTGTCCCCCTCATTCTTATAGATTCCCTTTAGATCTGGAAAGGCCACTCTCAGGTCACCTCACAGACTTCTCCAGACTGAACAGCCCCAGCTCTCTCAGCCTGTCCTCGTGGGAGTGGTGTTCCATTTTGTGGATCATTTCTGTGGCCTTTCTCTGGACATACTCCAACAGATCTATGTCTCTCCTGTACTGGGGACTCCCCATCTGGTCACAGTACTCCAAGTGAGGCCTCACCAGTGCGGAGTAGAGGGGCAGGATAATCTCCCTCAACCTGCTGGCCACGCTTCTTTTGATGCAGGTCAGGTTATGACTGGCTTTCTGGACCATGAAGGCACACTGCTGGATCATGTCCAGCTTCCCATCCACCAGTATCCCCAAGTCCTTTTCAGCAGGGCTGCACTTAATCCTTTCATTACCCAGTTTGTATTGGTAGTGAGGTTTCCATCGACCCAGGTGCAAGATCTCACATTTGGATTTATTGAACCTCATGAGATTCACGTGGGCCGGGCCCACTGCTCAGGCTGTTTAAGTCCCTGTGAATGGCATCCTTTCCCTCTGGTGTGTTCACTGCTCCTCACAGCTTTGTGTCATCAGCAAAATTGTTGAGTCTACTTGAGCCCACTGTCAGTGTCACTGATGAAGATATTAAAGAGTCTCAGCCTCAGCACTGATCCCCGTAAAACACCACTCATCACTGATTTCCATCCAGACATTGAGCCATTGACCACTACTCTCTGGACTCAATCCTTCAGCCAGTTATTCATCCATTGAACAGTCTACCTGTTGAATCCTTATCTTTCCAATTTGGAGAGATGGATGTTGTGGGGTACAGTGTCAAAGGCCTTACCAAAATCGAGATAGATGACATCAGTGGCTCTTCCCTTATCCATTGTTGCAGTGTCACCATTATAGAAGGCCATGAGGTTGGTCCAGCATGATTTTCCCTTGGTGCAGCCATGCTGGTTGTTCTGTATCACCTCCAAGGAATGCAACACCTACCCTGAGAAGACGGGCTGAGTGCTGGGGCTGTCCATCCTGGAGAAGAAAAGGCTCTGGGGGCAACAGAGAGTGACCTTTCCTTATCTAAAGTAAGGTTAATGAGAAAGAAGGGGCAGACTCTTTAGCAGGGTTTGTTGTGGTAGGGGAAGGAGAAATGGTTTCAAACTAAAAGAGAAAAGTTTGAGAGTCGATATAAGGAACCATTTTTTTACAATAAGTATAGTGAAGCTCTTGAACAAGATGCCCAGGGAGGTGGTGGATGTCCCAGTAGTTGAGACATTCGAGGTCAGACTGAATGGGACTCTGAGCACCTGATCTAGCTGTGTGTGTCCCTGTTCATTGCAGAGGAGTTGGACTAGATGACCTTTAAGGATCCCTTCCAAGTCAAATGATTCTAAATTTCTATTTCAGTTTACTTATTACTGAGGTAAATTTCTCCTGTGAAACTTTATTTTCCATAAGATAATAATATCCCTGACTTTGCCATAGCTCAATGCTTTGACTTGATTTTCCTTCCTCGGTATTTCTAGTCCTCACAGACCATAATCCTATAAGGTGCAACCTGACTATTTAAGGCTAGCAAAATGAATGTGACCTGAGAGCGCAAACACTTGGAAACTGATGGAGCTTAATTACATGGGATTATGAAGAAGTAGATGAGAAACTAATTGAAAGTCAACAGACATGGATTTGACCCTCATTCTACCAAAAAAAAAAAAAAAAAAAAGAGAAAAAAAAAAAGAAAAAGAAGATAGGCATGTTTTATGATCTCTGTTCTTTTTTGGCTTTGTCCTTTCAAATGTAATGCTCTCTAGGACAAAGACTGTTTTTTGTTGTTGTTGTTGTTTTTTCCCCTTGTCTGTACAGTCTGTAGTACAAGAAGTTTCAGTGTTAGTAGAAAACAAGTGGAATTGCAAGAATAGTAATTATGGAGCCTTTGTTTCCTGTGTCACAAGCCCTTAATGAGTTAATAGAGAAATGTCAGTATTAATATTAAAAGAAGTACAACAGATTCAGCCAGCAGGGAATTCAAAAAAGAACTTTAGTGGCTGAAAAATCTGTAGTAGATGAAGAGTTTCTTGTGGAGTCTATTTTATTTAGACAATAAGACATTTGTTCAAATTACAATAGACATTCTAACACTTCTTATTAGAAATCTTAAAATCCTGAAGGAAGCTTTCCTTCTCTTTTTTTCCATTGAAGTCAGAAAGAGAGAAAGGTTCTTGCTTTCTTGTTGCTCTGGGAGTGAGTTCTGTATGAGCAAGTGAAACATTTGCTAAATATAAGGTTTTATGTTTTATTTTGTCGAAGTCTTTTGACCATACTCATTGTTTTTAAATATTTTCCACTTTCTATAGTGTCTTTCCATTTTTCTAAAATGCCACAGTTATTCAGTTTGGAAACTAACAATGGAGCTTTGAGCAGTGCAGTGTGTCAAATGCATTGTACAGAATATGTGTGTGTTTGAGAATGATGAAAATGATAGAACCCAAGTTTGTACTGCTGAAAAGAATAGCATACATTCGTGCAATTCTATTGATACAGAAATATTCCTTGGGTTCACAGGCTAAGCCTGGCGATGGGGAATGAATGTGTTTACATATCTTAATTTCTTTGAAGCAGAATGTTTACCATTTTAGCTCCTCACTATGAATAGGAAGCAGGGCTTACATGGTCACTGTAAGCAATAAAGGAGTTTGTAGCATAATTTCCCTGAGGCTTCAGCATAGTGCAGTAATAGAAAAACAGCACAGCCAGTAAGTTCCTTTTTGTAAGGAAATGAGAGCTAGGAAGACACGGATTAAGAGAAACATCCTGCGAATACTGTCTGTGTAAGTAGTTCTAATTCTTTCATGGTTCAGGGCCAGTAAAGTATAAAAGCATGATGAGTTTGAAAAGTTTGGTTCACTTCAGATGGACAACAGAAGTGTTTACACTGGATATGTGTTTGGTATATTGCTAGTCAGCATGCTCAATCTGATACTTACTGTGAAAAAGGAGGAATGAATTAGGTCGTCACAAAGGGAAGCAATTTCTAGGTAAGTGAGATTAGACAGAAGGAAATGCCTATGCTTGCGGATAAAAATTAACTTTAAAAAGTTTCAAACAGCAGTATTTTCAACACAGGATTGCAGTTAGGTCATGATAACTGTTACGAAAATATCCTTTTCCACCCTTCTTTATGGTACCTTTCTGCTTCTCAGACAATATCAAAGAAGAAATATTTTTTAAGAACCACTTCTGAAGACACATCCATGTCATGTACACACCCCACATTACAAATTGGAGTACATACATGGTTCTACTACATCTAACTTCCTCCTGCTATGGTAACTAAATAATACCATGTGATTTATCTGTTCACGTATGTTGAATTTCAAAATACAGGTGGCAATATTGCTGCACTGACTTGGAAGGGTAAAATAGATGCTTGGGCAGAATGAGAGTGCCCAGACCTTATAGAGCACAGTCTACTTTCCCTTGCTTCCTAGGTTATGAGGTATCTAAATTGAAGTGCTGTTCACATTACAGAGTTTCTAGATTATGAAGATATCTCAAAAGCGTAGTTTCTTTAAATTGTGGAAAAAGCCTGTCATAAAGCTTTCACTGGGATTTCCAGCCCTAATCTTGCCAAACCACAACATCCCTGTCATGCCAAGAAGACTCTGCATGCATTTGCCCCATTATTTACTGAATTGCATTCAACATAGAGTCAGAATTGGGAATATACACTAAGCATCATACCTCATGAGTGTTTTCTTAGTCCCAGGGCTAAGTGAAAACTCCTATAGATTGATGTGGAATGTCCACATATAACCACACTCCTTAGTTCACCTGTGCTCCTTTGGTGTCTAAGCTGTTCCTCTGGGCAAAGTACTCTGAAGAGAAAATTCAATCAGATGATGATAGGATCCGTAAAGAACTGGGGCCAAAGCTGCAGGCTCGACTCTTCTCCAGTGGCTTGTATGAAGATAGGAACCTTTCTTGTTCTTTGGTCCCTGCCCCAGATTGTCACTTTTTGTCTTCGCAGAGTCCCTGAAGCATTTGTGCTAGAAAAAATATTCACTCAGCTCTTAAGATTCATTCAGAATGATAATTTAGTGATTTTTTTTTTTTTTTCCAAAGGCACGTAGCTTTGAAATGCCAATCCTGCTGAACAGTTAAGTGTCCTATGTCAGTGTAACATGCTAGAGACCCTATAGTATGCATCCATGGTCCTGTTCTCTTACTCTGCTTCACAAAATCGGAGGATGAAGTCTGCAGGTAGTTTTGCTTTGGTTTTTAAAGATTTTTTTTTTAATTAACTCTAGCTGTCTGCATTGCATTTTTGAAAAGCAATTAGTTTCACATACTCAGACTGTTCTCTGTAGACATCAGGTGGTAAGAAAAGAGTTGTAAGAAAATTCACAAAAGCTATCTTGTAGAGCACCTGGCTGAACAGATAGGGGGTTGAGATTTCTTTTTGGAAGTGGACAGGCCTTTGAAGTCAATGAAATAACGCTCCTGCTTTAGATTCAATTTTCTGTCAATTGCTGGTTGCATTAGTTGTAGGCCTGCTAGTGTCTTTCTGGTGATGAGCTAAAGCAATTAGATGCCTGAAGCTTGTCATCTCCTTGTTAGCAGGCTTCTGGGTATGCCTGCAGCCCCCTTATTTGCAGAAGACTGTAATTCAAATGACATCTGTGAGTTATTTATAGGGAACAAGTGCAGGAGCTGTAACCCATATAAAATCAACTACTATTTTAGTTCCTTGACTGACATATATTTTCCAAGATTCCCGGGCTTCAGGATTCTCCTGATTTCAAATATAGGGTCAAGGCAGACCCACTTTTTTTTTTTTTTAAATTCAGTCTCTCTCTCTCTTTTTTTTCCCTCCAGTTCTATGCAGAAATCTTTCTACTACTCTGTGCAACTTCTGTTGAAGGCTCAGTTTTAGACATAAGAAATTAAAAAGTACAGAAATACACATGGGTCAGTGAACTGCTCCAAGATCAAGCAATATGAATGTTCCTTGGAGTATGTTCATTCACAGACTGAGGACATGGCAGAGCTTATATGGAAAGCACCCAGGTATATCTGCTTAGTCAACTGCAGAGATGGACGCACTGTAACAGCAACATTAACTCTGAGAAGGGAGCTTCATCTGCCCTGTCACTCATAAGGAGGCACACTTTCTCTGCTTGCTGAATTCATCCACTGTTGTCATTATTCTGAGTATTTTGCTTGTTACTTCTCCCTGCAGCACTGCCAAGTCAAACGTTCGCTTTGCAACATATAGGAATCCATCACACCAGTTCAGTACTGTCTAGTACAGTGCAACACTATCTGGTCCAAATCCTCTGAATAAATATGGTGAATTTGGTTCTTATTACTTATCAGACCCTCTTTTCTTAAATTTCCCTAATTTCCACTCCATTTTTCCTTTCCTTGCAACAACAACAACAACAAGAAAAGGATAGATAGATATACATATGGGGAAGAATTTATCTTTAATCACTGAGAGAGATTTAAATTGGAACTTAAATTGGAGCAAATTTAATTACTACGTAGAATTAAGAATTAGAATAGCGTCAGTCCCTTGTTATTAATATATGTTAAATTTCTTATTTAAGAGCAGGTGTAATTTACTTCAGAGCTTAAAACTGACCAGATCAATGTGTAGCAAAATGATACATGGATGCTGAGATTATAGTAATTAATCACTGAAAAGTATATTTAAAGTGAAGTTTAATAGGTAAAAGCCAGAAAGTTTTATATTAGTAATCCACATAAAATCCAAAATATTTTCAAAATCGTTTCTGTAAACCTTTTGTAATTCTTTACAAATATTAATAAAACAATATATTTTGACTTCAGAAAATAACCTCAAAAGCATATTGGGCTCCATTTTCATTACCACTCAGCTATTTCCAGGATAAATGTGTTTCTGTTATGCATAGGAAGATGCCAGATTGACACATCCATTCAGGAGTGCCAAACTGTGCTCATTCTGACTGCTATATTGCTTCTTGTGAAAGGTTCTGTCACCAGATCTTAATTAAGCATGCTGTTGATAAAGCTCAAACCAGATTACACACAACCCATTCTTCACTGCTACAGTCATTCCTCAGTGACATTAGAAATCAGAAGCAATGGTAGAAATTAAATATATCTTGATTTTGTAAATGATTTAGGCTTTTGTGATCAGATATGAATACCATAAATTACCATTGCTTTGATTTTTTCATTTCCCATATTTGTGCAAGTGGGAATTTATATATTTCATCTGATATATTCATGCATTTATATGTAAATATATGCTCTGTCTCTAGCCTTCTAATCTGATAGAAATCTAATGAACACTGGAGTTGGAACTGGATGATCTCTGAGGTTCCTCCCAGCCAAAGACATTCTATAACAGAGTCTGGAAATGATCTTTGACACAGAGTAAACATTTATATTGACAGCTACATAGGTTTCTAGTCTATGCTGCATCATGTGTAGGTTTAATGACTGTAAGGAGAGCTGAGACATCTAGCTAATGTACACAAATTTCCGCCTTAATACATCTATCAAAACTTTTCAGTATGTTGAATATCATGCTGACTCTTCAACAGTGACGATTTTCCCTGTTATATGATAATACTGATAATATTTTCTTCTCTTTCATAAACTATAGATCCTAAAATCTGAACTTGACATATGCATATATTTCTTTTCTGGACTTGAAGTCTGAAAAGCACAAACACAGAAATAACTCATAGCTGAATGTGTGACGAATGCATGAACATACAATAAGTTATACGAACTCAGATGTGATAAGAATAAAAAAATAAAAACAACAAAAAAAAAGGCTTTTAAAAAAAAAAATCTAATCGGGAACTTCTGAATATTTTTACCTACAAAGTAGGTAACTATTTAAGCTTTTTGGTAAAACACTTTGTCTTTTTTTCCATCTGCTCCTCACAAGATGACCATGGAGGAGGTCTGGTTATTGCATTTTCAACATTCAGCAGTAAAATTCCCCTCTGTGAATTTCTCAGGGAAGTCCCTATCACCATGTGTGTACTATAACAAATAAACAAAAAAACTACACTGGTATTGTACTAATACCAATATTCTGGGTGACAGGACACTGGTTTTGGAAGTTCAGGTGCCTTAAAACTGCATTCTCATCTCTCCTGCCAGACAACTTGAACCATTCAAAGGCCATTCTATACTATGAATGCAGCTGTTTTCCAGCTCCAAAAGTCTTTCCTTCTTTTTTGGAAATCTTGTCTGCTTAATCTGTAAATTCTCCAGCGTAGAGACTATCTTGTTGTGCACAGAAAGAGGTCTTGATCTCACAAGACCTCCACATTTTATGATAATACAAATAGCATTCATCTCATAAATATTTGCCCCTGTTTAACCTAGTTATGTGAATGGGCAAAGCATCTTACTTTGTGAGCATGTTTTGAAAATGAGTTATTTTCTAAATTGCTTTCAGGAAATTATTTCAATCCATTTTATGGTCATTTAATGATAAAAAGTGAGCTTCCTTTTAAAAACAGAACTGTTTCACTGTCAGACTAATGCATCTAGTATGCAATCACTGACTTAAAATATTTATAATTTTCTCCAGTGGACAACTTGGTGTGGCCAACATATTGTGGATCAACACATTGTCCACAGAAGTACAAAAATTAAAGAGATCCATAAAAAGATTTTGACATAGCAGTGCTGACAACCTCTAAATATACCTCTTCAAAAGGCACTTCTACAGCTTAATATATACAATCCTGTCTGGCTGTTTGATGAAAAACTAAATGTTTAATTTGACCCTAATAGTTCTGTTTGAGTCACTTGGGTCTGTCATGTTAATAAGACCTCATAAATCACTTGGCTATAACTCATAAATTTTCAAGCTGTCATAACAAAGATGAGTTGTGTATAAAAACTTCAAAGCAATGTACAGAATGAACTGTAAGCTTTCTGTGGGGATGTCCTGCCCTTGTCTGAAATTATACCCCCATTGTGTGCAGGCAATGAGTGACAGAGGACTAGTAGTAATTTGCTCCTATGTATAACCTCAAATCTCAGTTCTCTAGCCAGTTTTACTCACAACAGTCCTGGCAAAGTGAAAATTTAGGCTTTCTGCTCTAGATGCAGTGACAAATTGAAGACTTGATGAGCTTGGTGCTCACAAGATGAAAAGAAACGGTAGTTATTCCATTGAGTATGACTGGAGATTTGAGATAAATGTGCATTGGGAGTCAAATGTTGGAGCCTATGATTAGAGTATATGGATTGGAGGATGGACATCTCCATAGGAACAGGAATATATTTGACCAAATATTGGAAGGGGAATTATACAATCTTATATATACATACTTTTTGCATGTGCATTTATGCATTTGCTTATGAAGCAGAATAGAATAGTCCCCCCCCGGAGCATTTTTGTCATTGGTGCTGAGATGTTTAGTTAAAAATAAGATGAAAACAAAAAAGAAAATGAAAAAGAGCTTGAAAGCTTCATTCAGGCACCATATTTCCTAGGCAGTGGATAAATTCTCTATTCATTATTTCTGAAGACTTTACTGCTGCCCTCTTACCAGCTTATACTGATTGTCTTCCAAAATAAGAATTATCCCAGACTATTTAGCATAGAAAGGAAAAAATAATGTTGTAGCATAAGTGGTAAAATAGCAGACAAAGTTGATGCCAGGAGCAGGGTCACGTAAGTTGCCACCATAATTTTAAAATTAAACAAAAGATAACTTCCCAATTTGGAAATTATTATTTTTTTGCTTCATTAAACTACAAAGATAATTCATTCATTGCCCTTTTCTGCTCCCATTAATTAGCATTTTCAACAAGTCTCTTCAGCATCGAAGTTGTTATGAACCAGGGGTAAGATAAGGTTTTTTTCCTCCAATTCATTGTAGATAATTTTCAGGTAACTGAAAATATTCCCCCAATGGGAATCTCGCCCATTTTTTTTTTTTTTTCTTTTTTCTTTTTCCACTTCTCTCCCCAAGTTGATGACAGCTTTGGGGACAAGATAGAACTTTTCATGCATACGTGAAATTACATAGCAAAAACATAGACACTAGAAGATTTTCAAAGATCTAAATATTTACCTGGATTTATTTTGGTAACTTGATAGCAATGAATGATTGAAAACCAATGAAAGACCTGGGAGTCAATCGTAGATGTCAGGCACATGTAGAGTGTCTAAATTGCATCCAGAGCAATGTAATGCTTAATCATAAGTACATTCATGGATCTAGTACACCATATGGTTTACACCTGCTGTGCTGAATTACAAATCTTCTTTTAACTTGATGCAGGTAAGAAATGAAAAATTAAAAAAATGAATGAGTTCAGTGAAATTTCTCCTTCTAAATGAATCAAATAAAAACAGTTTAATGAAATTATTAAGAATATGATATATATCTACTTACTTTTATTAATTTGTTTAGGGTTTAATGGAAATATTTTTCATGCTGCTGAATGTTGGATCTGAAAAGTGGGTAAGGAGAAGAAGAGCAATGCTGGTATTAACTTCTGGGTTGAGGGTTGTTCTTTTGTTTGTTTATATGTACGTTTGGTTTTGTTTTTAATAATCTATTATTTTAGTGGACAAATAACTTACCATATTTTCCCCACTAGTACTAGATATTACAATTAGAAGAAATTATGTCAAATAACAAATTCTCAGAAATATTGCATAGGATTATAGGGAGGAGAAATTAGTCTAGGTATCTAGAACTATCTGTAATGCTTTATGGTGTGTAAAACCTAAATGCCATTACCATTCTGCTGTTACTGCTAGAAACAGTAAAATATATTCAAATACAGACAAACTCCCCAATCATCTAAAATTCCAATCTGTTTTCTCAAATTCAAAGTCAGTTAGCAAGTATACCATATTCTAGCTGAAGGAAATATGCACTGTGAATTTAAAGAACGCTGTCAGACTTTGATTTTTTCTTTCGTTTTCTAACTGCATCCAAAACAAATCATTATGGTTTTCTTCATTCTGAGGTTCCTATCATTAGAAGAGTGAGAGAATGCTTTCAAATTGCTAAACGTAGTCCACGTTTAAATGTTTAAGTGTACATCTTTATGTATAAGGAGTTGATGGGGGGAAGGGTAAAAAAAGATTCCCAAATGTCAAAGAAAATATATACAAATTAAAGCTCAGTATTATTCCACTGGTAGGATTGTTCTGGAGAATTGCAAGTTAGTCAATCATAATTCTAATCTATTGAATAAGAAAAATGCAGAAAAATGAACAGTACTTTTTATGCTCCCAAAGAACCTCAGGTTGCAATAATTCTACTGCAAATTAGAAGCACACTAAGGACTGAAAATAAAGTTGGGCATAGTATTTTAGTTTGATGCCAATAATCCTGCACAAACAAAGTCGAAGCTTTTTTCTCAGCATCTCTGTTGGTATAAAACAAGCTGTTCTTTGTACAGCAAAGCTACAAACGCCTGATTCCTGACAATTTGGTGTCCTGCCTCTTGCCAGTTCTCCACATTGTAATACAGTGGATATGATACAGCATAACATCATATTTACTGCAGTACCTCCAACCCTCTGTAGCAAGAACTATGGTAGCTTCATGTTGTTACTGACTGCTCAGTAACAGAAATGGTTACTGCTGAATTTGGCACTTGGCAGCTCTTCTTTAGTCTGTAGAATTTCATATTTGAGACTGCACCAGACCGTCAAATTCCACTGGGTCTTGAGTTATTAGAAGAATACAGGCAGCGGGATAGTTCTATCAACCTGTTTCTTTGGTTAATCAAACCTAAAGTGATAGAACCTCATCAGTTTTTCAGCAGATTTTAACCACTGAAATTCCTGCCCACCAATTGTAGCTATTATTTAGTAAGGAAGGACCACCTGAACCAACTCTTATCCAGTCATAAGTGTCAGATTACCAGCTTGTCTGATACCTAGGAATGAAATATGGATCTTCAAAGATTTGATATTTGACTATAGGTATTCTTTGTATTAGATTTTCACCCTCTGTTGATTACAAAATTTGGAGACCTAATGCAAACTGCTGAGTTCTGGGTAGTTCGGGATGTGTTATGTGGTTGCATTTATGAGCCTATTATTCCTCTGGTTTGGCCATATCAAAAGAAACCTCTTGTGGAGAGAAACTCTGGATTGCAGTAAGTTCCCACCATGGACTGTCTTGTCAGTGAACTTCCAGCTTTAAGTTCTCTTTCCATTGAAATGTAGCATTTGTTTACCTAAGTACAAGGGTGTGGTTTTGAAATGTCCCTAATTGGAGTGACTTTGCAACTGCTTTCATATGGTTTTCAACAAGGCGTTACCTAGAATGAGGAATTTATGAAAACAATTATTTAATTTGTAAAAATAGACAACCTGACCTCGAAAAGTCTAAAAAAACATAAATCAGCCTTAGTTTTCAAAACTATTGTGTTAACAGTCCTAGAAAATTTGACACTTTATCTCTAGCACAGATTCCATAACTTTTAGAGTGTCTACTGAATGGGTGAGTGTCCAGTGAAGGTACACACATTCCTATTTCACATTTTGCCACTGATAGCAAAAATTTACCCAGTGTTTCATGTTGCACAACCTTGCATTTTAGGATATTACTTCCTGAAATGTCTCCTTTGTATAATTTCTCTTCTATTATCTAAATATAGCACACAAAAATTTTTTTGATGGCCTTGAGGGTGATTCATTTGAACTTAGTGACCTCCTGTTTCATGCTAAAATGTCTCCCGGAGGGCTATTTCTCTCCACAAACTGCAAAGAGAACTCTGATGACCTGCTCAGATTTAGATGTTGATATTTTATACCTGAAAAGGTGGCAAGGTGGGAATTAGCTTCTTCTCCTGTGTAACTAGTGATGGAATGAGAAGGAATGGCCTCAAGTTGTGTCAGGAGATATTCAGGTTGGAAGTTATGAAAAATTTCTTCTCCGAAAGAGTGGTCAGGCACTGGAACAGGCTGCCCAGGTTGGCGGAGGAGTCACCATCCCTGGGGGTGTTCAAGAAAAGGGCAGATGTTGTACTGAGGGATATGGTTTAGTGGGAAATATTAGTGGTATCTGGACACTTGGACTGGATGATCTTAGAGGTCTTTTCCAACCTTAGTGATTCTATGATTTTATGATTTTATCCACTAGATTAATCCTGCATCTCATAACCTGTATATCTTTAAAAAAATTAGCTTGCTACCCCACTGTCTGTAACTTTCAGGGTGGAAATTTTGAAAGTCTTGGCTGATTTTATAACAGTGATGGGAGAAAATCCCCTACTAATTAGGACAAGATTACTTTTGAGACTGGGTAACCTATGCATTCTTCTGTACATAACTGATTTTATTTACTCTTTTTATCATTCAAAGTTAGAACAATGTTTAACCCACATGAAAATGAATTCACTGAGCTGCTTAGAGGATGAAAACATTGTAAAATTCATTGTTTGTATGTTGAATTGGTTCTCCACTCCCACTTCTAGAGAAGAAAACATGTCTGAGCATGGCATTATTAGATACGCAGTGAATATTTAACTGGCCAGGTACTCCATTGCTCTGTGAATTGAACCGCTATTTCTGTCAGTGATTACATAAATAAAATAGAATGCTATTTGTTCAGAATGTGTGCTTCCGCAGATACAGAGACTGCAAATTCCATTGTCATCTGTCAGCTGTGAACAAACAATGCATTTGACTCCAAGTCTTCTGGAAAACAGTCTGCAAGGATACTGGCACTGTGCATACCTTGTTTTGTTGAACCTTGCAGTCACCAGCAATCTAGGTTATATTTCTTGTGAATTGCTACACTTCACTACCATAGCAGAACTCATGAAATTATCCCACTGCTTTCCCAATAACAGGTGGGATATTTGAGAGATATGGAAATTACAAAGATGCTCAAAGAAATTTAATGAGGTGTAGACATCTAAATCATTGAAACATTTAGACATCAACTTTAGATTAAATGCATCCCACCTTGATCCAATTTTGCCTATAGACCTTAAGTGGGAATAAGACAGTAGTGAAACTCACACTGTCCTCAAATAGTATTTCTTCAGAAAACTCATAAAAATGTTTTTAGTGTGGTTAGTGCATAGACAGGTAGAGTTTATACTCTTCCACCCATTTTTTCCAACCTTTCTTTATATTTCTCTTCATCTCAGCATGAAAAAGCATTTGAGACATCAGAGATGCTTTAACTCTTGCCAAAACATTAATCTTTTTTCTTCACTGCAAAATATTCAGTAGAGTCCCTTCAGTTCATTTCCTAAAACTGCATTTATGTAATGGTTGAGTAATAAAAGTCAGCAGAATGACTAGATGGTATTTCATCCTTTTGCATTATCATTGAAAAAGACATTACTATTCCCCTATCAAAAATATCCATCAACCAAATTACATCCCTTTTCTTCACAAAGTTTTAAAATAGGATACCTAAGTATGATAGACAATGTAGAGTTATTATTTAATGACCATAAGGGAGTTACATTTTGATTCATTTTCTTATGTGTTAAAAATTTATGACAAACATAAAACCCTGATATAACGGCCAAATCATTTGTAATGGTCATAATTTTATTTAAATCATATATAGATAAAACACTATGTACATTTTAAAGCATGCCATCCTGAAGCACTTAGGGAAGTAGATGGGGAGATTCAAAATGGTAAGCATAATCTAAGCTAGAAAGAAAAAAGAAATCCCTTGGAAACTTGACATCTAAAATAATTATATTTTTTGCAAAATTTTTATCAATTTTAATTGTCTTTCTTGAAAGGTCTACTTTCTCCCCGTCTAGTATAGAGATTTAAATACTGATTTTGTTATTGCCTTGCAATATTATTTTGTTGTGTTTGTATATTTCTCCACCAGTTCTGTTTGCCTTACCATGAAATACTAAAGAAAAAAAAAAAAGACATTAAATAAAAAAAAAGAAACAACAACAATAGTTTAAAAAAATGGAAAAATGGGAGCTGAGGTCCTCAACACCTTCTTTACATCTGCCTTTAACAGCCAGACCAGTTATCCTCTGGGCATTTTACGTCCTGATCTGGAAATCTGGGATGCTACTCAGAATATACCCCCAGCAATTCAGATGGAGACAGTTAGAGAGCTCCTCCTCCATCTGGACTGTCACAGGTCCATGGCACTGGACGGCCTACACCCTCAGGTGCTGAGGGAGCTGGCGGGGATGATTGTCAAGTCAATCTTGGCCATCTATCAGTGCTCCTGGATAACTGGAGAGGTCCCAGAGGATTGGAGGCTTGCTGATGTGACTCCTATCTACAAGAAGGGCCGTAAGGAGGATCCGGGGAACTAGAGGCCTGTCAGCCTGACCTCGGTACCAGGGAAAGTCATGGAGCAAATCATCTTGGGTGAGATCACACGGCATGTGCGTGGTGTCCAGGGGATCAGGCCCAGCCAGCACAGGTTCATGAAAGGCAGGTCATGCTTGACCAACCTCATCTCCTTCTATGACTGGGTGACCAGATGTCACAGAGTTAACTAGATTGATCTATGCCCGTGACAGGGGCGCAGTAGGCCCCTGTCTCCCCCCACACACACACCAGCCCCACAAAATGGGAAGGAAGGAAGGAAAAAAAAAAAAAACAGCGGCAACTATCTATGGAGGAAAACTTATTTTACTAGCTATGATATCGGAATGCAAGATAACACAATATAATACAATCTAATTGAAATTGAAACTAATAAATCAAATAAGATAGGAGAGAGAGAGTTCCTGAGATCGAGTAAAACCTGAAAAGCTTGGAACGGCTAGGAAAGCATCCTCCAGCACCCACTGCCAGGCAGTAAGAGACCACTCCACCCGGAAGGGCCAGATCCCATGACTTCTGTAATGTACTGTAATGTACAGGGATGTACCCAGAATTGGAGCATTAACACTTTAACTCCCAGTGCACTACATGATGTTATGATGTGGAATATTGAAAACAAAAAAAAAAACATCAAACCATGACAGCAGACTGGTAGATGAGGGAAAGGCTGTTGATGTAGTCTACCTAGACTTCAG
>JAOWBP010000001.1:4746839-4777890 GCA_028571105.1 Tragopan temminckii
CCTGCATGTGGCAGGGGGTTGGAGATTCATGATCCTTGAGGTCCCTTCCAACCCTGGCCATTCTGTGATTCTGTGATGGCTAGTAGATATTGGAAAAGCATATTTCACTTTCCATGATGAACATATGTAGCCAGTTAATCTGTTATTCCAGAGAACTCTGGCAAAACCCAGCCCAGTTTCCAAGGGTCTAAGGAAGTACCTGGTACTCTGTTACATTTACAAGGAACTCTGAAAAAAAGTACAGAGCCAAGCATCACATTCAAAAGCTCTCAAAAGACATGCTTTTTACTCAGCTATAATCATTCACCATTAACTCAAAATAGGGTTATGGAAGCACTGGACAAAGCAAATATTTCATGCGCGACGAAGTCAGAAGATAAAATTAACCAAAGTAAATACTTTGTTACGTTGGTTTCCTATGATCTTAAGCTTATAAGTAAGTTGGAAAAGGACAGAAATGTAATCAGGAAAAATTTCCCTAACGTTCTGTAGAAATAAGCAGCATGAGTGGTTATAAGAAAGGGCTGCTCCTTTTACAGATGATTTGAATCATTTGTTTTCTCACCCACTTAACATTTTAATGTCTTATTTAGCAAAAATGTTTAAAGAATTTGATGACCTTTCTGTGTTTTACATGTTTGATGGTTGGCTTTCTGATTCTGCAGATGCACATTACCAGCTCATGTTGAGCTTCTAATCAACCAACACCCTGAGTCCTTCTTCTCAGGGCTGTTCTCAGCTTTTTCTCCTCTACTCAAGTCTGTATTCGTGCTTGGGATTGTCTTGACTCCTGAGCAGGACCTTGCACTTGGGCCAGTTGAGCTTCTTGAGGATTGTATGGGCACACAGGTAAGAAGGAAAGCTGACTGAAGACAAGGGTTTGAGAATGGTTAAGAGATGTTTTTCCAACAGTTGTACTCATTTCTTTCTAACTGTTTTTGCTTTACTGATTTTAACTATGAAATATCTAGAACTCCTCCTTTGGTGAAAGCAGAAAAACTGCTCCAAGCCATTTGCTGTGGAGGTGGCACAGACTATTCAGGGTCCTGTCTTATGTTCAGAATCATGCTCTGACTAAACTTTCTTACAACTACAGTTTTATTACCTAAGAATTAACTTTGCAAATTGAGGCTTTTCTGAGGAGCCTAAGAGAATAGGCTCCTCAGTGGGCATCGTGGTTCAGTCAAGTGCCCGTGTACTCCTGGTGCAGAACTGGGCTAGTTCTTATCATCACATTTTGCTTTCCTTTCTTTCTGCAACATGAAAATCTTTTCTATAAATTTGGGGACTGTTTCAGATTGCTCCCGGATTTCTTGTAAACCTAATGGAAACAGCTGAAAACAAAAGAGCTACCTTCTACTCAGTCCTTCAACAATGGAAGTTGTCATCCTTGACAGTTAATAAGTGATCAGTCTCCAGTCCAGTTCAGTGTGAAGTTAATACCAAACCCTGCTGACTTGGCACTGATGTGGATTAGGGAGCACATGGGAAATCAGGTCATGTGGCTTCATAATGGTTACACCACCTGGAGAGTGGTCGTTGTGAGGTAAGGGCCACTAAGATGATCAGAGGGCTGGAGTATCTCTCCTAGGGAAAGGTTGGGGAACTGAGCTTGTTTTGCTTAGAGGAGACTCCGGGGAGACGTAATTGCGGCCTTTCAGTACTTGAAGGGAGCATAGGGAGCATATATAAATAGGAAGGGGAATGGCTGTTAACGAGGTGGATAGTGATAGGACAAGGGAGAATGATTTTAAACTGAGACAGGGGAGGTGGTTTAGGTTGGATATTAGGAGGAAGTTTTTCCACACAGAGGGAACAGGTTGCCCAAGGAGGTTGTGGATGCCCCATCCCTGGAGGCATTCAAGGCCAGGCTGGATGTGGCTCTGGGCAGCCTGGTCTGGTGGTTGGCGACCCTGCACATAGCAGGAGGGTTGAAACTAGATGATCATTGAGGTCCTTTTCAACCCAGGCCATTCTATGACTTGTGGTAAAGGTGGACTTCTTTTGATGGGAAAAAAGAGAGAGCAGGGAGCTGGGCTGTGGTGTGTCATGCTATGTGCTGAGTATTATAATCATTGAGTTACTAGGTCTTCCCTTTACCAACTTCTTCTCTGACAATGTTTTATGAATCTAACCTTTCATTTCCTTTTTCTTTTGTCTATTCTGCAAAACCAAAATATCTTCTCTCAAGTTGAATAGAAAGTTTTATATGCCACTGACTTTTCATTTAAAGTTTTTCTTAGTAGAAACAACAATAAAGAAAATTCACTCTGGATCAAACCATTTTTTTTTTTTTCCAGTTTGACTGTGGAGAGGAATAATCTATTATTTATGTCCCTATCCACTACACACACAGTTTTCTCTCCAGGGAGAAAATAAGACTCAGAACAAACAAACTAGGACAGCCGTTGCTCACATTCTTTCATATACTATGGAAGATGTTCAGATCCTGCTATAGTGGAAGTGGCATGAGAAAATAGATAGTGGAAATTGTAATGGTCTACCAAGGAGGGAAAATAGTTTATGGAAAACATTCTGTTACTAACAGATCATCCAAAATGCATCAACATCAAGATAAGGAAATGACTGGGACACAACTCCCACATGTTACACCTTGCTTTCTGATTGTATCCCCTCCTTAAATCCCCTCCTTAAATAGAAGAACATTGTGCAACCTAGCTGCAGGTCTCTGCTGTTTATGACACCATCTAAATTCAAATCATATATAGCAGAAACAACGGAGGCCTTAAATTAAGGAATTGTCAAAAAACGGCATGGAAATATTTTTTTTTCCTTAACATGGAACACAATGTAATTGATTAAAATGTAGTAAGTCTGTAGAGCAAACAAAGGCAATGACAGAGCCTTTATTTGAGAAATAGGTGCTATAAGAAAAGATATCAAAGAGAAATTAACTCACCCCTCCCAGTAACAGTTTGGAGAAGGGGGTGAGCAGCCTTCTGTCCGTACTCCCGTGCCACAGGAGAAAGACAGGGGGAAGGGGAACCCACACAGACTCAGACTCCTGGAAGCATCACTGAGACAGAAAGGGTGACTCCAGCCCCCCCCCACACCCGCTCCAGGCATTCATGTGCTCATGTATTGGTTCAGGAATTCCTGTGACCTTGGAATTCCACTACAAAGTGAAATAATGTCAGTTAGTGTGAGTAAAACAGTAGTAGTAGCACTTCGTGTTCAAACAGTCCTTGAGTTATTTATTATTTGGATACTATATTAATAAAATCAATACAATTCTGTCTTCAAAATTGAAAACCTGTTCTGCCTTTGGTACACATTTTCAGAATGTTTTCTTTTAGTAACAGCTAGAAGATTTTTCAACTGTTCTTACTACAAAACTCCAGTTTGTCGAAAATGAAACTGTCCATGGAAAAGGTTCATTTTTCATGAATTTCTTTACTGAAACATGTTTTCTGAATGTATTATCTGCCTGTTTTCAGGAAAAGAAACCTGAAATTCTGTTCTCCACTGGCCATACTAAATTATGCTAACATGCAATAATAATATGTAGTGACGGTTGAGATAAAACCAACAATGTATACTGAAATTATGAAAACAAAAACAAATAAGCAAGCAAAAAAAAAAAAAATCTGCAGTTGTTTCTTTTTCTAAACAATTACTTCAGTTTGCTTTTCAGATCAAATGAAGATCATTACCATAACCATCAGAATTTAGTCCAACTTTGGTTAGAAAAGCTCCTTGAAATTCTTGCTGTTTCATAATTTTTAAGACTGAAGTCTATTTTGAGCAAAGCTGCTTTGGAAAGTTTGCAGATGAATACCAAACAAATTCCATCATGGGCTATGCAATTAATTCTGAAGTTATTTGAAACAAACTCAAATAAATTCCTTATTAAAAAAAAGGTGAAGTTAACTACAAACATAGACACATAGCAGTAAAGGTCCTAGGTCAAAAATTCCAGCATTAGTTTAAACCATAATTCTTAGTGTTTGTAATGGGAATTAGTTCAGTTTTTTCTGCAGATATTGCCAGGTACGAAATTCTTTGTTGGGAGAGGACTTAACTGTCAATAGGGTAATTACCAAATCTGTGAGACATCCTATGTGTAGACTGTTACTTCTAATCTTAATTTCAGTTTGGTACTGATTTAAGTCATGGAATATATTACCTGTAATAAGATGCCAAGAAGCAAAGCTTCACATGCTCTGAGGCAATAAAAGTGAAGATGCACAGAAGAACTCACACTAGAAGCACTGTTTGCAGATAAACCATCTTGATTGAAGATAATGGTCAAATTCAGACTAATTACACCATATCAGCCAATCGAGTCTCTAGCAGTGCTGGTTGTTCCATTCTCTGTGTATTGTCAATCATTTACTGTCAAAGAGCTCCAAGACTGTTATAATATATCCTTAAATCCATTATGTTGGTACTTTCCTAAGATTAAGTATTGTCTTTTATTTCTGGGTAACTATCAGTGTTTAAGTCAGATTCAATCAAAAGACACTGCGCCATTTTACAAGACACCTGTCCAATTAAGAGAAATTTATTGACATTCACATTTCAGTCTTCTTGAGCTAACATTTAAATGTTTTGCAGAGTTAATTACTCCACTATTACAGTGTAAAAAGTGCATGAAATTAGAAATGATTTATCTCACAGAACCTGATATATCTATGTAGAATGCATAAGGAACATTTCAATGAAATATAATAATCTTCCTTAACAGAAAAGAGCTAATTATTTGGCTATACTGCAATAGTCAATAAAGCAGTTAAAGTGTTCTCCTCTTGACCTTCTCTTTTCTTTTCAAATGATTAATCTTGGTAAAGGCTAGTGATATTGTTCTGGTATAAACCCACTAAAATGTTTTAGGATTAATATACATCAACTATCATTGGGTGCAAGTTCAGCATGTACCAAGAAGCATCAACATCTTGCTGATTTTTTGAAGTGTTATTACTCTACAAGAGCATTCAAGCATCTGTTTGTCTCTGAACCTGGGAGGTGCTTCCCCGACACTTCACTGAATGGTCTTATCCAAAAAAGGTTTTGACACAAGAACAATGAAGCTTAAAAATTCCCTCCTCCCAGTTGCTGTCTGAGTTCTGTTTGAGTTCTTTGAGAGTGTCTGCACAGGACCTCACTTGTCTCACCTATGGTTTGTTTCTGTGTTGTATACATAACACTGAATTGGGTGATTGTAGGTCTATGTCTCAGCATTGTATTGCATGTGGGACAAAATATTCATGGTCAGAAACTTTAGTATACAGTGATGATTTTTCTGTCTGAATTCAGTTTGTTCGTTTGCTGAACAAAGGCCAATTGTATGTTTTCTAGCAATTCGGGCTTAGTGTAATTATGACAAAAAGCACAAAATTTAGTTCTACCTCCTGCACCATCAGTTTGATACTGAACTTCTTTCCAAGGAAGTTCCAAGGTTTAATTTTTTTCTGTCCAAACATACATGATTAGCTCCAAAATTGATTTAAGCTGATTGGAGCAAGATTTACAGAAGTATTTAGAAACCTACTGTACTGATGTGTGTGGGAAGCAGAATTTCTGTTGCAAGCATAGTCTTCATGGAAAAATTGGATATAGTCCTGGTTTGAGCATATCATCTCAACAAAAACTGAAATGTCACACATTTCAGAACTGCAGCTAAAGACAAGACTCTAGAAATGGTTTTCAGGCATGAAAAGAGTTAACTTCATTTTATTTTATTTTATTATTGTCAGCTTTGGAATGAGTCTACTCATCTCAAGTATTTGAGACCCAGAAGTACCTCACATGTCAGCTTCCAAACTGCTGCTTGCTTAATACTTCCCCCAGACTGAAATTTGATTGCCCTTCTGTACTTATTTGTCCTCTAAAGAAGTGCTAGAGTAGTAGAAGCAAAATACGTGGAAGCCATGGAAAATCCTTGATGATAAAGCTCAAACTACTCATCTTTCCACATAGACTATGAAAAAATTTTGGAATTTTAAGTTTTTATATATTATCAAGAATTTCTCTCAACCATTCCTGACTGAGGATTTAGTTGTCTACTGTCCAGCGAAATGTTTTCCTTCAAATAAAATTTCTCCAAGGGGGAAAAATTAGGAAAAAAAAAAAAAAGAAAAAAGAAAGTGATAGTAATCATGTAATACTGTAATGCTGTAATAATGTATTGTTCTTAAATTTAAATTCCAAGGAATATTCTGAAGTGGTTTCACAGTTAGAAAATGTAAACATGTTCCTGATGAATATTATCATTAATTGATGGCTAAATGTAGAAAACTCAGAGCGCGTTAGACAAAAACACTGTGAATTTGATAAGTGATAAAGGCTTATAGTCTTTCTTGCCTTTTTTTGTAAGACTGCACTTTGTGGTTTGTTTTTTTTTTGTTAATGCCCCACTTTGCCTATTCTTTCAACTCTTGACTCAACAGACACATCCTGCTTTCAGAATCTTGATAAACCTAGGAGGCATTTACCTGACATAATGTAGTCCTGGATAATATAGACATACAGTCATCTGGCCTCTCCTTATGGAAGGGCTCTAATGGCAAATTATACGATCTTGAAACCAGTGCCTGAAATAAGTTAGATAAATAGTCTCAACAGTGCAAATTTCTTATCCATTTATTATGATGAACCTCACAATCTATATAAGGAAGTCCATATTGTAAGCAGATAAAGTTACTTGACGTGACTCCCACTGCTGGCAGTTAGATCATACAAAGATTTGGAGGCAGATTTTAATTTCTTGAAGATGAGATTTCTAAGCAGGGAAGAACAGATTGCTGTAAAATGTGTCTGTGCTGGTGAGAGAGAGCACCTAGGGAATTGCTGTGATTCCAACGTTTTGTAAATGGCAGTCAAGCAAACAACAAAAAAAATCCAATTCTGTCCTAGAAAAATAACAATGCTTTCTGCAGGGAGATGAGACACAAACAGAACACTGAAGCTGTCCAAAGGAGTAGTATTTGCACATATATGTACACTCATATATGCGGCTCTTGTTACTCTGCTAATAGCAGAGGTACAAGGCTTCTTTTATATTCCAAATCACAGACTTGCTTAAATAAGCTGTTTGGCTGTTGCTATCACAGTTCTACTTGTTGTTTGCAAGCAATGCTTATTCTCAAGACTTTATAAATGTGACAATTCCCTTTATGAGCACCGATAATAGGATTGTAAGTGAGTTACTAGAGGGTGGCAAATAGTGGAGTACATTAGTTCATTACAGTGCGAATTCATTTCCATAGTATTCCCAAACTCTTTTCTTCAAATTTCGCATCTCCAATGTGGGTTGTGATACTAATCGTCTTTGCTTTTGCATATCTCACTATTATGTTTGGCTTGAACAAGTGAGATAAAGCAAAGAGGAGGGAACAGATGGTTGGAAGCAAATTTGAGTGGACAAGATACATTTTTCCGTGTCTTGCTGCCTCTCTCAAGGTATGAAAATTGGAATGGAGCAGTTTGTAGCTCACAGCCTACCATGGGTTTGCAAAAAAACTGTCTATAAATTGCATACCGCTAAATCTATAGAAACACTAATAATTTCTTTTTAGCTTGTTATTTCAAGAATTTAAGAGACAAAATCTACTTGTATCTGGAAAGAATAGAATGTTTTAGAAGCAACAAGAAAAACCTCCTATCTTTGTGCAGTTAGTGATTCTTCATAAAATAAATATAATTAATATAACAGTTGTAAGATACATCACAAAGGAGAAAAAATCCTTGCTTTATAGGAGCACAGGCCTCCTGGAATAGATATCTATTATATAGTTGAACATCACAACCGGGGCTGGACTTCATATCCCAGAGATCTTTTCCAGACAGATTTCTCTGTACCACAGAAGAATGATTTGGATGTGAGAAGACTGTAAGAATGTAGTAACAAAAATCTTAAACTCTTAATAAATACCTTTTGTATTAATTTTTTCGTAACTCTTCACTTGTATTGGTTTCCTCACCAGGGGAAGCTTATGGACATTCATGAGCAGTGCATCAAGATAATCGTATGTACCTCTTTGCATTGTTAGGTGCCTCTTATTTATTTCTTATATGGGAAGAACATAATAAGTATGTCATTCATGCTATTAAAAAAAAACAAAAACAAAACAAAACAACAAAAAAAACCACTATATATTTACTTGCAAATTCAAGTTATTAAGTAGTCCAATGAAATACTTGTGGCTATGTTAACTATGCTGCTGTCAGACTACATTTTTCATAACAGTCTCATAATTATTTAATCTATCCTACTCGTGAGATAGCCAATCATGTAAAACTGCAAATATTTTAAAAGATACATATAGTCCTTCCTTATCCTATTTTCTAGCGTCTCCCCAGAATAAATTAATAAATAAAATTTCTTTTAATTCTGAAGTAAATGTTTATTTGACAAGCTCTTTCACTTCAAGTCATCACCACATAAGGATTCACTTGTCTTTTGCTCTCCACTAGGAGCCCTTCATACTTCGTAGGATTGAAGTATGCCATCTTTCTCAGGTAGTTGTGTTGGAACTAATCTGTATTTTCCTTCTAACTGTGTACACAGTCTACTTCAGAATAGTCTTAGATTGGAAAACTTGAAGTTAGCAATTTTTGATTACTAGAGCAGGGCACATTCTCGTATGTGATAAAACAGCAAGCTTGGTTGAATCTGTACTTGGCCCATAGCAAATAATAAGTGAGGAAATTGCTGTTTGACTTAAATGAAAGTTTTGTAAGTCTACAGAAAAGATCTACTTTGCACTCTGCTGAATCAGCAAGGTTTGATCTGACTTCAGCCAGCTTTATTTATGTATGCTATGGACAACTATGTTTCAGTTGTCTGACTCAGCTCTCCATAAAAGCAGTGGAGAGGCATGGATGTTCTAGCTGAGTAATTATTCTCATTCTATGGTAGATATTTAAGGTTTGATTCTGCTGCCCATATTAAAGAATCTAATGCAGTTTTAAATGCCTTGAGTTACTCAAAATATCCACATATAATCAGAAGATGTAACAGAGGACCTAGTGGAGAGCTAATTGCACTAAGCGGAGGCTACACTGCATGGGATGCACTGTGCATTCAAATGACATCATACACCTCAGTTTGAGCAACGGAATCAAACTGTAGCTCTAGTAGCTCTAACAAACGGAATACTATAATGGGGTAGTAATCGCTGATAGTGATCTCACCCAAACCCTATATTGTAGGTTAAAGGAGATGTGTCTTAGAGAAGCTACTAGAGTATGTATTAGAGATTGTAATGATTGTTAGCATGTCGTATCAGATATGGCATTCAGTCAAAGATGACAGAAAGGACAAGTAACACACATATTGTCCAGTAAAATATATGTATAGATACGTATATAAAAGAATAGCCCATCTAAATTACTGCAAAACAGAACAGTTGCATAACAGACAGAATATCTGCATGGTGTTAAATAAATAAGTAAATAAATAAATAAAATTCTACTTTAGAAATTCAAATTCTCGGTGAAGATATTGATTCATTAGTTTATCTAAACTTAAGTGTTGCCCATTTGTGACCTAAAAAGTTTAAAGTCTCAGTGTAGTTAATGGAGGTCTAGTCAAAAGAATCTAGAGTTTTACAACTGTCCATAGTTGTTTATCTCCTGCACGGTAAATCAAATCTATCTGTATATTCTGTTGAATGGATATTTATTTACTTCTGAATTTAGATACTAAACTTATATATGGGCATCTAGATAAAAGCATCTTAATGTAGGCAACTTGTCCTGCAAGCCTAATCCCCTCCAACTTTTCTTCTATGCTTCTCATCCTGTCAGCAAAATCAAAACACTGGTATTTCCTCTCTTCCATCTAATTTTTTTCTGTTATAAGATTAGTTTGCCGGTTTGAACTAACTGAGAAACATGTTTTGAAACTTCTTTCCCTTGAAAATATCTTTGTTTTCTTCCTACAGAGTTAAAATATGTTAAATTTTGACCAAAATAATAAAGAACAACAAGTAAGCTTTAAAAGATGATTTGTTTTGGAGAAAGAACTCAAGCAATCCTTCATTATTTTATGTCCATTAGTCATGTTTAATGGAGACAATCTCAAATGGAGATGATATGTGTCTGAAGCAATGGATGCTTTAATATTTGGTTTGGTAGTCAACATTTTAAGTCCTTGTGCAGTTTGTAGTCCTATGTTCTGGATCTTTTTGTACTCTTTCACACAAAATACAATTGAATATGAGTGAATTTTACTATTCTGGAAAACGAGGCTTTCCCAGCTGTTATTTCACAGAATGATAGAAGTTTTGAATTGAAGAAAACTCTTCCACTTTGGCATAAGTGCTTACATCATATTTCTTACAAACCAAAAATTTAGAGGCATAGAGAGTAGTGGAAAGGGTTCCTTTGGTCAAATTCTTTGCTTTTTTGTTAAAATCCATTTATTTTTGAGGCACAAAATGCAACAGAAATGAACGTGTAAATAAGCGTATAGAACCCTAGTAATTTAGACTTCAGCAGGTCATGTTGCTTCACAAGCTTAAGAGGTAGTTCATACCATTATTGAACAAAAGCTAAAAGTATAGTTACCATAGCAATGACCACAACACGTGATGCTGATATTTCCCTCTGAGATTTTAAAGACCCACACATTTTTATGGAAGCAGTCCCCACACATTTTTATGGAAGCAGTCACTGAAATATCTCAGCTGCACTTGTTGATATTTGTATTTTAATTAAAATTTACTAGAACTGTGGGGTTATTTTGAAGAAGGCCAAGAAAGCAGTTGCAGGAATACTAATTGTTTGAACATAGATACTGTAAAGTTTCATTGCCTGTTGTTATTGGAAAAACATATTTTCACATCTTATATTATGTTTGCAAACAGAAAGAAAAAGGAGAAGCTGCATAAAGTCATATTTCCCAGATCAGATAACCACCATCTCTTGTTTTTTTCCTCTAGAGTGATGAGTCTAACATATGTAGCAACAGTTTGGTAGGAAATATCTTGAACTCCTCTGGACTAGTGGTTTCCAGGTCTATCCTGTCATTTCCCTACTTTCTCGTTAATACTACAGACTATGTAGTATAGATTATCATATTAGTTTGAAATACTGATCGCATGTAGGCACTAGAAGTATTAATCTTGTGTTTGCTGACAACTTACTTTTTCAGTGGACTTTTAAGGAACGCTGTTCTTATAATGCAGCTATTTCAGGGGACAAGAACATAAAAATATTTGAAAAACCTTCCAGCTAATCCTTTTGGAAGAAATTCTAGGGAAATAACCCAAAATGAGATTGTTTTGACATACAGGAGTTACAGCTCAAAGAAGGGTATTATAAAGCTCTACAGGCGGCACAATCATCTGGAAAAAACATAAGTGGAATTTTTAGAATGGTTCAAACTTTAGACATCCAATACTACTTACTCACAGACCAAGTTTAGTATTTACTTCAGTTTTAATCAAATTCAATTGGTCCATGAAACTATCCTCCTTAAGTTACTATTTGATGAATCTCTTCTTACTTTTTAGCTTAAATCAGAGATGCTGGATTTTTTTTTAGTTTTTGTTTTTATGGATCTCCAATAGATTGCTAGCGTTCATTTACACTTCTGTATACAGAATGCTACCCTAGAAAATACACTTTATTTATTTATTTATTTATTTATTTATTTATTTATTTATTTGTTGTTATCTTTTCTGGATGTTGCAGAAGCAACCTATGCATTCTGCTGTTGAAAACTGCTGTCCTGCTGTGATACAGCATTTCTGAAGTCTGCATAATAGTTTTTACATTATACTTCTGCAACTGATACAGATGTAGCTATACATAGTCACTGTATGTGCTGATAGATATGTGGAAAATGCTATTATTTAATTTTAATAATAATTTAGTGTAGGAGAGAGTTGTATAGATACAGCATTGCAAATATCTGAGAAAGCATTTCAGTAAGGTAAAGATCTCTGACAATGAGGAACGGTTTCATATAACAAAAATTGTCAAGATAATATTTTACAGATAATATTAGGAAGGGTAAATGAGGAGATAGTAGTTCAAAGTGAAAATAAGCTCAGGGTGCAGTGATCCAAAAATTGTATTTGAAGGCTATCTAATGGAAACACAAAGCTGGCAGAGCTGCATGCTTTTGGAAAAAAAAGAAAAAAGAAAAAAAAATATATACTCTAATTGTTAAATATGGCTCCTTTTACTGAACAAAGAGAAGAGTATTATCAGCAAAATGAGGAAGAAAAAACAAAAAGGCAAGCACTCATTTATACTGTGGGTAGTGAACTCTCTACAGATGAGTTGAACAAAGAATATGGATTTGTACACTCCCATTTAAATTCTTAGGGGTTATCTTGTACAAGGACAATGTCGGTTTTCATCTCTTTACATATAGTGCTGAAAATAAAGGTTTGGTTGTTCTGTCTACAGTGCAAACGCATAACTTCCCTGTTGCTTATGAATGGAGATGTCTTCTTAATTACATTCTTCTGTACATCTCTGAACAATATAACAGATTTATTTTTGAGTCACTTGTTTATCAGGTACTTGAAAGCAACACAAAGACACTGTGTAATTATTGATGAAATTTAGTACCAAAAGCATTCAGTTACACTCAATCAAGGTAAAACAGGAATTCAATCCTCTCTCAAAGCAGAAGGAGATAAAATTTGGATCAAAGAAATATTGTTAGAAAACAGAATCCCTTTTTTTATCAACGGGATATAGAACTAGATCCTTCTTATGCTGTCAAGTATATTATATAATATCATCAATAAATGTAATATTCTCTGTTCTGAGAGTAATTAAAATGTTGTCATTTTCATTTCAGACAGATGTTGCACAACTCTGATGGTTAGCATCCTCTTTTCATGTTCCAGAATCATAGAATCATAGAGTTGCAAGGTTGGAAACGACCTGCAAGATCATCTAGTCCAACCATCCAGTCTAAAGATACTCATGATTGATGCAAAAGCATTTATTCTTATGTCTCTGTTATTCTTTACATTTTCCCCTTCTTTGCAGTCCTTTGAAAAGTGAGTTTAACTCTGGTTCAGTCTTTATTTTTTGTGACTTTTGACTGTGATTCATTTAGTTTAAGTTTTACATGACAATATCCTTTTTCTTGATCGAACTACTTACCTTCTCACAGAAGTGTTCAATCCTTAAGTCTAATTTCAACTTCACATTCTAATAAAATAAACTTTGGGAATGGATTAATCCTAGCCATCATAGAGACAAAGTACAGTCTGTTATAACTACCTCAAGATCTTCCGTTGATTACACAGTGAGATCAACATGAAACCTCACTTTATGGGATAGGCTTAGAAAATAACTTCAACTAAAGCCATGCAGAGCATATTTGTATTCCAAAATTTTACCATTTACTTCCAAGCAGCATGTACAATCAAATGTTAGATCCCTCTTGCTTCTCTTTCCAGACATTAAGCAATTTGCAGACACTAAACCAGCTAGCACAGCTGCTATTCTTCTAACGCAATGCTTCTTTTTCAATATTCATAGTAAGTTTTATTAAATCTATAATTCATATTTCTTAGTTCCTTTTGTCACATCAGGATTTGTAAGCAAACATAATAATGATATGTATCAGGAGTTATAAGTTAGAATGTTAATAAGAATGTCGCAATAAGTAAAACGTTGTGCAAGTCCAATGATACTCTCCTTAAGCCTCTATATAAAACTTCTGGCATGTGTTGAAGAATCACAAGCTCAAAATGCCTCTAGCTACACAAATGATTTGGGGAGTTGGGTCTTTAGAATGAAACGTTCTCTTCATGTATTCTCAAGTTCTTACTGGCCATTGTACATTGCAAAAAGATATCAAGGACGTATTAAGATGGATAAAGATTTGTTCCAGTCTGTTTTCCACAGTTACAACTGTAGCAGATTATAAAGCTAAAATGGTCTTAATTTTATGGAAATTGTGCAAAAAGTGCTTGCATATTTAACCTCAGAGTCTTTGTTGAAGAAGTGGATGATAACATACTTGTTTACTCTTTTCTTTTTCTTTTTTTTTTTTTTTCCCTCTGCTACAGAAAGATCATTTCTACGAAAAAAAAGAAGGAAACATGGAAATATGTACATTACTATGTAGGTCAACTATTAATTGGTTTCAGAGGGCTTTATTCTTTAAAAGAAATCATCCTTTTATACTTACAGAAGACATTTGTTCCATTTGCAATATAAATTGGGACACATGCAGTTTCCTTTGTTGTTCTCCAAACCAAGATGAGTAAGCAAGCCCATTAACTCAACGAGCAATACAGTGAGACCTTTTGCAAAATACTTCAGAAAAAAAGTAGAAAAATCTCCATAACCACAGGTGAACAATAAAATAGCTATAAGGCAAAAGTATTGTTTGCAGTATACCCTTAATCAGTGGCTCTTCTTTTTACATCTCAGTGTGAAATCTTCATACCAGTTACGTTAGTTTCAGAAGAAATAATCACAGAATTTTTATAAAATCTAAAGGCCACAAGAAATTAGATTTTATCTCTGTCAAATATCCATTAAGAAATCAGATTTTATCTCTATCAAACATCCATTAAATGCTCACAAGTAGACAACTCTGAGCTCATAATAGTTTCTGCCAAAACTTTGGCTTGAATAACAATGTCTTATAGTTTTAAAAAATATAACATTATTTAGAAATAGCTCCATCTTACTTAAGATACACAAAGTTGCCTTAAGTGAATTTTTTTTTTTTTTCTCTTCAGATAAATCTTCTAGAATAAGTTTAGATGGATAAAGGAATTAATAACTGCTTACTGTAGAAACTGTCTTCTGTGGATGACTAGTTTGACTCCAGATTAGCCATGACTGGACAGTTTTATCCTAATTTCAAAATAAAGTGTGGTCACAACCCAAAATGATACTGCTTTAATCTCTGTTATTACACTGCACTTGTACCACTATTGTACCACACTGTACTTCTCATATCATTGCAGAATAAATTTATTTCCTTAGCCTGCTGTCCATCCGGTAAACATACGTTTCACAATTTGGTCCTTTATTTCATATTATATTTTCTTTTTGAGTGAGCATTAGAGATGGAGTGTGGAGTGGAAGAGTAAATCTGAGGCTGTACGTGTACAAGTCTGTGTGGCTGGATGACATGCAATCCAGGGTCCAGAGGAAACTGGCTGATGTGTTTGCTAAGCCACTCTGCAACATATCTGAAAATTCATGGCTATCAGGTGAAGTCCCTTGTGACTGGCAAAAGTGAAATGTTATTCTCATTTTTAAGAAAGAGAGAAAAAAAGAGCCAGGGACCTACAAGGCAGTGAGCCCCACCTCTATGTCTGGAAAGATCGCGATGCAGATTCCCCTGGAAGTTATATTAAGGCACATACAAGACAAAGAGGTGAGACAGCCAGCATATCTTCACTAAGGGCAGATTGTTCCTGACCTATCTGGTGGCCTTCTAGAAGAACTGACAGTATCAGAGGACAAAGCAAGGACAACTGTTGCCATCTGCCTGGACTTCTATGACATGGTACCACACTACAGCCTTATCTGTAAATCTCTGACGTTCATAAAGAGCAGCCCTAAGGATAAGGAGTTGGGGATGATGGATGAAAAACCAGACATGAGCCAGTGGTGTACACTTGCAGCCTGGAAAGCCAACAGCATGCTGGGCTGCATCAAAAGAGGGATGGCCAGGGACGTGATTGTCCCCTTCTACTCTGACTTCATGAGGCAACATCTGGAGTACAGTGTCCACAGTTGAGATCTCCAGCTCAGGAAAGACACAGAGCTGTTGGAGCAGGACAAGAGGAGGCCCATGAGGATGCTCTGAGATCTGGAGCACCTCTGCTATGAGGAAAGGCTGAGGAAGCTGGGCTTGTTCAGCCTGGAGAAGAGAAACTCAAGGAAGATTTCATCATGGCCTTCTAGTACTTAAAAGCTTATAGTCAGAGGAGAGGCAGAATTTTTACATGGTCTGATAGTGATAGGATAATGATGAATGTTTTTAAAGTAAAAAAAAAAAAGTAGATTTAGATCAGATGTTAGGGGGAAAACCTTCACTTGTGCTAGAACAGACTGCCACAGAAGCTGTGGATGTCCCATCCTTGGAGGTGTTCAAGGCCAGATTAGACGGAGCCTTGGGTAGCTTAGTCGAATACTTATTTAGTGCATAATTTAGTAGCTGACAATCCTGCCCACAGCTGGGTGTTGGAACTAGATGATATTTAATGTCCCTTTCAACCTAAGCCATTCTATGATTCTATGATTTTAAAAAATAGTCATCATTTAGGTAATTAAAAGACAAAATGAAAAAATAACACAAGTACTACACTTGCCGTTGAGAGTTCATAGGTTCTACTGTCCTTCTGTTCTGTATTTAAATAGAATTTTTGCAGGAAAGGCAGGGTAGGGATTGTCTCATACCACGTATGTACAACTTAGGAACTGAACATGTGCAATCTGGACAAAAAAGGGCTACCATCATGTAGTCAACAAACTTTCTAGAAAGTACTATGCAAGGGCATTCCAAGACATTTTTTATCAGTGATCTCTCTCTGAAGAAAGGCTTGAGTTAGTCACTAGTCTTCTCTACGTCTGGTACTAGGTACTAAAATGCATGTACTAAGTAACATTCTCATGTAAGTCTTCACAATACTGAGTTTTTTACACCTGGAAGCTAGTGCTGCCATAAATAACAAATCACAGAAGTCCAAATGGCTCTTTTGCTATGTGTATAGTATATATACATAAGCAAGTCTGAACCACTGCCCATAAGCCTCTTAGCTTCTAGATGTACAAACACAATGCAGTTTCTAGAACACATCTGGAGGCAGTTTGGAAATTACATTGTAAGAGTATCTAGGGAAGCATATGTAAAATCATATTTGTTAGAAAGTGCTCAAATTGGAATGTAGCACAAGAGTTGTACAGGTTTCAGAAATAAAATACCTTAAACATTGTTAAAAGATATGAAATTTATGCTGGTTTTACACAAGAAACAAATATTATTTATTAAGCATCAAGGTGGTAAATTCATAAATTGAGTGATATTCATAAGCCTTTTACTGCTTATTGTCCCAAATGAATTGATTTTCTCAACCAGTTTGTCATGGTTTATGAACAAAATAGGAAAAAAAAAAAGCCATTTAATTTTAGTAAATTTGTTATCAAAGACAACAGCTTTGAAGAGAATTATTATTTCTTCCTTCTCACTTTTTGCTTTTCAATGTGAATTTCATTCAGTATTTTACTTCAGAATAACAATAATGCCAGAGGATTTTAGGGTCTAGGATGGTGTTTGAGGAGGAGTTGCTTCTGCCACTGAGTGATTACAACTAAAACACAGTCTTTCAATAACTCTATTTTTCAGTACCTCTTTACATTTTATCTATATGGTCTACTTGAATTCCAATAATTTATGGACATGGTCATTTTCCTACTCTACCTATTATTTACCTAGCATTACATGTACCTGGATTTAAGGCCTCTAGATGTTATCATAACAATGACTAAGTATATATAATTCTATATCTATATTCTGGTTTATCTACAATAGTTTTACTGCACTCACACACATTCACTTCCTTTCAGGAGTTCAGTTCATCTGTAGCAACACAGAGTTGAAAAAGTCAAAAGGCAATGCTGTTTTGTCATTATATTTTAAATGTTATGATGAATGTAAGGTGGAACTCTTAGATACTTACCCCAAGGTCAGTTTCACAGTCTTTTGCTTTGTAGTTTCCAATGATCTGTGTAAAAAGCTTATGTTATGCATTACTGAATTGTAACTGAATCTGATTATACTTGTCCTAAAGGGAAAACTCCCAGAACATGATCAATCTATTCAGGGATTTGAAGTGTGATTTGTATAATTTACAAGCTGTGTTTAATACAAACTATCATCACACTTACCTTTATTCGAACGTCTTGAAAGTTCAAAGAGTTGTACAAACACTGATAATTAACTCTGGGATTTTCAAAGAGATCTAACAGTGAGCTATGCATCTACCTCTGAATTGGCTAGCTGACTCCTGGAGGCCTCTTTGAGAAATCCTGTCCTTGATTATTTCAATCACAGCTCTGCTCCAGAGTAGAAAACACTTCCTTACTTGTCCCATCTGCAAGTCCTAATATTAAAGATTCCACCTGATCAAACTCTTTACCTTACAAATAAGATTTTCAAAGAATGACTTGACTCCAAAAGGGATAAGAACAAGTTTAAACAGACTCTTGAATACATCAGAAACTACAGATTCTGCTAGTGAAAAGCTGAAGTGTTATGATGAAAATAAAAAATAATGTTCATTAGCAGTAAAGATGATTAACCCTTATAATAATATATTGTAAATTGCTAGAGAATGTCCATGATCAGAAACACTAAATACATCTATCCCTGAGTTACGCAACATTTTGATCTTAAAATTTCTTGTTTCTATTTTTCCTGTCTTTATAAGACATACTATTATCTCTTAAAGGTTTTGTTTCTGCTTTTTCAGAACACAGCTGCTTCCAAAGAGAAAGGGAAATATCACAAAACATCTAGACACTGTTGAAGGATTTTCATCTAATAATAATAATAATAAAGTAAAATTGAATTTGTATTTTCCATATTCACACTGACTGCTCTACTCACAGCCTGTGTAACTCCCCAAAATTAGAATCTGATAGGGCTCTTATGTTGAGGCTATTTAATTCCTTCCAAATGGATATACTACATTCAGATTAAATTGTGTCTCTAATGTACAGGAAAAAAAAAAAAAGAAAAAACAAAAGAAAAAAACAATATCAAAGACCTGGCATCCTGGCGGTAGTAATATGTTATACTTAAATTTTCAGCCTTTATTTTCAATGAAAGTTTCTGGGTATCACCAACCATACACAGTCCTGTATTAAATTGTCCTGGTAGGCCTCACAACAGAGATTGCTTGCCATATTGTATGTCCAACTCTGTTCTCACATTACATCTATGTTCCAAAAACCAGAAATCAGCTCAAAATGAGTTTGTGACTTTCAGTGCAAAATAATAAACTCTTTTTACACTACTGACCCATTATATACACATTTTCCAGTCTGAAGCAACAATCTTTGCTAAAGAGAAGCATAAATAAGTTCTTACTTTGGCAGTTTTATTCCAAATTGTGTTGCAAGATAACAGATGAGCAATATTATTCATTGACAAATGGGTTTGATCGGACTAGTGCAATGGTTCATTAACCTCATGATAAGTTTGGGCTATCTCAGAAGTGTTCTTGCTGTGAATTTAGATTTGATGATGGCTCACGCATCAAGAAAACAAATTGCCTTGTCTTTTAAAGGAAAAAAAGAGGGGGGTTTAAAGAAGTTAATTGATGTCTTTTAAATCCCATGACTAATAAAGCATTTTTTCTTCTATATATTTCTTTCTAATTCTTATGAGATAAATGAGACAGACAGAATGCCAAAAGCAGAGATTGCTTTAGTTCTGTTGTTACCAATTAGAGGGAGTCAAAGAACTCTGATTACAATTATCAGATTTTAATGAGGAATTGTCTGTCAAGATTTTTTCACAACTTTAAAGGTGTATGTGAGATTTGTATGCTGTGTACAGGTTGCCCTGTACAGAAGGCTTGCCTTTAGATAATCAGTACCTGATTTTTAACTATCAGTCTTCAATAGGTATTTTGAATATTATTTTAATCTCCTGGAGGAGATATTGAGGAGATATTGAGGAGATATGGTTTAGTGAGAACTATTGGTGATAGGTGGATGGTCGGACTGGATGATCTTGTAGGTCTTTTTCAACCTTGGTGATTCTGTGATTCTCTTGTTTAATCTAATAAAATAAAGACTAAGATATTAAAATCACAGTAAAACAGAAAAAGCAAAATTTAAAGTTACAAATCTGCTGATGTAAGCTGGCATTTTTTTTTAATGAGTTTTTTTTCCGACTTTTTCTGCAGTTTGTTTCACCTTTAAAGGTAGCATAATGGAGCTGTTGTGTTTGAAAACTTGAAGTTCATGTTACAATAGATGTCCTAGCATTCAACTTGTTTTTACATATATTAATACAATGGGAAATGAGGAAATATTAACTTGAATGTTTCTACAAATAAATGCCCACTTCACCTCTATGTGATTTAAAATGGTTCTCTTCCATAATTCTAACCTTGTGCTACACACTTCATCACATACTATTTTTTTGAAATTACCTGTCCTTGAAACACTCTAAATGATGGATGCTAATCAGAAAATTAATTATAGTTGTGCACTGAACAGACTGTAGCCTGCAAGACCCAAGCTTTATTTGATGAAGGAATTACAAGATATCCAGTAAATGATGCACAAAGAAAGAAGTATGGGCCTTGTGCTTTATGACTATAAATGGAACATGGCCTTTGAATTTGCAGCCCTTTGGGACAGTGAAAGTCACACATGAAGAGGAATGAGAAGGCAAGGCTTAGTATTTTCACTGATTATTATGTATAATTAATGTAAATATCCAGAGTCTGCTTTTGGTAGCTTCCTACTACTGCCTGTTTTTTGTATAAGAAATTTGGGTTTCTGAGATTGCCCAGTGAAATAGAGAGCTAATCCCTGTTTAGCCTGCATGATCTAAATATTTTTTCTCATGCAAATAACTCACTTAGACACTTAAGAAAATTAGATACATACCGCCTGTGTGAGAGTTTCTGTATTTTTCTATCTATCTCCCTCCCCACCACCCCACCCAGTTGTTTTTTAATTGATACGGCCAATTTATGTTCCAGCCAAATATGACAGATGGGATAGCAGTCTCAAAGTTATTAAGGTCTGACATAAGGTCTTATGAAAATCACTCTTAGGAAAGTAAAAAACACCAACTAATGAATCCATGTAGAGAAAGACAGCAGCATGAATTCTCATTAGACACTGGAGGATCCAAGTATGAAAGATAAAATCATTTTATGAAAGCCCCAAGCACAGACATATCTTTAAGTGAAGTTTACCAGACAGTAGAACATCCATCCATGAGCCATATATCTTTTGTAATGCAGGTTTCAGAAACAGCCACTTTGTGTATTCTAGTGCTTTTTTGCATTTGTTTGACTGTTTTTGTTCTTCTTAATATGGAATCATTTTTTTTCTAAAATTAAAACAATATAAGTTAGTCTAATAACATCAGATCACAAGCTTTTGTAATTTTCTTATAAGTATTATTATTTTATATGTTGAATAATAATCAGAAAGAAAAAGGCACAGTTATTTTTACTTTCCTTGAAAATAACTCTTCACTATCTTAAAATCATAGAATCATCAAAGCATAGAATCATAGAATGGTTTGAGTTGGTAGGGTACTTAAAGATCATCCAGTTACAAACTTTTGTTATAAGCAGGAACACCTTCTACTGACTAGATCAGGATGCTCAAAAGCTGATCCTGCGTAGCCTTGAACACTTGATTAGATTAAAACACTTAGATTGCTATCAGGTTTCCCTGCAAACCAGCCTGTTTGGAAGCAGACCTCCACTATGATATCACTTGGCCCTGCCCTCCTTCTAATCTTGACCCATAAACTCTGCTGACTCATCATCCATCCCCAAACAGCACTCCATCCAGTCCCTGGCATAAAGAGCAAAACCTACTTCTCCTCTGCCCTGTTTGTCCTTCCTAAGGATTCTGTATCCTTCCTGAAGAGCTTTATACTTCCATTCCAGCACAGCTGTCGTAATGGACAGCCCACCATGTCTCTGCAAAGCTTATATAATCATAGCTCTGGAGGCCAACTTGTTTATTTCTCATGCTACATTTGCATGGTGACTTTCAAAGTAAGATCCCTGTGAAGACTTACTGGCTGAAGTGGCTGGAGTTTCTCTGTACTTCTCTTCAGGTTCTCTCCTGCTGATTTGTTATCCTTCTCCAGGCTCTGAACATCTTTTGCTGATACTGACATTAAGTTAGTAGCAGAGGGATGAACTGAGGCTTTCCTCCACTGGAAACTTTAATGTAAAGCCATAAGCCTGGCAAGCCTGTGCCTGAATATGCTCTATCCCTCCCCCCCTCTGGGGACTGACTCCATCAGACCCCAGTAAACCACCGTTCTCAAAGTGAGTCTGGTGGTCTAATTAGCCAAACCCCCGTGTGTAACATCAGTCCTGCAGCCATTTCTTGATACTTTAGATTCAACTGGTCTTTCTGAACCTCCTCCCTTTGTCTGGGAGGATTGCTTGGCCGTGAGCAATCCTCCCAGTTTGCTGCAGACTGTATTTGGAAGCGGCTATCTTACTCCTTCGCACTGTTCCTGATATTACACACGCTTCTCACCACCTCCTGAAGCTCAGTCACCTGCTGCAGGAGGTCCTCCCCCTGGGCACACTTGTTGAAGGATGCTCTGCCACTTCCCCATGTGGAAGGTCTGGACACTTCCTGCAGTGTGAGGTCCTCACTCCAGCTGCTCCTTCAGCAGCTCTGTCTAGGTGGAGACATTGGCTATGTTGGAGTATATGGTGTTGACATCCTAGCTGGAGCTGCAGCCTTTGCTGTCTGACAAGTTCCACCATTCTGCCCTGAGGCTCAGGTAGGATGCGTACCTGTACAGATTGTCAAGAAAGGTGTCTGGTTGCTGGGTTATGTGTGCTTCAAGTTTTCCTCTTCGGAATGGCCCTCCGAGACAACATTCTATTAATTATTAAGTAATTATTAATATATATGGATAATATTTAACAAAGCTGAAAGACTTACCTGTTTTTTATCAACAACCACTTTTTTTACTCCTTGTCTAATGCACTCTTTAGAAATGTATGATGGCTCATTCCTTTCACTTTCTTCAGTGATAAACTGGATAAAGCCTCACATGAATCCTGCTTTTATAGCCTATTCTTGTCTTCTTTTTCTAAGTGATATAGTGTAGAATAAGGGTCTTATTCTGTCACTGTCATTTTTACTGAAGTATGTGCTATGCCATTAAATACTTCCATTAAAATAGATATTGCTACTTCAGAAATAAGGCACTACTCAATTTAATGGCAACATTGGCTCCAAAATGTCACCTTGCTATGAGGGCTTAAGTTGAAAACAAAGAAACTACAGATAATAAATAGACATAGATGTCAAATTCTATCACTATTTTGTTAAAAATCTGCAAGAACATACTAGGAAATTCTATTGTAAGCACTACCAGTGCTTCTGGAGAGAGAGGTTCTGAAATGTCCTTGGACATGGTACGTTCCGCTTTGATCCGCTTTCTGCCTACTTTTCATCAACACGTCTGCTTTAAACTGTTTATAACCCAAATATGCTTGGACACACTGGACTGAGCATCCCCTAAAGAATTCATTTAGGTTGTACTTAAATTTATGCTTGCAAGATTGCAATTGCAAGTTGGAGATAATCCCCTCTGGTCAAAGAGTAGTTTCAGCCCATCCATAACAGATGGAGCACATATAACAACTAAGTCCAGCTGAGGAATTTTTTAGTAATCAATATGAGAAGGAATATATTACTGCTTTGACAGTCCATCGCAAATGGATACCTATGTGTTGTTTGCAACTCTATATTACATTAAAGACAAAATTTACAGCTGTATGTGGTTTTGTTTTGCCTTGAGTGTGAATGCACGAGATTTAAATTGGATGTATTTCAGCATGTCGTTAATATGTCTTGGTCTCTACACTTAATTCACAGAGCTGCAGTTAAAATAAAAACAATGGGCTGCTATCACTGGTCAGCAGTTACTATTAGTCATTAGAAACAGAAGCAGCAGCATATTTGAGTAGTAGCTCAAAAATGTAGCTCAGTAGTTTTTGGTTGATGACCTTTAGCGTATCACAATTAAGGTAAAACGTTATTGTTTGTTTTTGTTTTGTTTTTCTATAGACACACATGATTTCTGCATCACCTTTTTGCACTGAACTCATCTGCTGTATTTTAGTTGTGCAGTGATGACATGACTGTCCTAACTACTTTGAACATCTATTTTAGGATTAGATGTACTGCTTTGTTAAAGTGCCCACCTTTCCACTAATAACATGACATTTAGATCACATCTCTATTTTAGAAGACTGAAATAAAGAGTCCTACTTTCTCTGGAATTACCCATGCATGTATTAGCACATGAATATATGAATGAATATCTATTTTGAATAGTTTTACTTCTTTTTTCAAGTTTGTGAATTTAAAAAAATAATTTAAAAAAGTGTAAGAATATGATTTTCTTATTTGTCTTTTCCCAAAGTACTGATATGTTAATGCAGGATATTCTGAAATCAGTGGTTTTAGAAACAAAGGGCTAACATTGATTCTTTAAGGTGGGAAAAATCCTTTTCTACAAAAATAAATTATTGCTGTATTTTATAATGGATGAAAAATACTGTCTTTTCTTATCACCAGTCAAGACTTATATCTCCCAGATGTCCCCCAGGACAGATGGATGGCACACATTCAAATGCTCTGAACTCTCAAAAGCTCTAAACCCTGCCACTATCATGACAGGACAGGATTCCTCAAGCATCAGATTATAATACATTTTATAATTTTACAATACATTTTATATATTATTTTTTCATGATTATTATAGTTACTATAATTTTGGAGGATAGTCAAGCTGAATATACAGTCTGTAGCTTGTATAGCTAAGCTGTACATATCCCACCACCTCGTAATATTTGTAATGATGAAGAATGACAATCCCGTATTATCCTCACTCATATATGTAATAGAGAGGTTCTAAGGCCTTATTCAGTACATATACCAGAGCAAAGCTACCTAACTTAATCTCCTAAAGAGACTGAAGCTCTTCTAGATGATGACTTAGCAGTTTCCCTTCCTTAGGCAAAAGTAAATATTATGAATATCCCAGCTATGAGAGTGATGCTCTGTTCTTCAAAGAATTTCATTACCTGAATGCAGCTGTTCCAGGATGCACACAAAGCACTTGGACAAACTGGATTTAAACAAATTTATGATTATTCCAAAAACTCATGCTTAAAAACATGTTCTCATATTAGTGTCACTGGCTGTATAGTTGACTATGTTTTTGTTTTTTTTTCAAGAAAAGAATTAGTACTATCATTTCCTTCCTGTTGATTAAAAGTGTTCTACACAATTTTTTATTTTTTTTTTTCATAATCTTGGGACAGATTGCTGGGAACAAAAGACCAACTCTTTGAATTGTCATTCAACTGAGTTTGTCATTCTTTAGATCTGTCAAAAGTGAGTGTACTACTTTAAAGAAATATTACGTCTAATTGCAAGAGTCCAAGGTAATAATCTTTGGGAAAAAAAACACCTTCATATACTGAAGAGGCAGTTCAAACTTTCTGATTAGCTTGTCATTTATTTTAAAGAGTTAGTTTGATTAATATAATGAGGAAACATTCATGAATGGGCTTACGCCCAATGCCATGCTCTAAAGATTTGTGCTAGATTGATATAATTTTTTTTTTGCTGGCATGAAGATACTGAATTAGTAAATGAAGAAAAGTCATATTATAGCTGAAAAATCGTCTGTGTGATGTAGCTAAATAGCTGCAACCAAACAGAAAATATTTGAAGAAAGCCAAAAGTAAAATAATTCGTAAGGGAAATGGCAGTGAAGGTGTGAGGTAAAGAATTACACAAGGAAACAGTGGAGGAGATTTCATCTCATCAGCACTAGCAGTTTAGCTTCAGCTACAGAAGCGAAAACTGAGCACTGACTGAGGTCGCTGGCAGCATGTGCTGGTGCTTGACTTCACCCACCCGTGTAGGCAGCTCCCCACCTTATGGCAGCCTCAGACCAGATCCCCAGGCCCTACTAAAGGAAGGGAAGACAAGGAGTCAAGCATTTTCTTCCCTAGGCGTAGAAAGAGCAAACACCCCGGCCACTGACTCGAAGTAATATTCTCCTAAGGGGATGAGAGCAAAAGCAGATATGCAAAATTAATAAAGTCTTCAGACTTCAGTCTCTTCTTTATCTGTAAGAGACACATACAGAAGATAACTTCTCTACTATTCTGCTTTGATGAGCCTATTAATAACCTCAGATTAGCCAAGTTGAGGTGGATGTCACACAACCAATGGGTAGACATTTCGTACAACTTAAAGTCAGACATATGTATGTCTCCACATACACCTCCAAGAGATTATAGCTTAAGCTTTTTGAGCAAGCTTACTTTGTTAATATTTAAGACAGGTACAGTGATAAATAGCCTCATGAATACAGAGAAATCTGTGGTAGCTATGAAGCTGCTGTTAGTAGAGATAGATTGAGTAATAACTGTTCTGGGAAATACAGGAAAGAAAGGGAATGGTGATTTATTAAGTGCAATGAACATATACTGTTTAACAAGTATAGCAAATGGAAGTGAATAATACATGAAAACTGCTAGGCCTTAAATTCAGTGCATAGAAGACTGCAGATTAAATCCTTAGTAGTGGAATAGTAAGTGAAGAAGCCGAAGAATGACAGGTTATAATGGGCAGTGAGGAGAGGAATGAACCTGATTACAATTGTCAAGATGTCACAGAGCCATAGGCACAAGGAAAAGTAGATTGACACTTGAAAACCATGTAAAATTTTTTGGTGTAGCTAAGGGGCCTGTTATGCATCACATTCATAGCATGTGGAGCTTAACTTACGGCTTTGTTCCACACTGAAAATGAGTCATAAGTGCTGCTTCAAGCTGTTTTGATTCTGATGACAACTCTGAAAATACAAAGCAACAGCAAGCTGTTTTCTATCCAAATAACACGTCAACCTACCTATAGGTTTTCTGGCCTGACAGACTTTTGTGGATTTTTCAGGCCCTACTACCAAAATCTCAGATTTGAGCCTAACTTCAAAAATCTCAGCACTTCCAGAACTCAAGCTGTGCATGGAACATTAATAAGAGCAAAATGAATGAACGGCAATCTATGAGACTCCCTGGAAAACTCTGCCCTCTTGAAATCCAACATCATTGATGAGTTTAATTTGTATTTCTTATCTCTACAATATCTGTCTGCCCAAACTCTTTCATAAACAAGAAAGAGAGGAACTGTTTGATTTTTCGTATCTCAGAGAAGTATGTATATCACTGAGAATTCCTGCAGGGGTCCTCTGCTGTTCAAGTCTGGATTCTCCATTGAATATGTCTTTAACCAGTCATTAAACACTGTTCATTCACAGATTCATTGTGTCTGAAGCCAGCAGGGACCATTGGATCATTTGGTCTGACGTATTTGTACCACATGTCATTAAACTTCACCATTTTACTTCTGTACAGAGACTGAAAATTTGTTTACATTGTACCATCAAAAAACATAACTGGAATATCTGAACGCAAAGATATTGTCACATGGCAACAAAATGCAATGAAATATTAGTGGAAAGGCCTACATAAAAACATTCACCAAACATAACCTTCCTAACACTCCAACAAAATTCAAGCTCTACTGTGATGAATACGTGTATGTATATATATTTATCCCCCATAACTTTAAAAATATTTAAAACATGATCCTGGAAGCTTCACTGAGCTTTCAGGTCTGCTGTTCATCAGTGGGATAACAGTATGAATATGGGAACACATGAGGCTTCTGCAGACAAGAAAATATTTGGGATTTGAAATTTTCACCAGAAAATAAATTGTTCCCCACTTTTCTCATGGCATCAAAATTACTGAAAAAAGAAATTGCATGTAAGTAGAGCCCAGGACTTCCCTAGTTTAGGAAAAAATAATGTATGCTAGAGCCACAAAGAAAGCTTCAATCTTTTTATCTAATTTTCGAGAAAGGCTTCAGAAGGAGGTAGGCTGGACTTTGGTTTGTTTCAACCAGATGACCTCTATGAAAATGAATACATATTTTGCTTTCTTAGCCTAATTTTTATTTTATTTTTTTTTAAATTTCTCTCTTCCTTCAATGGAAAATCATTAAGAAGCTCTTTACAAATCCCAGACTACACAGGCACTGGACTGGCTGAATGATTTCTAATCCTCTAATTTTGTACATGCAGAGTGCCTCATGCAGTGGAGCTTTTAGTGCTTTATAAGTGGTTCCATTCTTACTCCCTTACTTCTCCAGTTTAAGGTTGCACTGTACTTGAAAACACCATCTTAATTATACTTCAATAGCAACTTCATAGTTTTTGCTCCTCTTTCAAGTGTTTGAAAGGAGTGCATAACTACTCCCCGAGGTTATTTCTATTAGCCCAATACAAAACTGCTCATCTTCATTTCAGGTGTAGAGTTTTGAAGGAGACGGCAGCTTTCAGCAGGCATTAGTCACACTGAGTCTGCTGAGTAAAAGTAGTTCTGTGAGTGTTAAATGGTGCCAGAGGACTTTGGCCAGATGAGTGCTTCCAAATGAGTCATTTTCATGAGTGAACCCATTGAGTATCAAACTGAAAGATGCCCGGTTTGAGGAGTGTCAAGTGAAATAGTGACAGGTGATAGAGCTGTCTGTGAAAGATCTGCCTGTGATACTGGTTAGCATCAAATGTACATTTCAGTGTGGCCTTTCTCTCTTTGAATAACTGCTCCAGTACCTGCAAAGTTGCTACAGTTTACTGAGAACAGGATTCTTTTTCACTTTCCAATTATTTATAAGTAAGAGTTTAGGAGTGAATGCAAGTATATACCCACCAAATTGTGCTCAGGAGATGAAGAGTGTGACTGTTTTTTTTTTTTTTTTAACCATATCTCACAGCCAAATCTTCATTTAAATTAATAATTAAGCTCCTGAAATTTTGTCCTTTATGCCTATAGTAAGTTCATGTCCCTTGAAAAAAATTATTGTCCTCGTCTATTTGAGATTCCTCACTGAGGTCACCTTTATTGTTATTTTTATCACTAGATATGCTGCATTTTTATATGGCAGTTCTCCAAGGCCAAAAAAGAGGTCATTTTATTTGGCTTTCGGTGAACCCCAAAGAGCTTGTGATCTAAATAGGAAAATAATATATCCATCTTCTGTGACTATTTTAACCTTTCTCGTATTGCCAACTTCTCAGATACAATGGCAATGATTCTCCTGCTGGTCTAATTGCCTCTAATTGTGCTGTTCCTGTTACCTTGCTAGACTGACTTTCTGCCATAAAATGACCTAATATGGACATGAGCGAAGTAGGAAATCTTGTTTCCAGACTGCTTTGAGTTGAAGGAGAAGGAAATAGGTATCCTGGTAGCTAACAGGTTGGCCATGAGCCAGCAGTGTGCCCTTGTGGCCAAGAAGGCCAGTGATATCCTGGGATGAATTAAGAGTCTGGCCAGCAGGTTGAGGGTCGTTCCTCTCCCCCTCTACACTGTCCTTGTGAGGACACGTCTGAAGTACTGTGTCCAGTTCTGAGCTCCTCAGTTCGTGAAAGACAAGGAACTACTCAGAGAGTCCAGCAGAGGGTGACAAAGATGATCAGGGGCCTGGAGCACCCCTCTTATGAGGAAAGGCTAGGAGACCAGCTAGGACTGTTTAAACTGGAGAAGACTGACAGGGGACCTTATCAGTGCTTATAATTACGTAAAAGGCGAGTGTCAAGTGGATGGGTCCAGTCTCTTTCCAGTAGTACCCAGGAACAGGACAAGGAGCAGAAGTCTCAAACTGGGACACAGTTCACAGTTCCATCTGACTATGAGGAAAAACTTCTGTACTGTGTGGGTGACAGAGCACTGAAGCAAGTTGCCCAGAGAGGTTGTGGAGTCTCCTCCTCTGGAGATATTCAAGGCCCACCAGGATGCTTTCCTCTGGAGGGAACCTGTAGGGAGGTAGGACTAGATAATCTCCAGGGATTCCTTCCAGCCCATACGATTCTGTGAGTTTGTGAGACTGTAGTAGGAAAAGATTCAGTTGCACCTTCAAATGTGAATAGAATTTTCCAAGTATGTTGTGTTTACAAAACAAATCAACCTCATTTTGGTAGCAAGAAATGTGAAAAGTTTCTTTGTTCAGAGAGTAATATTTCTTATGTACATTCACAATGTATAAGAAAATACTTAGAGCACTCTAATCCAGGCCACATGAGGACCAATTTTATTCAACAAATGCAGTCTGGATAAGATGGCAAATAGCAATGGAAATGATTAACCATCTGTGTTATTCAAAGCATTCAAGTTATTCAGGATAATAAGAGACTACAGAATAAGTAGAAATAAATGAAGAATGAAAACGGAATTCACTGTTGAAAAATAGAAGGAAATGCACTTGAGAAAAAACAGTCTTTAAATATACAATGACAAACTGACCTGCACCTGACAGAAATTAAATCGTGAGGTTATAATCAATAGAATTAGACTAAGTTGAAAACAGCAGCTTATTACTTAGAAATGGTTAAAAAAATAGAAATATATTATGGCAATTCATAGAAAAAGAATACAAGATAAAGAGAAAAAACTTTATTACCCTTTATTAAACTATATCTTGTAGAAAACAATTCTGGCTCTCCATTGAAAATAAGGTATACTGTAAATAAAATGAAAAGAAAACAAAGGATCATCAAAAATGTACTATGGTTTGCATGTGAAAAACATCTAATCCCTTTTAAAATCCTTTATTGGGCAGAGGGAGGGGGAAATATTACTGAATGTGATGTGATTGAAATCTACATAACCTTGAGTGTTGTGGGATTGACTATTAACTGTAAATAGGAACTGGTAGTTAAGTGTCTTCTCCAGCACAAAAACTAGAAGACATTCAGTGGCATTATGGCATAGCAAATTCTATATAACGTATAGAGAGATGTTTCTGTATACAATTAGTGAAGTTTTTAAACTTGGCTATGAACTCTGTGCTTCTGGTTGCTGCAGAGGTAGAGCATACACAGGTTCAAAAAGTAACCTGACAAATTCATAGGAGGAAAATCCAATAGCATCAGTTAACTAAAAGTACACCCTCTTTTCACTGGAAGTTCCTGAACTGCAATTTCCATGGATGCATCACCACATCTTGGCTTGTCCCCTAAACACTTTTTGTCAGAGATCCCACACAATCCTCTTGCAGAGCTACATGGCCTTTCTGCTTTTCTGTGTGTTAATCACTACTTTCTCCTCCTTGTGTTTTAGTCTTGGATAAAATAATTGCTCCACTAACAGTCAAATTTTGAAAATGCTATTCATGAATTAAAAAAAAAAAAGAGAGAGAAAAGGGAAATGAAGAAGAAAAAAGCAGAAAGAGGAGAGGAGAGGAGAGGAGAGGAGAGGAGAGG
>JAOWBP010000001.1:4813650-4839361 GCA_028571105.1 Tragopan temminckii
ATGATCAGAGGGCTGGAGCACATCTCTTATGAAGAAAGGTTGAGGGAACTGGGCTTATTTAGCTTGGAGAAGAGAAGACTCCGGGGAGACCTCACTGTGGCCTTCCAGTACTTGAAGGGAGCAGATACACAGGAAGGGGAACGGCTGTTTATGAGGGTGGACAGTGATAGGACAAGGGGGAATGGTTTTAAGCTGAGACATGGGAGGTTTAGGTTCGATATTAGGAGGATGTTTTTCACACAGAGGGTGGTGACGCACTGGAACAAGTTGCCCAAGGAGGCTGTGGATGCCCCATCCCCGGAAGCATTCAAGGCCAGGCTGGATGTGGCTCTGGGCAGCCTGGTCTGGTGTTTGGTGATTCTGCACATAGCAGGGGGGTTGAAACTGGATGATCATTGTGGTCCTTTCCAACCCAGGTCATTCTGTGATTCTGATACCCCAAATCATTACTTTGTTATCCTTTCTGTTTCAAGTATCTAAGCAAATTTAGGACTCATGCATTTTCCACATAGAGGAAAAATTTGAATGAGGCAGAATGTTGTATCTTTTCTTAATCTTTTTTATTATTATTTACAAAAAAAAAAAAATCAAGAATTTGTTCTCCTCAAAAGAATAGGAGTCAAATGGCTGGAAAAATAAACACAACATCGACAATTGTGCTTAAAAATTGAACTTCTTTCCAGGCAGCAATGAAACTAGTTAGCTGTCATGGTTTTATGATTTTTGGTAATCGCTATTCCACATCTTAACATCAGGTAGTGCACTGGCTGTTAAAGAGTTAATGCTCCAGTTCAGGGTCCCAGCAGAGAAGAAGAACTGCATACTACATAGCCCTGAGGACTTTGTGTTATTTGTGTTTCTGTATTCTGTTCAGAGGAAAAAGATAAAAAGCCGTTCGCAGATTACTTTCTCTCTTTTCGATTGCCTGGCTCGTCTCTGTTGCGGGTGCCATCTTGTCACAGCATTAGAGTAAGGCCTTCAGTTTTCTCATTTTCTTTGATTTGTTAGCTTAAATTCTAATTATATTGTATTATATTGTATTATAGTGTGTTATCTTGCATTCTGATATCTTATTTAGTAAATTTGTTTCTCTTCAGATCATTGCTGCTGCTTTGTTTTTAGACCCATTTCTCTACCCTTTTCCCTTTTTTCCTTTTTCCCTTTCCCAGGGCATGGGTCTGTGAGTCCTCTCGCACTGCTAGCCACAGAACCAGGATGAGCCAGCCTGTAAAACACTGACATTAGCATTTCTCACAACATTTCTCAGAGTCACATTCTGAATATTTAAGCATTTTTTCTTACTTAAGTTTTATGCTCTTCTATTTATTTTTTTCCCCTGATTTTTCCTCATAAGCACACAAACTTTAAAAAACCATACTTGAAAACGCAGGATGAAAATAAAATGTCATCATTTGAGGCAGCAGCTTGTACCTCTACTCTTTATGGTGTGGAATTTATGATTGTTTCCACTGTTCAAGTGTACTAATTTCCCTGTAATTTATAGTTATGATAAGTGATAGCAAATTACTATACTCATCCTGCAGCAAAATGTGAAAGTGAGTAACTATTCTGAGAAAGAAAATGGTTTCTTGCACATCTGCCTTGAGTCCTGCCAACACAAAGGCCCCCATCAGCTAAGCTTCCTCACTTACTGGGATCTAGTTGCCAATCTGTTCCACTTTGGCTCTTTTCTGTTTTGAGGCTGAATGTGATTTTGAACCTGATGTTGTACTTTCAATCTTAGGCATTTAGATCTGCTTAACAGCAGAACATTTTAACAACACACTGTGAATTACATGCATATTCAACTAATGCATAAGATATTTACTGAAGCGTCTTGCTGCTTCTTATATCCTGGACCTGTTCTCTCTTCTTCAACGTTATACCCACTTATGATTTCTCACATTAAATTTGATTTGAGTTGTGGTTATCTTCTCATCTCACTTTCAAAGAGCAGTACTTCTGGAAGGATGTGGGTTATCTTGTTATATGTGAGAAAATATATTCACTGTTCTTCTACAGTTCCTCTTAGCCATTTTTTTTTTTTTTTTTTTTTTTTTTTCTGTGACAAAACAGATGTAGATTTGCTGCAGGCTAAATCTGAAAAAAATCTAAGCCTGCCAAATGGCTATTCGGTTAACTGAGGGGGCTGTCTGAAAACCACTGTGCTTCTGTGTAGTGTTCTTGATGTATTACCTCTATGTTCCCAAAGAAAGGTGCTTGACTAACACTGTAACTTCAGTATTCATTAATCTTCATAAGTTACTCCAGGTCTGCTGCATTAAGATAGAGAAACGATAGCAGTAAAATGATCAAAAAAGGTTATTTTATTCTTTGGCTCATTGTTATGTTTTTTGTTTGTTTGTTTGTTTGTTTGTTTACAGGATCTTCCAGTGATAAGAGATCTTCCTTAGGGACCTGTATTGGGACTGATGCTATTTATTCTTGCCAGGGACATAGACAATGGGATTGAGTGCACTCTCCACAAGTTTATGAATAACACCAAGCTGTATGATGCCTTCAACACACTGAAGGGAAAGTATGTCATCCAGAGGGACTTTAACAGGCTTTAGAGTTTGACCTATGCAAACGTCATGAAGTTCAACAAAGTTCAAGGTGCTATACCTAGGTTAGGGCAATTCCAAGCATGAATATAGAGTAGGCAGAGAATGAATTCAGAGGTGCCATGAGAAGGGCTCAAGGGGTGCTGACTGATGAAATACACAGTGTGAGCCAACACTGTGCACTTGCTAAAAATATCCTGGGCTGCATCAACAGAAGCCTGGTCAACCAGGCAAGGGAGGTAACTGTTACTCTCTGCACCACTATAATGAGACCTTGTGAAGTACTGTAGCTCTGGGACCCCCAATGTAAGAACGACATAGATCTGTTGGAATGAGAGCAGAGGATGCTCAAAGAGCTGGAGCACATGTCCTATGAAGAAATGCTGAGGAAGATAGGGGTAGTTCATTCTGGAGAAGAGAAGGGCTGGGAGACCTCATTGCTGACTTTCTGCGCCTAAGAGGAGGCCAAAAACAAAGCTGGAAAGGTATTGTCTATCAAGCAGCATAGTGATAGGACAAGGGTTAATGTTTTAAAACTAAAAGAGGGTAGATTTAGATTAGATATAAGAAAAAATACAGAGGTGGTGAGGAAGTGGAACAGGTTTTACAGAGAAGCTATGGATGCCCCATTCCTGGAGGTGCTCAAGAGCAGGTTGGATGGGGCCTTGGGCAGCTGAGTTGGTGGGTGGTAATCTTGTCCATGGCAGTGGATTGGAACTAGATGAACTTAAAGATCATTTTCGACCCAAACCATTCTATGATTTTATCATCTTCTCACTCAGATAATTCCCTGCAGTGTCCTCTTTCTCTTTTGTGTAAATATTCTCTACATCTTTTAACTCAGATAATTCCCTGCAGTGTCTTTTTTCTCTTTTGTGGAAACAATTTTTAACTGAAGGGAACTGGGAACATCAGAGGATGAAGGATAATTTACAAAGAGATCTCCAAGTGGACAAAAGCACCAAGGAAATCCTTACAAATCATAACCAAAACTAAATCATATAAACTGAAAAAAAAGAGTAAGAGACAATAAAGACAAAGATCAACTAACTCATCTGGATGGAAGCCATCACTGTGGGAAATGTAAAGCAGAAGGAAGTAACCATCAAGTATTCCCTTTATAAAGGGTTGACATCACTCAGTTCTCTGCTGGACAAGAATATCAAATTGTCTGCGCTCCCACTTTAGGAGAGTGGGAAAAACCATACCTGGCTGTAAATTTTACTACCATTGTATTTTTGTTCCTTGGAGATTCTAGTCTGACATTAGAAAGACAAATATTGACACATCAGTGCAAGGTTATTCTACTAGGTGAAGACCTTTGTGAATATTCATTTTGTCTTAAAAAATGGTAATTCAGTAAATTGTCATTTAATCTACTTCTGACAAGCAAAAGAAAATAAAACAGGTCTTACTTTCTAAGTCACTGGATTATCAAGAGCAGCAGGAGATTAGTGTATTGGGAAAGGAAGGAAAAGTTTTATGAGGATTTGGGAATCTTTCAGACCTCATCACCATCAGTGACCTTTAAGACCTTTCTATGTGAAAATCCAGTTGGACACCTGCTTCTTCCACTCAGTGGTTTGCAACTCCTTACCTATTATATTTGTCTGAGTATATTATATTCTCCATAGAAATACAAAACTCCCTGTGTGAAAACTAACCCATATGGAAAAATCATGTTTTCCAGATAGCTGATCAAATATATTTCATATGTTTGAAAGATACCATGCGGTTTATACAGAGCTGGCTTGAAGTCACAGTACGTATCAACTCTGAAACAAGATACATTTTAAAATAAGGGAGAATATGAAAAAAGATTGAAATGTTTTTACAGTTATACACAGAAAAAAAGGTTTCATATCAGACAAAAAATTGTAGTATGGAACTTGGGTTATTTAATATATGTCATATATTTTGCAAATAATTCTGGGATAGTACAAAGACAAGGAATGTAGAAATGCATAATGCAAACCTATTTATTTAGGAAGGGCACATAGCCTTGTGGCTTCAGACTTTTCTGACTGAGGCATTCAGGTAATAATAGTGAGGTGCAATTTTTATCCTTGGGCTAAGTTCACAGCTGTGAAGTAGTATGAGCACTATTTCCTATATGTATTGTGAAGAAAAAAAAAGATACGTTAATGAAGATGTGACAATATAAGGTATCTAAGTGCCTGTATAGATCAAATCACATTCTGAATGTGTGCCTGAAAAAATTGTAAAGATTGCTTGGACTAATAAAAACTTACCTATGTTTGAGTTAAGATTGTGATAATTCTAAACCCTGAAAATTTGATTAGCATAAAAACTTCTAAAGGAAATCCAGCTGGTTTAAGAAGTAATTTCAGTGGATGATTCTTTCCCAACAAAGAGCTGTACCATTTACTGTGATATCCAAGGTATTTCCATAAAGAGAAAGACCACTCATAAAAGAAATGATTAGAAAAAAAATACATGCTTTTAATTAAACATTGAAGACACTTTGCCTGTTTCTACAATGCACTAGAAAGGTTAATGTTTGATGAAGATTGAATAAATAATCCTGCAATTCAATCTAATGGTTTTAATCTAACTTTTAATCTAACAGTTATGAACAAATGCCAAGATAAATAGTCATTGAAGTTTCAAATATATACAGATGTCTTTCCTCTTTCAGTCATCTGGTATTCCACTCCAATGGTGAATTCTGATTGTGGGCAATGTGCTAAATGTTCACATATATACACTGACATCTACTCCAACCTCCACACATGCTTTGGTTGATAGAAAATTCACACACTAAGCGATGAAGTCCTGAAAGTATTTTGAAAGTTCCTTAAGTAGGAAGCATAATGCATATTACAAGCAGCATAAAATGATCCTGATCCTTCAGTGGATACAAGTAGTGTTTCTAGAAGCAAAGTCGTTCCTTATCAATATAGTTTTCTGTAATTTATTGAATTAATTTGTTTTTGAAGAGCACTTAGATTGGTTTATCAAGACACTAGGTTGTGATGCACATGTGGAATCAGGTTTATTTTTCTTTTTAGTTATTCCTCATATGACTAATCAGAAACAAATGATAATCAGTACTATTATTAATGACGACTTATCACAGATGTCATCATAATTAGTTTCCCATGATGCTTATGAAAACAAAATGGATAATGATAGAAGAAGTATGCTGCTATTTTTTGCATTGTTCTGAGTTCAGCTGGGCAATCAGTTTTCTCACACAGTCTTGAGTTAAAACATCTTTCTCATTTTTCTCTTTTATTATGACAGTACTTGGCAATCAGTTACTTGTTGTGTTAACAGTTCCTTGTTAGACTAATCGCTAGTATCTCACTATTGTCTGGAGATTCTTCCCAGCTGACTATCATATTGACCTCCTTGCCTTCGGCTGCAATCACACTTTTTGTACAGGTCATCTTATTTGTGAATAATATGATTAAACATGGTGATTCACAAGACTTCTTTCCACCTTCATGATATGCACCAGTAATTAAACAGTACTATATTAAAATACCTCTCTAGGGACCACTGTGTTTTTAGTCTTTTAAACTCATACAGATATTTGTTTGTTTGTTTGTTTGTTTGTTTGTTTGTTTTGTCATTTATATCATCAATGATCCTTGTGTCATGGTTTTGTGGTTTTTGGTTTTTGGTATTCCACATCATAACACCATGTAGCGTGCTGGGATTTTAAGTGTCAATGCTCCAGTTCCGAGTAACTGTCCCTGTATGTTGTGGAAGTCATGGGATCTGGCCCTTCTGGGTTGGGCGGTCTCTTACTGCCTTGCAGGAAGTGTTGAAGGGTGCTTTCCCTCCAAATGTACCAAGCTTTTCAGGTTTGACTCAGTCTCAGGAACTCTCTCTCTCTCCTATTTTATTTTGATTTATTAGCCTCAATTTCAATTAGATTGTATTATATTGTGTTATCTTGCATTCCGATATCATAATTAGTAAAATAAGTTTTCCTCCATAGATCACTGTTGTTTTTTTCCTTCCCAGCTCCCATCTCCCTACCCCTTTTTCCTTTTCCTTCCCATTTTGTGGGGTCGGGGGGGAGGGGCCTACTGCCCCTCTTGTCATGGGCATAGATTGATCTAGTGAACTCTGTGACAGTGAGTCCCTTCCAACTTGGGATATTTAATCACAGAAACACCAAGGATGGAAAAGACCTACAAGATCATCCAGTCCAAATTTAATGATTCTATGATCTTTATTGTCTAACTAACTGGAGCTATATATACATGGAGTTACATTCATATTTCTCTCTTGTGAAATCCTACTTGGAGTATCGCATTCTTCTGTGGGTTCCACAGCATAAGACATAGACCTGGATCCAGAGGAGGTCCATGACTATGATCAGAGAGGCTGGAGCACCTCTGTTGTGAAAGAAATCTGAGACAGATGGGATTATTTAGTCTAGAGAAGAAGGCGGCTCCTTACAGCCTATTTAAAGGAGGCTTGAGGAGAGATGGGAACATTTTTCAGGAACTATTGTGATAGGACAAGGGGTAGCAGCTTTAAAATGGATGGTGAGTCACTGTAACAAGTTGTTCAGGGAAGGTGTAAATCATAGAATCATAGAATCACTCAGGTTGGAAAAGACCTTAAAGATCATCAAGTCCAACTACAACTTAACCATACTACCCTAACTCTAACATGCCCCATCTCTAGAGATGTTAAGGATATTCAGGTTGGATGGAGCTTTGGGCAACCTGATCTTGAGGAAGGCATTCTTGCCCATCGCCATGGGTGATTAAAACTATATGGTCCTGAAGGCCACTTTCAATTCAAATCATTCTATAATTCTAAGATTTAGTAGTCTGATCTGTTCACATGTCTCAAAATGCAGACTGTAGCCTAAAATTTTATAATCAGAAATTAAATTGTTCACACTGAAGCAGAGTTCTTGTTGAACTGCTAAAGGCGATATTTGTTATTACAACAAGAATCAAAGTATTATTTAAACTAGGTAGAAAGCACACAAAATGTAATTAGCAAACTTTAAAAGCAATTATATTTTGGAAAACACTTCTGTGCCAGAAAACAATGAATGAATAAATCTTCTATTGTAATTATTTAAAGGACGTGCAGATGGTGATTATAGACTGATTACTCAGGGACTACTCTAGGATAAATTTGTGGGTGAGATTCTGTGACATTAAATTAATCTTGCATATAACAAGTTCAGAATATGTGTTATAAAGTACCATCCTTTATACAGTAGGTTAAAGATATGAAACTACGTACCAAAAAGATATTGTAGATTGTAAGTATTTTCATAAAGGTTGGAAAAGTTCATGGAAGAGAAATCCACTTTGCACGAGTAGAGTTGCACAGAATCCATCTCTGGACCAGAAGGTTCCTGGGCTGCATACTGTTGCAAGGTAGGAGATGATTGTTCTGATAAATTATCACTATCTTTGCTTTTTCTTTGTTATAGATGAATATATACATTGATTTTGTCCAGTGTTACCGAATGATAAGATGGACTTCTGGTCTCAACTATCATACTTGTGAAGACATGTTCTTATGTTATAAAAAATTAATGATTACACGTTCTTCAACTGATTTTCTAAAGTACCTGAAAGATTTAAGAGGCTAGGTCTCCTAAAGGATAATGAGTCCTGTTCTTTGAGAGTTTATCTAAGACACCTCTATCTTAGAGGTTACTAGAATATAATCAACTTCTTGGGCCTGCAAAATGACAGTTTCATAGGAAAATACGAATTCTCATGACAGCAGTAATTTTCTGTCCCCTTGTCAGCTGCACATAGCAAAAACAAATTCTTTAATATCAAATTTGGGAAAACTTGTCTTTTCGAAAATGGGAACTCTGGAAGAGCAAAAATAGTAACTGAAAACAAAGAAAAAATGGATCATAAAATTTCTACCCCAATGACAAAGTATTTGGGTAAGGTTAAAGTACAGTATGTGAAGAGTGGGAATAATTGTTTTTTCTTCTGAAATGTGAAGATACTTTTCTTCTTTAAGAAAGGTATGTATCAGATCAAAGTAGAATTAGATCTTCAGGTTCTTTTTCACATTTACTGCAGCTCTGACCCTTAAAGAAACACTATGACAGACTCTGATTGAATTTCCTACTTCTAGATCTTCCAGACTGACAATGACAGATACCCTTCCCTCCCCTATCCTTTGGGTTTAAGCTTATAGATTGAAAAGGAAAGTATCTGTACTGCATTTTCTACATACACTTGTGAAATCTGGATGCTAGATTCCCTTCCTGAGGACTGAATTCAGCTGCCTGTTTGCTTTCAATGTGCAGCATCTCCAATCCATGACTAATGCTTTCCTTACATACTTCGTTTCAGTTCTGTTCTTTCCCCAGTGCTTGCTATTTTTTTTTTTTTTTTTTGGCAATATTCACTATAACCTCTTTTTTATTTATGTCAGCAAGAAACTATGAGCACAAGATGAAAAAGATAAATAAAGACACTTCAGGACAGAAATTTTCCATTTTATGTATGAAGTTATCCAGTGAATTACAAGGAATCTGGTTTACAGTACCTTGGTAATGAGCTGCAAGCTAGTATTTCTAGTACTGCAATTATATTTCAGCCTACCAAAACACTATCATGATTATGTTTGCCTATAACTGAACAAGCAGTCCCAAATGTTTTCAAAAAACATGGCTTTTCTTGTTCCTGAGGAAAAGAGAGAGAAATTGTTTCTGAAAACTGAATGCATAAGGTATCTTCTAAGTAATGAATACAAAGAACAAAGTCCTTCTGGGAGCAGGTTATCTCATTACTGTTGATTGAAGAAACGTTTACACCATTTCTGAGGCAGTTGGTACTTCCTATCTTCTGAAATATGGTACTGAGTGACACATACCAATTTTGTAGGCCAGTATTGCATTTTCTATGTTCATTTATTTTTATAAATCATGATTTCAGGAAAGATGCAGAAAAAAGAAAACCCAGACTCAAAACAGTTGGCTTAAAATTTAAGCTGAGATCTTTTTATGATGTGAAAATATACTTCTTTTTAATACAAGGAGTTTATACCCCCTAGAGGTGTTTATATGAAAAACTGACATTTCTACTTAGTTTTCTTCAGTACGTTTATTTCAAACATCAGAAATCTGGGAAGTCATTGTGTGGTGTTGAAAGGTGTTGTCAGTCACTTTTCAAAGTGACAATAGATTGACACATAATTCCAGAGGTAGACAGGAAATCTCAACTCATACGTAAATCAAATAATGTGATCACATTAGCATTTGTTGCTCATATACCAAAAAAAATCAAATGCAAAATCAAGGCTATGTGATATGTCAGTGCAATGTCGTATATATAACAACTTCATCAAACCAGATATGTAGTGCCCTGTTTCTTTAAATACATCCTTCCTAGTCTCTACCAAGATAGGCTTTCATATAGGGCCTAACTTTTTCTGAATTCCCAAAGCCCTGATAAATGATATATTTTGGCTGTAAATCCTGACATGATTCTGTTTCATTAGAGTTAATGGTAGAATTTCCAGTGCTTACAGTGGAAGCAGATTTCATTCATTTCCATCCTTTTTTTCCTGATTTTTATCTGTCTAGCAGGTCTGTAGTACTAAAATTAAACAAATCAATGCCTGTGTGTTTCCCTTTCAAACAAAAGACTGGGACTTCGTAGGTTGGCAATAATTATAATCACTCCTTAGATGTATGGTGAAAATGGTATGTAATTTTACAGAGTTATAGAATCATTGAATCTTTAAAGTTGGAAAGGACATTTAAAGGTTATCTAGTACAACTCCCCTGCAATGAACAGGGACACTTACAGCTAGATAGGTTGTTCAGAGTTTGGTCCAGCCTGGCCTTGAATGTCTTCAGGGACAGGGCTTCCACCACATATACAGGCAACCTGTTCTAGTATCTCACTACTCTCACTGTAAAAAACACATTTTCCTTATATCCATCCTAAATCTACCTTCTTTAAGTTTGAAATCATTTCCCCTTTTCCAATCACCACAGACCCTGTTAAAGAGTCTGTCTCCATTCTTATAGCCCCCTTAGATAATGAAAGGCCACTGGAACCTTCTCTTTTCCAGACCGAACAGCCCCAACCTTTTTGGACTCCATCCTGCAGCCAGTTCTCTGTGCACTGCATAGCCCACCCATCAAATCCATACCTTTCTAATTTGAAGAGAAGGATGTTGTGGGATACTGGTCTTACGGAAGTCCTGATGGATGACATCCATGGCTCTTCCCTTGTCCGTTGATGCAGTTACACCATCATAGAAAGCCACTGTAGAAGGTCAAGCAGGATTTGCCCCTAGTGAAGCCATGCTGGTCCTCCCATATCATCTTCCTGTCATCCATGTGCCTTAGCATAGCTTCCAGGAGGATCTGCTCCATGATCTTTCCCAGCACAGGGATGAGACTGACAGGTTGGTAGTTCCCTAAATCTTGTTTTTTACCCTTCTTTTTTTTTCTTTCTCTTTTTTTGCATTGTTTTTTTTTTTAATAAGATTGTGGTGACTTGGATAAATACATCAGATTTCCAGTGTTGTAGACTAACAAATGTACAATATAGCATACTTCATTCAGGATTTTCTACTAGTTACGAGAAACTGAAATACAAGGTAATGCATTAGGAATGTGGTTTATTGGCACTGACAAGTTCCAATTCCAAAAGGCAGTTTAGGGGGAGAACACTAGGATTGCCTTGCCTTGCCTTGAGAGAATTCATAATTATTCCTCAGTAGAATTCATTACTTCCTTGTGATATATGTGCTAATTCTACAGCAGAAATCTAACTAGCTCAACTAGTCTGAGCACGAATATTTAATATTTATATAGACCACTCTCTAATGAACATTTCCTTCTTAGTGGGGCATGTTTTTACTTGGCTTGCAAGAAACTCAGAAGTATTCAGCATTTGTGATAGTAGTAATATTCATACTAGTGACTGAATAGATAATAATAAGATAAATGCTTAGATCTCTAGATTTGGACAGAAAATTAATTTATAGATGTTGGTACAACCTGAACATCGGCTATCAGTTTGTGATCTCATTTCCTATGAATATAATATATTTATATTTTATATATATATATATATATATATATAAAATATTTTTTCATGTTCTCCCAATTAAAAATATTCAGATGAGGACTACTCCAAAAGTAATGCCTCCTATTTTATTATGTTGGCCCACAATGTCAGAGGCAGATGTTGATGGTATGGCAGGAGAGGCTGAACCTTCCCTCCAATATTACGTTATATTTTGTGGTTGTACAACAGATGGCATCAGAAGAGCAATCTGACAAATTGGCATCTGACTTGAAGTGCATATGAAGAAAAAGTGTGTAATTGAATATTTCCATGCAGAAAAACTTGCACTCATTGACATTCATCGACAATTGCTGAATGTTTGTGGAGACTAAACAATGGATGTGAGCATGGTGAGGCAGTGGGTGGTGCATTTCATCAGTGGCAACAGCTACATGAAAGACAAGCCACAGTCCGGACAGCCATGTGTAGCTGTCACACCATGAAATGATAAGCGTCTTGATCAGCTCATCTATACAAATTGGCTAATGGTGGTGCCTATGTTGAAAAAGTGTGTGTTATCGCTGAGAATTTGCTCTATCAAATAAATAGGATGCGTTACTTTCAGTGCCATGTGTATATTCTGGTATTCCATTCTGGAAGTCTATGGGCTTCCTCTAGCATTTTTAGTGGTGATACAAAGATTTTTCCATTAATCACAATGAAATTTCCGAAAGCGCCATACCTGCAAGTATCTGTAGAGCTTTATTCAAGTTTTCATTTCTTACAGATGCAGAAACTACAAAAAAGGATTCAGGGTTAACACCAATTCCTAATATTTGCAGAAACAGTTTTCTAATATGCAACAGTGTGTACAATTACAAACTTATTGTCAAATCATGATCAATATCAAATTGGAGAATTTTTAGATGATGAGTGACCACTATTTGCTGAGCATGCACATGATCCAGTCTGTCCAAATATGATTTTTTTTAACTGCATTTTGTCTGCTAATTTGACATGCAACAGTGGACTTAACTATAAATGGTTTAATACTTCTACATTCAAATCCTCTAGCTAATGAAAATAACAGAGATATATAATGTGTGAAATATTTATCATAATTAGAAGTCTTGTTATATTTAACTGCTTTACACTGGCATTTAACTGTTTAGCTTTCATACGTAACATTTTGAACCATAGCAAATAGCACAGGAATTGAGAGATACATTTCAGTACCCTGAACATTTGATAGATTTCAGTCAATAAAAAAGGTGGTGGAACACAGCTTTCTTTATTTGGGTGAGGATTTAGCAAAGTGTGCTGGTTAGCATTAAAGACAAAAAATTCAACTGATCAATTTCTAGAAGCACTGGAATGTTTATGAGTGGTGTTTGCATATAGTTGCGTTAATAGTAGAAAATGCAGTGAGAATTCTGCAGTGTTCTAACAGACCTAAGTCAGTTGCATCCTTTAAATTTCAATTATATCAGAACAAAAAATTATTTTTCCCTAACTATCTAGTATGAAAAACAGAAGAATTTTTTTCTTCTATAGTGGAAGCCAAACAGCTATTAGATAGGAGTAAGAGTTGAATTTACATAGACTAGAAATTAAAAATCCAATTGTACTGACTGACATGAAGTGACTTGCATGAAACTATTCCTACAGATATCACGATACGAACAGCATTGTATCCTTAAGTCATGAAGGAGCATGGAAAAATGTGCTTAAGTGGTTGTCTGATTTAAGATTTCTGATCAGCATGCAGATGCTTTAAAAACAAATTCAAAGCCCAGTGAGATGAAAAGCTTTTTGTTATGCTCATTGTGCTTTACTCAGATCCCCGTTCCTTTTGCAGCACAGTCTCCAAAACAACCATCAGACATAGCTAAAATTGTAATTATTTTTTTTTATATTTTCAAAACTGAACTCATCGCATTTTATCAATTTTCTTCTGTAAAACCACTTCTGGATTAAAAGCTAGTATTTAAAACCTTTAGTCTATAGTGAATTGACTTAGACAACATTATAAATCCCCAAAAATCAGGCTTTATAATAGAAGTGCTGACAAAAGCCTAACAAAATGAGCACCAGTGGCCTTACTGTAATGATAAAATAACAAACAGAAGAGGAAAGTTAAGCCTTCTTCAGAGGAACTTTCACAGTCTGTCTGTTTGTTCTGGTTTATTTAGCTATTCAATGTGGTATTATTCAGTGAAAGCAGTTTATAGGAATGATTTTTTCTGTATGGTTCTGCAAACCAAGAAAAAAGTTGACATGTGGGACTGAAGGGCCTATCCCCCAAGGGATTGGTCATTGCAAAACATAGCTGAAATGTCTGCAGTTCTTTCGTCTTCTCTTTTCCTCTCCTGCCTCCGGCTACAGAAACAGACGAGAAATTAAAGTGTATACTTATATTTATGAGATGCACTGGAATATCTAGCAGAATTACTATGACTACTTTATCGTGTCACTGTGTAGGAACATGCATCTCTACTTACCTCTGCACAAACACTCATAATTCATTCTAACACACTTCTGAAAAAAGATGATTTTGAAACTCTCGCTGCAATGAGTACAATATATCTGCATGAAACTAAAAAGTATTGCAGGCTCCAGGAATACTCCAGTCTGAGAAACATAATGATGAGTTCTGCTTACAGGACAGACAAACAGATTTAATTTACACAATTCTGTAAGATGCAGTGGCCTAAAAAGTCATTGGATCTTTAACCAAAGCAAGACTCATGCTTCAAAACCAGTTCAGTGTGCCTCAGATGCAGCTCAGTGGTACATGTTAGTGTATTCATGGCAAGCTTGCACACCGCGTGAAGGCATAACTTTTATTTCTCATGAGGTCTTCTTTGCTCAAAGAAGAAAGGTCATGATGCCACGCACATTTTTAGGAATAGTTTAGGTGTATATTTTTTGTAGTTTTTTTTCTGCTTTTCTGTGTTAGCTAAATAAGGTCAACAAAACTACATCAGAGAAGTACTGTTATTACTGATTGGTTATTTCAGAAAGAGAAATATCTGCATTTGGAAGAGAAATAACTGCAGATGGTCAAGGACGAGCCTATTTACATGAAAACGCCAGGCTCCAGTTCACAGACTATAAGTCCTGTAGCAGCATAGTGTAGTATGGAGTAGGACTTTCCTCATATTTTGTTGAAGATTCTTTTATTTTAGCTTTCAGCTTGACATCAGTCCCTATATCGCATGCTAAGACTTGCTGCCTCAAACGACTGATTTGGTATGTTCACAGAATCATAGAATCAAGAGTTGGAAAGGACTTTTAAAGGTCAGCTAGTCCAACTTCTCTGCAATAAACAGGCCTTTTTAAAGAGCTTCTAAATTTGCTTAATAAAAGGGTATGTGGATAACAGACAGAAATTGATTTATTCTACTTGATATCTATGAAAGCTAGCTTCCAAATGGAAGTAGCATAGCCATACTAATCCATTAGAGTGGCACAGCCAGGCTGATAGTTTTGTTCATGGGCAGAGTAAAGTGATGTGGACATGTGCAACTTTACCTACACAAGTCCACGAGACTGTGCCAAAAGACAGGCTGAAGATAACTTTGAAGTTTTCATTTTAGACATTACTACTTTGTACTCTTCAAAAATAAACAATAAACACCATTAACAAAAATAGCAGCCTTTCTGGCCTACTAAACAGAACTTATATACATTGATAGCGTTATATTGACAACAGTGCTCTCCACATGCTCATGAAGGTTACAGGGCACATTTCTGTGTAAACAGTCAAGACAGTGAACTTCAAATATTTGGAAGAAATGTTTATTTAACAACTGAATACATGCTAAAAGAAATAATTTACAGCAGCAGTTTAATTACATTTTTTTCTCTCCAGTTTTCTAGTTCCCATCTGAATTGAAGTGATAGATACTGAAGCAGAATTATTTACTATGCAGTGAAGAATGTGCTTAAAGAATAAGCACATTATTTTGGCACTGATATAGCAAATAAACCACCTTATCAGCTGTGTGGCAAAATCTTGCATTTTAGTATTATGCTGAACACACTGAAATGGAGTACCTCTAGATAACAGTACTTTACACTGTACCTCCTTATCTAGTCAAAAATATTTACACCTCTTTTGGCTAATGTGTAGGTAGCAAAAACCGAACTATTAAACACATACCATTGATATTCACTAAATAATACATAAAAAGGATCAGTAAATGCGCATTCACATGCATTTAATTTAATTTATTTTTACATTGTGACTTTAGTGGGACATGAAGATTTAGTTCTGTTCTGCAAAGATGCACATTTTCTCAGTTTGATGGTATAACTAAACTTAATCATACAGTTTTTAGGAGTCATCAAACAAATTCCCGTCTTCAGTGATCATGCAAGTGCAAAGTGTAGACAAATCAGATTTGATGTTCCTTTCCAAAATATATCTTGGAAAAAAACCCTCAAGTTTTATGGTTATAATTGAAACACTTTATTTCTCTCCCACATAAACACAACTTCTTACTTTTTATTAAGTCTATAGGTTTAGTGGGTTTTACTGATGATTTACAGAAACACTGATTTTACCTTTATTTTCAATCCTTATGATGCATTAAAAAATAATTACAGAAATGGGGGTATGAGCTTTAATGAAGCTGCAGGGTGTATTTCTATCCACGAATTTATTAAGGCCTATGGTCTTTGGAAAAAAGTTCATTTCACATCAGTATTAAATGTTGTTTTAATTTGAGCATAATATGAATAGGAAAATCAACCATTTCCACCGCTGGTTTAATTGTCTGCCCTCTTACTTATATGAGTGAATACAAAGACATAAACAAGATCACTACTCATGTCAGTGAGGAGTGGACTGAGGTTAGTAAGACATCTGATGATATCTATTACCCAATTAAATTGACAGGTCATGGTAAAAACATCAGAGCTTTTGCAATTTTGTTCCCATTAACGGCATTTTGTTGTTGTTGTTGTTGCTGTTGCTGTTGTTGTTGTTGTTGTTGTTTCTATACAGAAAAACATATCTAAGAATCCAGACTTAACTTAATCTGTTTTTTTTTTTTTTTTTTTTTTTTTTTCCTTAAGGAGTGGTGGAAGAGGTTGGTATGGATTTGATATTTGATATAGTTGCTATAAAAATGAGTACAGTACAGAAAAAAAAAGTTAGATCACAATATCATTAAGAATTAAGTCTTTATGTTCTGCTGAAATCAACCTGCATTTTTCCACCGAATTCCCTTGAAGCTCATTTTAAAACTGTTTCCTTTTGTAACGACGAATATTCCAAAGACTCAATGGTACACAATAGCACTACACAAAAGGCTAAAGAGTGTTTACAAATAAATACTTTAGCTGACAACAGTGCTCACAAATTAATCATAGGCTGAGCTGAAAATTAATACTTCTATACAGGAAAGAATGTAGTTGAACCTATGTTTTAATCTATCCCTATTTAGCACATCACAAAAACAAGGGAATTTGACACCATACTATTGCTCACAGGAGTGAAAATAAATTATCACTGAAGTCAAAGTAAATGTAGGAGAGATTTAAAGTTGCTTCAAAACTAAATTCCCAAACACTTTCCATGGCCTCACAGTCTCGTCTTGCTCAGTGATTTTTTTTTCCTAAAGAATTAAATGGTAAAAAACTTTCAAATTCATCACCTGCAAAAGATTCAAAGGAGACTGAAGTGAACAGATCTTTACTTAAAACCAGATTGTTATGAAAGCAAGAAGCTAGGTTTTCACTAATCAGAAGGATACTTTAATTAGTGAGAGGCAAGGGGACTGGGACATATTGTGAGAGCTGCTTTCACAGCAGTTGTGTTATACTGTTTATGATAAGGCTAGTAGTGTTGTGATTGACAAATTAAATAATCTGGAGTGAATAACAGAAAAACAGATCAGTCATCAATACAGACACACTTTTATATAAAAGCTACTTTAGCAAACTAAGGACCTTGTTCTAGTAACTTTCCCCACAATGACATTACTTGAAATTATATCATTTACTGACTCTATCAAGATAAAATATGGGAGGTTGGAGGAAGATGACCTCACAAGAACTGGACAACATAGAACTGGAGACCAAAGGCACATCTATGCTGAGGTGAATAAAACCACTACTTGTATCCCTAAACTTACACTTATGGTGCAAGTGCATTGTCTGTTTTACCCTGTTTCTCTCCTGTATACAGAATAAGACAGAAGTGCAGGACCAAATTATCCGTTAGTATAAAATAGTCTTAAACTGAACTGCACCAATTTACTACTGCAGCAGACATCACTCCCAGATAAAACAGTCCCTTAGATTTTAAAACAGAGCTGGCTTTGAAGTTATGGCCTAGAGCATTTGGATGCATTTGGTCTAGTTCTTTGCTTTGGGTGATCGAGCCCACAGAAAGAATGAAACACTGGGAATCAGTAGTGTGGACACATTTTCTACCACTGAATTGGGAACCATACACTTTAAACTGAATGTAAAGTTTGTTCAAGGATATATGACAGTCTATTAGCCACATCATTTAAATATCAGCATTCACAAATATTTACTAACCAAAAAAGCAAGTGTGTAATTAGTAAAGGGTATTTTAATGCTATTTACCTTTTCTTTTTATTTAATTAAAAAAAAATATACAACTGAAAATCAATGCTCTCCTCTTCATTTGTTCAGTCTACAGCAAGGTATTATACAAGTTGAGTCAATTCAAATACCATACTTGTAGAAAAGAATGTAGAAGACTTCCATGCTACACAGTGACTTTCATGTTAAAATAGCTTAGTTTTTAAATTGCTTTGAAGTTACATGTCATAAAGATTACTAGAATAGTGGGGAGGAGATTAACTGCATTGTGACCAGTTCCCCTGGAAAGTTTTCCAAATAAAAGAGTAAAGTAGCTCATAATTGGAAGTTGTCTTTTTTTTTTTTTTTTTCTCTATAGTAATAATTAGGAAGTACAATATTTCTAAGACAAAGAGGCTAATCTATTTTAGAAAAGAGCTAATGTTTACTGCATATTTTTCATGGTATATTTAAATTATAGTTTTAATAAAATACATCTTTAGATCAAAGCTGAAAGAAGTCATCAGTAGTAGGCCAGTGTACTCCACAGTTTTTTGTTCTTCCAGATGATGAATGGCTTATGTTGTTCAGATTTCCACAATCTCATTCAGCATTGTTTTTCCTCTTCTAGTACTCATAAACAGGAGAACTGGTAGACAAAACAAGAACAAATCCTTGTGTCCAATCACGTGTTTAGACATTCATCAGCTTAATGAGTTCATGCAGTTTTATACATAGTCTAGCAATGGTGGTGCTGATGATGAAAAGTGGGTTTTGTTTTTCTTTAAGATGACAGCATGAAATACAGCATTTCATTTATATCTCAGGCAACAAAGAAAGCAAAACCTGCCTGCTGAACTCTTGTAGAACTTTTTGAGCAGTAAGCTATCTCCGGCTGAGAGTTCATCCTTGAAACTCTGGTCCATCTGGTCTTAGAATCAGAGCAGAGACGAAGGACTTGCTAGGAAAGTTAGAAATATATTTTATTTAAACCCGGTGGAAATTGTTTGAGCTTTCAACTCTTGTAAACATCCACTTAATGCCATGAAAAAGTTCATGTATATTGCATTTTTTTTTTTCCAGTTATCTGTCTATACAAGTTTCTACTTAGATGAGGTTCCTAGAGGTAATGTAGCTCAGACACTCCGTGGTGCCCTCTCAAATTCATGGGTCCTCCTGTTCCTACCTTTTTTATTCTCTTGTAGGTGCTTCCACTTATTCGTGTTCACCTGCGCATTGGCAGGCCTTTGCCGGCGCTGCTTGCGGTCTCTTTTCCAAACCTGCTCACAGAACTCATCCATTGTGTTGAGATTAGGGTGATTGATTAACTGCATGAAGTCTCTATACCAGATCTTTTGACTGGGAGTCATACTATTAGTCGCATCCTTGGTCTTGGAGGCATCACCATCTTCTTCCTTATGGAGCAGCTCTTCCAGATGGTCAGTATCAATTACTTCCAGGGTCACTTTGAGCAAAGTTTGCATGAAGCCATGCTCCACAGCATGACAAAAATAAATACCAGAGTCTCTCCGTTGAAGACTTCGTAGCAATAGGCCCTGTTCTGTCCGGATGATTCGATCATCCACTTTTATCTGTATCAGAAAAATATGGCAATTTCAACAGTTATCCTTCATGTACCTCCAAAGTTATCCTCTAATCATACTAGTTTCTCAGTATTGTTCCTTTCAGCTTCTACAACTTGACTAAAAGAGACCCAAAAGCACAAGAATAGAAACCTTTTTAGTCTGTAGTTGCAGAAGGATCCAATACCCTGGACAAACTATTAATGTGTTGAAAAAAAAGCATAGAGTATGAAGAATTCACTCATTTGTCCCAGTTGCTACTCAATAAATTTCAATAGCATTTCTGTTAGATGGATTTGTTAGGTAGATCAGAGAAAATGCAAACCCATAATCAGCAGATCCAGCATGGATTCATTTGACTTAATTATATAGGCCACATTTACCATTATATCTTACTTAAGCACAAATATATATGTGGGAAAGGTTACCTCTCATTATATTCCTCACAATAGAAGCACTTATTAATGGAAAGGGATTCCGGATAAGTGGAGAATTTACAAAGGAACAATAAAGATTAAATCTCAAATGTTGAATATTCAACAAGCAGCTTTCCAAAATATTGCATATTTCTGAATGAATTGACATCTAGGAATATAACCTCTTTTTATGAATCCATGTGGAGTTGTAAATAGAAAAGGCATGAAACCTATTAGCTGCTGTCTCCACAAAGAATAAATTCTAGATGATTTTCTATTCATGCAAATAAAGCATTAAGCAAAAGTATATAAATCTTTTTATTTAACTAAGTAGTTAGTAGATGTTTTAAAAAAAGAGTGTAGTCTGTGTATATTTCCAAAAACTGTAATGCAACACACAAGCTTTTGTTTCCTAACTTGATTTCTCTTCATACCAGAGTAGATTATTCTCTTAAGACATGTGTGACCTAGCTTGACACTAAGACGACTTGAGAACTTGGGTGAGTAATAATGTAAGAATGCTGGTGACAAGAGAAGGAGGAAAATAAATTATCAGTTTTGTGTAACACAAGCAGAGAAAGTCCATATTTTTGCCTCTATTGAATATTGCTTTTGATGAAAAAGGTGTACATGTTTTCATACCCTTGGGTTGGCTACATTTCCCAATTCCTCTTTCTGACTCTGTATAACCTGTAGTTCAGTTTTAGAGCAAGTAGTGCACAGAGAATGTTCCTGTTAAACTACCTTTCACAAAGTCAAATGGAATAATTAGTAATTAGAGTGGTGGTTTTTTTTTTTTGTTTGCTTGTTTTTTTTTCTTCCAGAATCGGTTTTCAGGTCTTTGCAATATTTAAATTCAACATGGCATGTTAGCATGGACCATCTGTGAAAGGAAACATGAGCAAATCTGAAATATTTGCATGAAAAACAGTGTGTTTTTCAGGGAATGTGACCAGGGATAGTGTCTGAACATTTTCGAATCTAAGTCTGTAAATCTCCTTGGAGACTTTAAAAGATTCCAGAAAAACTTCTTCAAACTGAAATATAGATAGGAATTATTCTGGGAAGGGCTGAGATTCAAGTATGTATTCATGTAAAAGACTAGTTATGTCTTTTAATTTTTTTCTGCTATACCTCAACTTTGTGGTCATCATTTTGCTTCTGGAATTGCCAGTAGACTATGGCGCGTTGAGATTTTGGACTGCACTCAAGAAAAGTGCTGCTATTCTCTACTCCATAAATAATCTTTTCCTCCAGGGTCTGACCACTTGGGTTATCTGTAAAGGAAAATAAATAAATAAATAAATTGGAATGACCAGGAAAGAGAAAAGAAGTCTTAATTATAAAATAAATTCATTTGTTTACAAATTGGGCTCCCCTAAGGTTTTCATGATAAAAAAACTTTAAAAGACGAACCTTCTCATATCAGCATGCTGTTGGAAAATCTCCATCATTATCTTTATCTGTGTAACAACCCTGGTAGTTCATTTGTGTGTGTGTGTGTGTGTGTTTTAAATCCTAACAGCTGCTAACATCTCAATATATGAAGTTAATTTCATTATGAAATTTTGTTCAAACTTTGTTATTACTCATCAAGGAAGATATCTAGGACAAGATAAGATTTTTTTAATAGCCAATTGTAAGCAGTGAGAAAACTCAGGGTGTAGTTGCAGAATACCTGTAATGATGTCTCCTGGGCTCTATGATTGTAATATTTTAGAGAAAAGTAATAAAACATTAGACTATTTAAAAGTACTATAATGTGTTTAGATTATATGGCACTACAGATTGCTGAAGTTGTTAATGACCAGGAATAATGTTTTTGAGGAAACAATTTTCAATTAATCATTTCCTCTCATACTGATTTAATTTATGGAAATGTAATGAGGTTAATAAACCAGACGTTATGGGAGGGGAAAAAGAGAGTTAAACAAATTACTTCCTTTTGTAACAATGTTTCAAGATATTCATCAACTTGCTGGAAATATCACATAGCTATAGGACTTACATGACATTTGATTCTTCTCCAATACCGCAGAGACTGTAAGGCATCGTATTTCAGCTCTCCACCTAGCTTTTTAAAAAGTTGTTATGAACTTAAGTGGCAACAGTACAATTATCCTACAGAGTAAATGGGGAGGAAGCAGTTGGTAAACTATTTTACACTGTGTTGATCTTAAGGGGTTTTCTGTCTCTGTCTTTCTTTGTCATTACTTGAATTTCTCATTTTTGAACTGCAGTACTGGAAATGTTCAAGCAACTTTCTTTGATGCAATTTAACAGGAAAATAATGTCTAATTAAAATCCTCTCAAAAAAGTCCATTGTCAAGGTGTGTTTGCTTTCACTGTGCCTTTACCATACTGGTCATGTTTAGCAAACATGGGCTGTAAGGTAAAAATAAAATCTTGATCCTGGTTTATGCTGACACAGTAATTACATGTCTTTCCATTATGACTTACAGCCTGGATAGAGGATAAGTGGAGGGATGGGGGACAGAAAACTAACTGGTGCTTATCCAGTTCTCAGTAAGGAAACAGCAAATGGCCTATAAACACTAAACAAATAGGGAATGAGTTAGCTTTCTTTCCTCTGTTGGATTGTGAACCTTTCCAGCAAGTAAATGAGGTACAATAAACAAGCAATTGAAGCAATTTTTAATGACATTTCTCAGAAACCACACGCCTTTTAAGAATGTCAGTGCAGCCTCAAACCAGGAAGATGGCAAGCAATGGAAAATGAATTAGAAAGTAAAGCAGCAAGGAAAGGGCAAGACAGCTGGAAGGGACCATAGCTGAATGTACAGTGGAAAGATCTGAGATGAAGCATCTACAAATTTGTGCCAGCAAAACAGAAGTGGAAAAATATTAAGAGATTAACTGATGTAACTAGAAGTGATAAGATAAAGATTGTAAATGGAAATGATTAAGTATGAACTCATGGGTATAGATTCAAGAGCATGATCTAGGTGTCCTGCCTCTTTTGATTCAAGTTAGGTCCTCTGATTTAGGAACAGAATTCACATGGGAAGGAAGCCAAGGGTCCTCAAACAGACAACAAGAAGCAACTTGTTATCTAAATTAGGGTCCACAAGACAGCACATGCAGGACTGAAGCACACTAGAAAGCCAATAGGAAATTTACTTAGCCTAGGATCCTTTCTTTGGCAAGGATCCTATTGTAGATGAGCAGTAGTGTAATTTTAAGTACGTAAATGTGTTTCTTCAGGAAAAAAATAGATACTTAGAATATCCTCAGTATCTAAGAACTAGTCATAGCTTTTGTGGAAGTAAGCTTGAAGGTGAGTGCTCTGACCATTCGAAAATTCTTTGTGGATCTGGTCCACTGCGTTCCAGCCATGGAAGTTGGCAGTGTGCCCCTTTAAATTTGTTCGCAGCTCTAGAAAATGTAGTATAAGTGCTAGTCATGCAATGAGGCAAGAAGGATTTAAGGTATCCTTCAAATTCCAATTCTGTGATTTAAGGGAGCAGAAGGTAGATCCAGAAATGATTATAGAGTTCATGTAACATTGAACACACAGAGTGTAAGAAATAGAGGGCATAATCACAGGATCAGAGAACAGCTTTGGGAGTGAGGGAGAAGATAGAGTAGGAAGTAAAATGAAAGTCTGGGGAGTTTGGAAGAGCAGCTGGAATAACTGGAAAACTGTAGAAGTCACAAAGTTGGTTGTAAAATTCAACCCAAAATCCTGTCTGAGAGCTGTAGTTCCCCAAATGAACCCAACAGAAATATCAGTTTACTACCCTGATAATTTCTGACATAACAAGAGAAGTATGAAAGGCTAAGTTTACCAAGATTACTTTGTAGATAAATGCACCTGACTGTGTAAAGAAATTGAAAGTGATTCCTTGAGCTCCCTCTGGGATAACTCATCTAAGATTCCTCTCCATTTACAAAGTGTTCAAAAAACCAACATAACCAATTACAACAATAACAAATTTAATAAATTATTGATAGCATTACTATTGCACGACTGAAATTAATTTGTTCCTTGGCTAGAAAAAAAGGAATCAAGCTTTTAAATTCAAGCACAAACACCTGTGCAGATAAGGATCCTAGCTAACAGGATCAGCTAACTCTGTTGTTGCTGTGTAGTCATTCTGTACTTTTCTATTTATTATGCATTTGCACAAAAGGATAATTGACAGAGCAAACTAAGCACTATTAAAGGTGTTACTTTTTCAGACTGAAGCCTAGGTAAATTTCTGCAATGTATTTGTAAGTAAGATAAACACTAAGAGATTATCCTTTTTTCTTATTTCTGTAGGTTTGCATGGGAGAACAACTGACAGTTACTGCAAAAGAATGTGTAAAGAAGCTGGAGTTTGTTCTTGGCTATAGAAAATCCAATTCTGCATGCATTGTCCAGTAAAATACTAGTCATAGCCAAGAAAAAAAAGCTGGTACAAGTTGGCAAAGTGAGTTTATGGGGCATGTAGCTCTCTGTATAATGCATTGTGCACATATCCATAGGAAAATGTCAAATAAATATAGGAAAAAAAAATAGATATAAAACTTAGAAATAATATAGAGAAATTTTAATTCTAAAATAATCTAAAGCATTCATTGTGTTAAGTATTTTGACAATAAATCCTTAAAGTTTAGGACTCAACTGTAGTTCCTCAGGGTTTTTTTGTGCTTATTTTTTCTATCAGTCCATCTTCATTTCACCACTAACTACAATATTCAAGTGATATCTCGTATTTCATTGCTTTGCCTATTTTAACAAGGCTGCATTAAATCTCGTGGTCAGCTGTAGCATAGAATAGCTTTTTTTTAACCCTAAATTGTCATGATTTTTGTCATTAAAAATTTCCCAGATGACTCTCTTTACTTTGGACAGAAGATGTCTTATCAGACAAATATGTTGTTTACTAAGGGAAGGTATAAAAAAAGCAAAATGCTTTGAAATTCTTTTGTTTTTTTTTTATGTACCTAAAGATAAGGAACAGACCTAAGCTTATATAACACAGAGCTAGAAAGAGGAAGAGAACATTAAAGAAAAAAAACACCGGACTTTTGATAGTCTCCCTCATCGTGAGTAATTTTTATGATGGAGACAGGAAAAAGGTGAAGGTAATGTCTAAGACATGCTGCTTCCACAAATAAAATCCACATGTAGTACCTGGTGCAATTTCATTTCAGGGAACTGAAAATGACATCTCACCATTGATAGCAATATTGTCTCACCCACAGTGTGAACGTATATCTAGATTTCACGCAACTGAAAAATTGTGAACTTTCTACTGGTCTGTGCTGACAAAGCCAAATGAAATTAGTTGTGCATTCATGAGTTTTCAAATTGCATATTGATCACAGTCCATTCATGCACTATTCCAAGCTCTTCTCTATGTGTAGCTTGGCCTGAGTTTTATGAAGTAAAAAGAAAAGCTACATTAAGTTTAGCTATACTTTGCAAATGATTAAAAAAAACATAAAGGAAAATATAAAGAAAAATATTAATGAAATATATTGGTAGTGTACTATATCACCTCACTGCAGCCTTTCAGTACCTAAAAGGAGCCTACAAACAGGAGGGGAATCAACTCTTTGAAAGGGTAGATAAC
>JAOWBP010000001.1:4852153-4881672 GCA_028571105.1 Tragopan temminckii
GGAGAGGAGAGGAGAGGAGAGGAGAGGAGAGGAGAGGAGAGGAGAGGAGAGGAGAGGAGAGGAGAGGAGAGGGAGAGGAGAGGGAGAGGAAAAGGAAAGGAAAAGGAAAAGGAAAAGGAACAAGAAAACTGAAAAAATAACCTGCCTGGAGTATGACAATACATGGAGAAGGTGGATCCATTTGAAGGACTGTAAGGCAGACGGCAATGTCTCTTAGCTGAGACAGAAGTTGCTCACAGTTAGATCTGTTCTCAGCATCAGTGAGAACAAAGGGAAAAGCCTCACATCCTGCTCAGAGAAAAAAAAAAAAAAAACTATAGAGAAGGTTTGGATTTATCTCTTCTACACAGAGGCATTAACTGCACGTGATAAATTTGCTGCCCAAATCACAGTCAGTAGAAAGCAACAAGTACCTGTGAATGACGAGTCAGCCCAATCAAGAACAGCAACTCCCAAAGGCAAGGTTACTCTTCATTGACCATAGAAGATGTTTCATATGAATTTAGGTCTGAGCAAACAGGACATAGCCCTTATGAAATGAATACTGCTGAGGCAGTTGATAGGATACATCTGACTTTGAGAACACAGGCTGATGATTTTACATTTTTTTCCTTTATTTTTTTTTTCTCTTCTTCAATATAGCAATATCATTTTTTTTTCATTATTTTCCTCTAGTTCAGTACAACTTTCTGAGCACATATTTTATTACTATATGAAAGATATTTCACAGAGTCTTTTAAGTACCTTTCAGTCTATGAGAAGTGATTTATTTATGAATTGTGTCACTTTTCAAGAAGAATTTTAAGTGGAACAACTGTGTGGGATATGGCTATGTTGTTATTGTTATTATATTTCCTATTTCACACTTAATCTATTGAATCATGAAAACTATTAAATCTGAGGACTTTGGTTTCAGGTTTGGGAACCACACTGTTATGGAACTTTTAATAAGAAACTTTTATTAAAGTCATCCCAGTGGAATGCCTTATTTTTTAAAAAGTGCAAGTGTAAATAAATATAATGTGAGAAATTACACAAAAAATAGAAATATTAAAACAATTGTGAACCTTGAGGGAAGTGGTAGCCATTGGGGAAATAGGTGAAAAGTGACTGAAGCAATAATGCAACTATTTCAAACTATTAATTATTAAAATAAAAAATGGGGAGGAGAGGGGAAAGAAGTACAATGAGTCTCTGACTTTCAGTATTCAGTCTCCATGTGTTTTTACTTGCACATGTTTGGAGGATACTGGAACACCTTTATTATATTTTGTCTTCCAACTTGGGGCTCAACAGAATTTGAGCTATCGGAAACCAGCTTTAAAACCCTATGGGAAATCACTCTTAAGTGAGAAATTTTTAGTAAAACGTTGTTCCTAAGAAAAGGTTTCCAGCTTCTGTAGGACCTGCCTCTTGGTTTTCTACGCAGTAGTAATGGCAATTGAGAAGGATCTTTGTTGAAGAAAGAAACTGCAAAACTGATGCTGAGTATCTGCCCACCTCTCTGTGCCTGTCCTCAAAAAGCTTGCCCAGATTCTTGATCACTGCAACTCCTCTCCAAGAGTCCATCTACTAATCTCTCTCTTCCTTCTCAGACCCCAAAACACTCTCTGCACTCAACCACACTTGCAGAGTTCACTGAAATTTGGATAGCTGAAAATGTTATTTTTGATACTGAGCTGAAAAAGCTCACCTTTACCTCCATGCTTCCTTTTGTAGATTAATGAAAACAGTGCAGAGCTCTAGATTTCTGTGTCTCCTTTTATCTCAATATGTCACTCATACTGACAAGTTTTTCTGGCTTACAATGTTCAGAATATATATTAAAATATAGTAGACAACTTGGGTAAAGATTGGAAAACTTGTCTACCTAGACCGAACTGAATTTAGACAACTCTCAATAGCTCTGGTTGAATAAAATATCGGAAGTCCCATACTTCTCTGCTATTTTTTGAAATTAAATGAATTAATATTCATTAAGTTATCAGAAACCTTTGCAAAGAGGGAAGTGTTTTATATCTGTCTGTCATCCATCTATCAATCTATTTAATTGTCTACCTACATTATTGTAATTCAGTTAATTTAATGAAAGGGAAAACAGCCAAATGGGCTGTTCAGAAACAGCTATTTTAATCTATTCATTATCTCTAGTTTGATTCCTTCTGTCTCTAACTGGAAGACAAAGAAAGTGATACTGTCAAATAGTGAAGACTTATTCACACCTGACATCCTAGTTTGAATACCTATATTGGTATTTATATGAAGAATAGTATCTTTCAAAGAGGGCAGGCCTAGCCAAAATGAGCAGCTGTTCAAAAAAGAAGTATATGTTTGTGAGTCAGTCTTATCTAACATACGTGCAAGTTGCGTTTCATTTTGTTTTTCTGAGAAGCTATTTACCCATTTGCAGTAAGTCTAAAATACTGACTAAATTAGTACATTAGGCAAAATATTGTTCTAATTCTAGATAACACAAATAAATGAGTAGACATAAACAATACCAAGGTATCTCATTTTAGAGACATTATCCCTTTAGCAAAACTTTCAAAACATTCACACACACAAAAACAAACAACCAAAAATAGCACACTGTTAATATGAATGACATGCTAACCTTGAGTGATTAGTAAAGACACCAAAAATGCCATCCCAATAGCATACCAGACACTAGGTACCATGAAGGATAGCGAACAATTCTCAGAGGACACTGTGAATTAGAATGTCTTTGTACTGCAACTTTCTGGGTTGTCAAGTGTAATACATCACCTGAGATCACCGTCTGGCTCATACAGGATGACCTCTGAAAATATAACTACCATACAATGACTGTCTGTTCTAGTCTAGTTATTAAGTGGTCTGCATATGTAAGCAATAAGATACACAAAACTAAAAGCAGTACATGAAACTAAAAGTCTCAACTCTTTTAGTGTTCTTATGCTTACCCCCAACATATTTTCCGTTAAAAACATTTGGAACAGATTCTAATTGCTTTAGCAGATTCTACTATTATGTTAAATAAATTATTGGGCCAAAGTCTATTACATGATTGTACTAGTTTTCTATGGTTATTTTTAGCATTCAAGACCACTTCTTTCCCCCTTTGTCTTCTGGATTTCCTGTATGTTATTAGACTGTGGTGAGGTCAGGCATCAGAGGAAATAACAGCAGTGCTAACTCCTAGTCTCAATGTTTTATGAATTACTGAGCATCCGTGATGTAATGGCAATAAATCTAACCCAATCTCATTCTTATGTCCTGTTGTAAATAAATGAAGTTAGCAAAGGTGTTATTTTATTCAAGAGCCTTCCTGATGAGAACCAAAATGTTTCCCCCAGGGGACTGTTTGTAAAACTGCCTCCATAATTAGGGTGCTGTTTAACAAGAGAAAGGTTCTTCAGTTTTCCTGGGGAACTTTCATGTCTGTGTTGGGTTTTGTCGAGGGTATCTTATTTACAACACAAAAACAACTGCAAATTGGGAAGCAATGTATAGAAAGGACCTAGTCAAGTGGAGTTAACATATTAAGCATATGGCCAAGATTGTCTGATTTCCCAAGTGATTTTGCATACCCCCAAGTCGAGCACCCAATTTAAGTCTTGCTCAAGGGCTCTGATTTTCACAAAATACCTTCTGGGCAGTTTAAAATTCTGATACTTGAAACTATTAGTCACTTCTGAAAAATTTACTGATATGTCTGCATTGCTTTTTAGCCTGTTTTTCAGTTCCCAGCATGGAAACATTCTTTCTGAGCCCAAGTCCTCACTAAAGGTTTCAAAAATCTGACTGTGAGTGACAGAATGAGAAGAAAAATCTAAAAAAATATATTATGAACTCTTTTTTTTCTCCTCCCCAACTACAATAAGATATACTGAATGTGCTTTCAAAGAATTTGTGTAAGAAATTACAGAGCAACAGAGAATTATATTCTCAGAAATTACTGGAGCAACTACTAAGCTTTTTTTATTTGAAATATTGTCAACTAACTGCAGTATTTCACTCAGAGAAGCCTGTAAAGTGTCAGGTCTAGCCCTGTGTCTGATAAGTATTCAGGTTAAATGAAAACAAAACAACAAACTAAATAAGGTCTGGAATAAGCAAGCTGACCCTTTGTGTAGTCTATTTTTTTTTTCCTTCAGTAAGGGAAAACCTAGATTTAAAATCTCTGCAATAAGCATTTATTTTGTCTTTGTACCTTCACTTTCAGCGTGACTTCACCCAGCCCTACTATGCAGCCTCATTTTATTCTTCTTCATTAGCAAAAAATAATATCTTCAGCATGTTAATAACTGGTATTGCATTAGAGAACAATACAGTTGAAAAGCTAACTTCACAAGGAGACATAACTAACAGTAGACATAATTATAACCAGTCTCCATGACAAGTTGCAATTATTCCTCACGGTACTGTGTTTAAGAAAAATACATTTTTCATGCAGGTTGAGTGTTTTTTTTATTAGAAAAGTTGAGAATGTTTGATATTTTCCCAGTGCAACAAAAACTTTGCTGACATAAAAAAACAGACGAATTTAAGTGTTTTTGATTCAAGATGACAAAAAACAAACAAACAATCAAAAAAAAAAAAAAAGAAAAAAAAACAGTAAAACATTAAAATTCTCTTCTTTGCCTGCTTCTCTACCTTGCCTGCTTTTCTAGGATACAAGCATCCCCAGAAGGGAAGAGAGTTAATGAAGCTGACAAAGAAAATAAACACTCAGCTCAAATGTACACTTTTACATGTACACTCATAAACAGGAATGCACAGAGTTGGCAAATCTCATTAGCATAACTACTGATATGTATATTTTTGAAAGATATGTTGCCTTTTCTTTAACAGAACTTTGACTCAAAATCACATCTGCAAAGATCATAGTATAGTATTGTATGATATTGTATTGTATTTTAATGTACAGTATGGTACAGTAGAGTATAATACAATATAGATCATCTTTTGAATTTTGTAGAATAAATTTAACTAGCAAATGCATCAATTTTACACAGAAAATAAGCTATTCTCCTTCGAGTTCTGTAGCCTTATGGGATAAGATTCTGTAGCCAGTTTTAATGGAATCTAAATGATTATTTTTTTATTCATCCACCACAAGATCACAGCCAAAGTGTGGAGTGGTCATGGATTAGGATAGGCAGGATTTGTCATTATGGTAAGATGAGGGTTAAGGACTGTAAGAATAGATTCTATAGAATGCAACTGAGCGTGAGTGCCATCCCAAGAGAGGTGTTGTCCCTGAGATCATCATGTATATCTTCTCAAATTCTGCTCTCTGTTGGAGTCTCATCCTGAAGCCTATAGAAGTCAAAGAAAGATTCCCCTCAAGTTCAGTGAATGCCAGAGGAACTGTACTCATATCCCTTGCCATGTTTACATGTTAAGTTGGGGTCACAGCAAATCCTTCCAAATGACTGGGAATTAGAACAGTTGTGCTCCATCACTATCAATTTAAAGGGTTTGAACTGATGAATATGCAACTTTTAAACTTGCATCTGTACAATCACCCTTCTGCTTTTTGTTATCATTAAAGTAATGGCAATAAACACCAAGAAGAAAAATTATGTGTTCCTAATTCATACTGATTACTTGTTTTAGAATATCCAGTGGAAACAAAAACTTCATTTGCATTTATGCAGATAAATGTTTAACCACACTTAGCTCTTGATTCTTGAAATATATAATCACACACAAACACATATATGTACTAGTAAAAATAGTAAGACCTGAAATACTGTCTCACCTGCTGTGTCAAACTGTCCAATTAACTTGTTATTCATAAATAATAGCATATTTAGACACTGAGTTGAGTTCTCTCCACAGCTACACTTGTGCAACTCCAGTAAAAGACAATGTAATTAAAAGAAAAAAAACAATTTTTGAGATTATCAAGTAGGACAAATATCAGAGGTTCCACTTTTGGTTTGTTTGTTTGGTTTTTTTTTGCACATCAACATTCTAAATGTTTTTTGTTTGTTTTTTTTTTAAAGTTATTTCTAAACTAACGTCACAGATTTAAAACTAGAGAGTTTCCTTACTGTAAGTTAGTCCTGAGTCCAGAAAAATTAATTCCAATTGGTAGGAGGAAATACATGTCTTTTTATTTATTTATTAAAATCTGCCCAGATCATCTGCAAGATAATGCTGCTCAGGTTTCTATCACTTTGGATGTAAACTTTTCAACAGGAAGACGTGTTTGTGCTGTTTGGGCACCTCTGAACTCCTCTGAGCTTATTCTTTCTTCATAGATGAAGCTTTGTTTACCTAAGATTTGAAAACTGATTATAGGCTCCTGAGAAATTAGAATGTGTTTTTGAAACACTGTCAACTCTAATTGGTTCCTGTCCAAGCATAAGTCCCATGGAAAGTGAAGACCTCAGAAGCATGGCCTTGTATGAGAAATGACCAAACATCTACTGGAGTTTCTTGTAAGAAAAATCACACAAAAGCTAGCAAGGTCCACCAGCCCATTTTTAGAGATTCATTAAAAAACAGTGTAAATGAAGTATAATTGCCCTATTCCTTTTCTTTTGCATGCAGGCATTAAAATTAACACTTACATATGGAATCTGAAATATAATAGCCCAGCTGTCTTCCTGTTTCAGGAGGTGTTAGTGGTAGCAGAGAAGTCAAATTGCAGGATTTGCATTTTATTCTCATACCAATGACTAAGCATCTGCTCCAGTTCAGCCTATGGCACTCTCATCTCAGCTTTCAGTGGGCGCTGATTAAGGCCTCAAATGACCAAAGGAAGCATGTCTTTTTGTATAAAGAATGGGAGATTTAAAATTATATTTCTGTCTGAAAATGTTTCATTTGTCAGTGCTAGAAGTAAAATGCATTTGCTTCAAGGACTTTTTGACATTTTGTGTATAGCCATTTCCTTCTTTATCTTTCCAGAAAAAGCAATTCTGAAAACAATATTACAATGCCTCATTTTATAGATAAAGAATAAGGTCTTAAAATCACAATAGGTTCATTCTTTCTTTCTTTCTCTCTTTCTCTCTTTCTCTCTTTCTCTCTCTCTTTCTCTCTCCCTCTCTTTCTCTCTTCCTCTTTCTCTTTCTCTTTTTTCTTTCTTTCTTCCCTTCTCTTTGCTTCTTTTTTCTCCTTTCCTTTCTTTCTTTCAATGAATGACATTAATAACAACTGAAAAAAAAAAAAAAAAGTTTACTGCTAGAACTTTCAAAGAAAGAAATAATAAAACCACCATTTTTATGTCTCTGAATCTATGGTACTCTTGGGCTTTTCAGTACTTCATTAAACCATAGCTGTTTGACTTAAAAAATATACAGCAAACCGGAAGAAAGACGAAGAAAAGAAGATTGTTCTCATTTTGTTCTAAAATGAGAAACTGGCAGGTAGAAGGATTAAAGGAAACAAAATACAAGGTTGCTCCTCACATGTAACCATTTGTAGGGCATGGGATGTTGTGGATACTTAAAAGATATATGAGCTCAAGAATCGCCAGAACTAATTCATCAAAAACAAGTCATTGAAAAGCATTAAACACAGAGATTCCACCCGTGATTCAGGAAATCCCTGAACAACGAGTGCTTGAGCCTGGGAGACTATATCACTAAGCACTGCTGCATGCTTGCCTTCTTATTCTCTTCCACTGGCATCCATTATTGGCCCTTGTGAGAACCAAGGTACTGGGCTAAATGAGCCTTTGGTTTGAACAGATTTGACTGTTCTTATGAAATGAGGCAGAGAGAAATTAGGTAATTTAGTCAGGAAATCTGTGCCAAAGCAAAAAGCTAATGTTCTAGTTCCTGAGCCTTGTCCAGCACCATAAACAAAAGTATATAGTCTTGTTTCAAATCCTAGTAAAGCTAATGGCAACTTCACTTACTCAGCACACACAAAGCTATGCACAGTCTGCCAAGTAAAATTAGTAAGGATCACTTGTGATGGGGAAGTGCACCACTCTTTCTGCCCAGTTAGCTTCTTTAGTCTTCCTGTGATTCCCAAGAAATATCTCTGTTTGGTTCTCAAAGAATACTACACAATTCTATAGAGAGAGATAAGTTGGGTGGGGTTTTTTTGTTTGTTTTTTTTTTATTTTTTATTTATTTATTTATTTATTTTGAACTAGCTTTTATGATTCAAATACAGGCACTGGATATTCACATGACAATACTACTCAAAAATGTTTCCACCACGTTCAACATTTATTAAAATAATCTAATCTGTTTAAATATATTGGAAGGAAGAAGAGCTGATATGCAATTATCTCTTTCCCTAAATTGTTCTTTGATTTGGTTTCAAGGTTCAAAGATCCACCCAGTTTATGTGTTAATAGCCAGCGCTGATGTCACTGGGAGAAACAGAACGGAAGACAGAGGTGCAGGTTGAGTTTGAAGATAAATTCAGTAAAAACATTAGAAACTAGTGGATAAGAAAAGCAAACAAACATCCCACAAGTCCACCTCTGGTTTCATAACTCTTCCTTGTTTCTTGATATATCATCATATCCTTCATTTCCCCTTTTAATCGTGCAAACTTGCAGCTGTCTTTTGAAACATTTTTAGACTCAACTCCAAGTGTTGTACTTGATACCATATGTCATACATTTCCTCTACTTCTTGTGAAATGGCTTCAGATAGAATACATTTAACCTTACTTTCCTACTGTCTGGATTTCGTCTTTTAGTATTCAGAAGTCTCTTTCTATCTTAAATGCAATTCATTTTAAGTCATTTTATTAATTTTTGGTCACAAGTTTTAAATTCTGCACTGTTAATCTTAAGTGATGTGAGAAACAAAACAAAAAAAAATCATTATGATGATGCTATGGCAGATTTGTACAATATGTCCCTACATAGAACAGCTAAGGGTCAGTAGAAGATTCTTGTTAAAAAATTAGTATGTGTAAGCTGCTAACAGAAAACGAAGTGACAATAACAGGATGTAAAATAGACCAGACTTGCTCTGTCTTATAGTGTCCAGATGCTTTTCTCCTTCAGCTGCATTCCTACCTGTCTACCACCTCTACCTTTCCATCACATTAGCTTTTAGGCATTTATAATTGAATACACCAAAATAATTTTCAACATGGGGATTTGACCTACCATCTTAGATGGTAGTATCTAAGGAAGAAAGCCAAATGGGACTAACAGACACGTATATGTGCACTCCTACATTTCAAATATTCTGAACATTAAAGTCTACGTTGATGTTTTTTTCTGAGGGATATTGTGAACTGTTTCTAGTTGGATACTAATTTGCTCCTGCTCTTATACAATTAAATTTTATCTGAAATTTCATACTGCTACCCAAGTTCCTTTCTTACATTCAATTTGTGTAACATTATTCTTTCTAGTCCAGAGAATTGTAAACAGGTATCCAGGAACTTTTCTGAAATGTACTGTTTCTGTATTTCTGCTTATCTTATATTTTTTATTTCATGGAAATGAGTATCTGTGATGTTATAACAGATGCATGATTTCTGAAGTGGCATAGCTCTCTATATTTACAAGATATAGGGCTAGGTAACTATAGTAGTTGACTATACTTCAGAAGATTTAGATAAAGTAAAATATCTTCCACTGTTTGAAATTAGTCTGTAAACTAAATTGTGAAGGAGTAACTTACAAACGCCAGGAAAGACCAAATACAAGTCTCAGATCCTCCTCCATACTTTCCTACTGCTATCCATTTCATAAACTATTGTTCCTTGGCACTTCTAAAACTCCAAATCTCTCTCCTTTCACCTTCAGAATGTCTATATTACTCTCTAACTGTCGACAACTGAGACTTAATAACAGTTTGTCCATAAGAAGTACCTAAATGCATAAAGGTTTTGGATTTGGTTTTAATTTAAATATTAGAGTAATCTCCCTGGAAACAATGAAATCATTTGCACAGGTTACTTCTGAATGGGGTTTTGAGACTGCTTTTTAAAAGCACCTTAGTGTGCAATTATATACATAGGTCATTAATGCCCAAGTTTGAGACTGGCATATAGAGCCTAATCCTAGCTGTATAGACATCAACAAGTAGAGGGTGATCGCAGAGCACAAGAGATTTGGCTTTAGAAACAACTTTTTAAACAAATATTCAGCTCGAAAGCTCTTTGTCTTAAATCATTCACTGAAATTTCTTGAAAAAAATACACCAATCTCTTTTTAACGGAAGTTAGTTGAACAGTTATCTATTATTGTGACTAAATTCAGCGTTGCTTCATTCCTTCATTTGTGTAATGATAATGATAGTTATTTATGCTTACTTTTATAGCTCTCCTCAGCTCTTATCAGAGGGTTAGTAAATTTAAAATCTCTTACAATAGGCACTAATTTTCACATGCTTTATTTCTCTACTTAAAATACTGCCTTTTATTGCAATATTGTAGCATTGCTTTTGGTTTTCAATAGGGATTTTGCTTCAATTTTGGTTGTCATTTCTCTTATTGTCTTCAAATTTTACTTCAGTCCTGTTAACTTGGTAGCAGTAGACTCATAAAAAGTGGTCAGGGAAACTTGAACTAGCCAATGCAGTTATTTAATCATAATTATCATATGGGTTTCTTTCCAAATATGTACTTACTAGACTTTTGTCAGTAGTGAATTTTGTCTTCAGAAGATAAAATTTTGAATTTACTAATGTAATTTCAACATCATAAATTTGAAATAAGTTATGCTTATCTGAAATAAGGATTTCTTAAAAATTCTTAGAATTAGGATTTCTTAAAAATTCATAGAAAACACTCAAAAGGACCAAAGTCCATTAAAAAATGTTATTATTAAGAATAGCTTCAATGTTTACTCTGAGATAGAATACGCAATTTCCTTTTTTTGGTTTTCCTTTCTTCTTTTTTTCTTCTTCATTTAAACTTCTAGAAAGAATGAAGAGACATACTTTCTTTAAAAGTTTGTTCTTGTGTTTTTTATACATCCTTCTATTTTTATTTGGGAGGTTAAGTGATATTTTCCCCAAAGAAGAAGAAAAACAATTATATTTAACGTTAAGTTCTTAACCACTTCACTGAAAATGAGATTAAAGCTACCAAACCATGTAAACACCATGAAAATGACGTCGTTCACTTGCAATTTAATGTAAACCCCATTCTAATTAATTTACATTACCTAGTTAGGTACAGAGATATGAGAATTCAAATTAAGGTAGCTAAATTTAGAAGCAAGCTAATTTATTTTTTTGAGCTCCAAACTACAGATAACACTTAAACTTTTTTTTTTTTTTTTTTTTTTAATACAATGTTTTTAAGGCACAACATTTAATCAAATATTATCAATTGTGATAGAATTATCACAAATATAAAAAAAAAAAAAAAAAAAAAAAAAAAAAAACCACTTATTTTTGCTCCATTTTATCTCCTGCAGTAATTTAAAACCATGTTAACATCTGTTGGTGATGTTTTAAAAGGATTAAGTCTGGATTGGTTTCTATTTTGTTGCTCAACCAGATAAATAAAGTTAAAAAAAAAAAAGGTGTGGGTATAGCTTTAAAAAATTACCTCTCTATATTTTCTTTCTTTTTTTTCCCCTATCAAATGAATCATTTTGGATGAGGTTTTAATTCTTTTTACTCAAATCATTAACATGGCTCATGAGAGTAAGTCTGCACTTGGTATGAGTGTAATGCCAGGCTTTTTATATGCAACTGAAATCTCCAGCTTTTCTGTCTTCTATTATCTGTTTTAAAGTATTTCATTATTTATTATCATTAATACCCTATGAAATATACCTTAAGTGTTATCTAAGCTACTTGTTGTAATGTCAGTTAATCACAGTTTTCAAAGGATTCTCTATCATTCTTAAACGAAAAAAAAGAAAGAAAAAAGAAGGAAAAAGCCCAGACATTTACTTTCTTTTAGCTTTCTCTTTAAGACTTTTATTTTGTGTTTCTGGTATGTCATTGTTTTTATAATGTCAGGAAATTAACTTGAGTTAAAAAATTATCATGCTATAATCTTTGTACAGACAGATTTAAAATTTTGGTATTAAACATCATTTACAATGCATTCTTACTATCTCCCTTCAAGGTAATCCTTTTTACAGTGGGTCATGGCTTTTCAATGTCAGCGTCAAAACACATTTTCACGAAGAAATAAAAGCCAAATTCACAAACGTACAAATGACAAGCAGAGAGAGCTTGTATCCCAGCTTGCTTTCCTGCAAAATCCTTTGAAAGACTAAATGGCCGTTTCAATCCAAGCACTAATCTTCAGAGCTGTATCAGTATGTTTGAATGTAATGAGGTTCCTGTAAACAGATGTACTCTGTGACTGTACACTGAGCTACGTTTAAGAACAGCTTATTTTAGTCACTTGCAGGCAGCTAAAAGCAGATCTGAAATAATACTTAAACTGAAATGAGAATGTCTGTACAGGGATTTGCACTACCTTAGTGAGACATTCACAGGTTTACTTACGGGCAAGGCTTAAGTCATGCAGAGAAGTCTTCCACAATCCAAACCCCAACTGCCTTGTTCAAACTCTCATTTTCTGGTTCCCTCCCTTTACTAAGGTTAATCAAAGTCAACTTTTCCCACTACTTTTATATATATCCCCACTAATCTTTCAGAGAATACATAAATTTAGTAGATGTATCAGATTGAAGTATTTTTGTGATCTTGTTCCATATTAAGTGATGCGTAAACTTTCCACATCCTAAATTCAGTATGAGTTTAACAGATTTTTCAACCAAAATTCTTAATCTAGATTAAAGTCTACAAACTTCAAGAGTATTCCAGGAAAAGATCTTTGGCATAAGCTGATGAAGGGTGTTACTCTTTCATTACTCCCACACTTGAGTAATGAAACCAGATCTGCATTTCTTATAACTCAAGATGATAAAATGCATAAACAGAAAGGTTTGTCAAAACAGAATAAAACAAATTGTTGCTCAGAAAAAGTAAATGAAGTTAAGCACTTCAACCGACTACAGTTAAATCGAATGTGCCACCATGACTATTGTTGATACAGCACCTTCACGATCACTGATGCTTAGCCAAGTAGAAAATGAAACCTGACTCAAGTCAAGAAAAAAAAAAAAACACTGTATTTTTGCTCCAGTTTTCTGCTGTGTGACACATGGTTTGTATTGTAGGTACAGTCATATCTCTTATGAAACCCTTTGCAAGCTGGTAAATAAATGTTAGCTTCAGAAAGTAATGTTTTGTAAACTTTTTCAGATTTTGTGCTGTTTCCGTACTTCAAACAACCTGGAAGTAAAGAATGAAATGATTTGATTTACTGCTTTGTAAAAGTAATCAGTGCCATTTGTTTTTTGATTACACATATACTGACTCATAATTAGAAAAAATAAATTATACATCAGGGGAAAATAATTCCTTGGGATAGAGTCTTACTCTCTCAGACTTTTTTTTTTTTTTTTCCTTCTTAATTTCCCTTCAACAGCATGTCTGGAATCAGGCAGGAACAACCAATATATACACTTCTACTCTTTCTACTCCGCTCAAGTAAAAATCTGTAGTATCTAATAAACTGTAGAATGGAAAGGCAAATTCTATTAGACTCCTTATATTAAGTGTTTTATTATTAATATTAACAATAATTATTACTATTATTATTTTCACTCTTACATATTATAACTTTATATATTTTAAAAACTAGGTCATCACATGTGTAGAGGGTCTTTGAAGGACATCTGAAGCTTATTCACTGTGCAGACAACTCCACCAGGGTTATTTTAGCTTGTCTGGAGGAGGTTTTTTCTGGCCTGGGGGCCTGGGATCATTTTCACATAACAATGACTGAAGCCTCATCTTTCAAGAAATCTCAATTGCAGAGAGTAAACCCAATTAAGGCCAAACCTCTTGGCCTCCTGAGAAGCCTGAGGTCTGAGGGAGAATCTATAATACTGGTGTCATCCTCCAATGAAATTGTGCAGTAGCTTTGCATATGGCTGATAAGATGGTGCCACTGGTGCTAATTTATCTCACTGATGTGAAAATACAAATCCATAGCATGAAAGATGTAAATTTCTACCCAGAAACTAACTCTTTTTTTTTTTTTTTTACAACACTTTTCTAAGCATGCCATGAGCAAAACTTTCGGCAGTATGAGAGTTTTTTTTTTTTTTTTTTTCTCCCCCTTTTTTTAAAAGACATGATCAGGCAAAACATTTAAATAAGGATAAAACTTAAGGTATGTGAACAATGTCAATGCCTGGAGCAAAGCCAGTGTTTCAGGAGGACAGCAGAGATTTGAACTTTATACCTTCTTGTGTACATGTGAAAAGGTCTTAGATGATTCTGTTTACCCAATGGATTGTTTCTATTTAAACAAAGAGAAAAGCAAAATATACTGTACATTTGTCACTGCTGGTTTGCATAAAACTAGGAAATGATTTTTAAGTCAACATCTATGAACATCTATGAGCTTTCAATCCAGCTCAGAAATTATGAGGAAAAATAAATTAGTCTCACTTCTGTAGTGCCCCACTCTGTCAAGGGTGTCACCCATGTCATATTCCCACTTGAACAGTGCTCAGAAATGTTTACACCCAGATCAAGCCACTTGCTCAACATTCCTGGTATGGTTTATATTAAGCACAGAAGAAAGCATTGGGCTAGCAATTCCTGAAAGCATCTTCCTGATGAGTCAGATAGAGCTGTTGGTAAAACTCTAGACACTCGTTTCCAGAATTTTAACTCCATGTAGAGAAGAGATGTGAAAAGGATCAAGCGAATTTTGATATTTCTCCCATCCAGAGTGTTACTTGAGCTCTATATTCAAGCAGTACTTGAAACAGGACAATGATAATTTTGACACTGCATTTTTATTCAGCCATTTTGCCATTGTTATTTTTAATCAACAGCATAAACATTGTCTTACATACAAAGACAACCAAGATTATTTTACGTTTAAAAATAACTGGACATATCTTTCTCAGCTTTCTGCCACCAAGCATGTTTTGCCAGATATTCTGCATTTAAGCTGATTTTTAATTTCCTTGATTAATTTCTTTCCAAAGGCATGTTTGAAGCCATATTATTCAAGGATTCCTCAAAGGTAACCATTTAATAACTAAATAATCTTAAATTACATTGCTGTAATGATACACATCTAAAGACATATACTGTTATACCGTGACATCGGAGCACTTTAACCTACAGGTAGTTATTAGCACTCCCATGAAAGATTCACTATGGATCATATTTCACTAATAAAAAGTATTGTGCTCTCATCTGACTAGATGCTTGCAAACATTTATTAATGTATCTCCCTGAGTGTGACCACGTTGCAACTCAAAGGAATCCACAGATTTTCACAAATCCGGAAATATTTCTTTAGTAAAATACACGAAAATGTTAGAAAAGTCACATGACAGCTCTTCTGGAGCTGATTGATGCACACAGTAAAAAAGAAGATAGTTGCTTAGGACTGGACAATATATATGATTATAATTAGACACAAAATATTTGAAAAAGAATCAAATTGCAAATTACTACTGTACTGCAATAATTGCTAGTTGTGAATTATATCACTAGGTGAGAAGACAGTCCAGACTTGTAAATAACTTCAGATGTAAACAAATTAGAATAGATTAGATGTCATAAGTCACCTGAACTTCTTATAGGCAAGAATTCACCACAGTACATTTATTTATTCTACACACTACTTCTTTCTATATATATTTTCCACTGGCAACTGACTGGTTTCTCTTCTAGTCTGTTCCTCACATTCTTTTTTTGACTCATAGAGCTAAAGAAAAAAAAAAGCATTTTTTTAAAAAATAAAATTTCCTTTAGGAAGTAAATAAAAACAAATAACTTAGAAGCTGAAAGAAAGAAAAAAAAAAAAAAAAAGATATTAAGTTGTCTTTGCTTGAGTTCCCAAGTAATAGTGGAAAGTTACTCACCCTTTTCCAGTGAAATAAGTTACTTAGGAAATAACTAATTTACTCAAAGTCCACAGGGGCACGTAGAAGTCTCAGGCATGTATTCCTTCTGAGTCAAGTCATAGTCACTAAATCATCTGTCTTACATAAACGAGGGAGAGGTGAAGGAAGGAACAGAGGGGCACAGTACATTTCTCTCATATGAACGATATATGAAAGAAGATACAGAGATTCAGTCTAGTTTATGCTCAAGAGCTCAAAGAGGAGCCAGCACATTTCCAAACAGATTTACTGAGTGCCACAAACAGAAAGCAAGTTGTTGCAAACTATGTAAACTAGAACTGAAAATGAATGGAAGAGTAAATATTTTTTTTTCCCCTTTGACTTCAAGAGGTTTTATTCTTAGATTTTTAGGATGGAAAGAGATGCCGTGATCCCTTAGATTGATTTCCAACATCACATAAGCAGTAGACATATAGAACTAGCACAAATATTTAATATATTGCCTATTTCATTACTATTCTTGCTAGTTACTATTCCTAATATCCCAGAGACGTCCAGCAGTAAATTGATTAATTCTTCACAGCAAAAGACATAAGGAGTAACTTATAAGAAAAATGATTATTTATGGCCTTCAGCAGTCCCTTCCAACTCTAAGGAGTCTATGATTCCATGCCCATGTTTCTATATCTGATTTTTTTAGATAATTTTATAAACAGTCCTTTGTTCCTTCTCTGCACAAAACACAGTCTCTTATCCATTTCCCACTCCTAAATCTAGATTTCCTTCTAGTGCAAGGTACTATTGCAGCAATCAAACATTCATTGCTGTACTGGGCTTCATATTTCAACAGAAGTACTGTTTAAGGATGAAAGAGTCCTATCAGACTTTTAAGATCTTGAAATACTTGATGGTTAATCTGTGTCATCTTATACCAGAAAAAAAGTGATGAAAAAGGATGAAAGATTGTATACCAAAAAAGAAAAACATTGTCTTTCAGTTTATAAAGGTATTTTTTAAATTTAGAAAGTGGTGTCTTGGTTAAACTATCTGCTCATATTTTGGAGAGATCTTCCCTTTTGCAGACATATTCTCCATGGCTTATATTCATATATGAGATTAATTCTTATATATATATGTTTATATATTAATTCTTATTTATTAATTCTTATTCTTATATTCCCTTTAACAAGCAAAGTGCTAATCATTAATCAAAGCATCAATATTTACCATTATTTTCTTACTGAATGTGGAATAGTGGTATTTTTCGAACTTATTTTGATAGTAACATATTTGAGATGTTCTTTGTACAGCACAAGGCAGAGAAGAAATTCAGTTTATGAATCTTGTAGAAGCAAGAAGGCATCTGGAATGTATTATGGAAACATTTTCACATAAATATGAGTCTGTCCATAAAAAGAGGATGGTCAAGATAGCAAGAGAAGAACAATTATTTAGTGTTCCATCAGGCAACCACTGGAAATACCTATGCACTCGTCTTTACTCACAGAAATAGTAGCTTCACCTGCAGCTGCTCTGCTTTTTGTCAAACAAGAAACAAGATTTAATCATTGTGAAGAAGCCAGTTTTGTCATGCCAAACGCAGCTGTTAATGAAAGGAAGAATAGGGTGCTTGGAAGCACACCAAGGGAGCCTCCAATTGTTGGAAAGCTACTTTTTTACTTCCTGAATCTGTCTGAAAAATTACTTTTAAATCCATGAGTACTCTCATCTTTGCACTGGAGAAATGCTCCTTTTCTGGGTATTCTGAATGAGTGAGTCTCTTACAGTCAGATGTAGGAGGAGGAGCCATACTGCTGCCACAAACAGCCTGGGCCTTCCAGGGAATGACCAGAGACCAGCCACTGTGCAGAACACACAATGAGAGGATGCAAAAAGGATTTGTATGAGGTTGGTCTGAAAGTATGGAAATAAGTGATGTTTTCAGACTCACTTTTTAAATGGCATGTTTAAGTTCTGAGAGTTGAATATATTCCACAGCCTTTAAAACTCAAATCTGAAAAGTACTTCATAACACATTAGCTCTTAAAATTTTAGACAAAGTCCAACAAAGTCAGTTAATGTCAGCAGGATCTTGATTATCTCCTTGCATCTGCATATTTATGATATTCTCCCATAAGTTTGTGGTGCATTTCACAGCTCCATGGCCTGTATGTGGAGTATCACCCACAGCTGAAACCTGCTGCATTGTGACCTTGATTGTTTAAAGCCTATTTGACAAGATGTTTGTACTGAGCTACAAACAAAATACAGTCACTTCCTTCAGCTGTAGAAATCACACTTTATATGCGATTCTTCTCCATGAGGTCAGGCCATGTCAAATGGAGATCTGTGACAAGGATCACACAATAAAAATTGTTGCTTTGATGCTGATCTATCAAAATCTGTGCTTGGTAATGACTTCTTTCAGTTTTGCTTCTTTCTGCACCTCTAAATCAAGAAATAATTCTATTTATAAATCATTTCCTCAATTAAAGCTCTCTACGCTGTGTGCTGGCTTTCCATTGTTTTTATTAAATTGTTTTCTCAACAGATGGTGGTTTGTTATTTTTTTTTCTCCCTTGTGTTGGTTAAAAGATCAAAGGATTCAGCCATACTTGTCTTTTATTTCAGAAGGTGAGTGGATGAAATTTTGCATATGTTCCATGACTGTGAAGGTTAATGCTTTAAATTGTTTCTCTAACAAGAGACAAATGCTGAGCTTCTGTGCTATTAGGAAAACTATGGACTCTGCTCATGGATGAACACAGTAATCACACACAGAAAACTGGATCTACATCTTAATCTGACTGCCATCTCTCTAAATGAAACAATCTAAGTTTGTAATAAATAAGAATAATTGCATTATCTCAGGGCAAAATTAGATAATCATGTGCCAGTGGGAATATTTACATTCTGGAAATAAATAATTTTATCATAACATCCTTTAATTGATAGAAAAAATAATTAATATCCACTTGCAAATAGTGAATGTATTATCAGCTTCACTAGTAGCAATCATTACAATTAATATTTTTAAAACAATCACAAAACTCTGAGTCATTTCGCTAGTAATGCTAGAAAATCATGCTTTTTCTCTGATTATACAAACAAGTAAACATCAGTCTGTTACACTGATACAGGGCTCCACTGAAGAAAACTGTTTCATGAGAAAGCACGCCAGATTTTAAAATAAAACAAATATTAGAACCAGCTCCTAAGAGTTCCTTTAACTTGAATCATGCATTATCTGATACTCAATGTTACTCATCCTTTCTGTGACATGATTTTAAGGCATAGATTCATAAAGTAAAATAGTACATGTCTTAGAAGTGAAAATCCACTTAGCAGTCCTGTATGTGCACGTGCACACACACCATTCCATGAATTTCCTTCCATGGAGGTCTTTTTCTATCTCTTTTTTTTTTTTTTTTTTTTTTTTTTTTTTTTCCTCCCCTCTAGCAGCATAAACAAAAGTTTTCCCACAGTTCTGAGACACATTTCTTTGAACCTAATGAATATGTCGACTGGCTTTAGTTTCTCATTCATGGAAGTCATTCAGCTGTGGCATACTGTATACAGTTCTCCACTGCAATCAACCAGCATTTCTCAGTAACAGAAGGCCAAAAGCTTGGTACATTGGGGGAACAATGGTCTTCTTAGTTATCTCAGTGGAAGCGTGCTAGCGCATAGATTTCACTCATTAGGAGACGGTGTGTTCAAAATCAATGCTACCCTTCATGCTAGGCTCTTTTTTGCATTAAGAAAATCTAGATTTTTTTTTTGTTACTTTGTGTGAGGAAACTTTTTTGGAATATCAGAAGAAAATACACAGGATTTTGGTACTACCAAATTTCATTCAGTAGCATGGCAAGCCTCTATTGATGAAATCAGATCCACAGAAACACCAGTGCATCCTACAGACCTCATTCTTATCAGTGCTCTTTCATCTCATGGAAGTTTTCAATTAAACCAAACTGCAGAGTGCTGGAAAATCACCTGCAGCGTGATTTTAATTTACATTTTCTTTAAAACATACATATACAGTAAAGTGAATTTAGAGTTATTAGATTTAAATTATTAATATCTCTATATATCTATATATATTGTTTATGAATGGACTCAGAGATCTGCCATAACAATTTAGATATATTTATCAAGTTCTAAACAAAAGTTATTTGCTAAATAGCTGAACTAATCAGACTTTAATAATTATAGGGGATTCATTAGTGTTTTCTGCTGTGCAAAAAATGGTCATTGCAGTTATAAATTTCATGTCTTTGTTCTGCTTCTTATCATATCTCAGACCTCTTCTCTATATGACTTAATGAAGAATTGTGCTTTCATTTTGCTTAAGTCAATTAAGTCTGTGGTCTTTGAAATAAAGGTGTAAAAATAAAATAATTCAACATACTGTTTTGATTCATGACAGTTTTAAAATTTGATTTCATTTCCAGCTTGTAAATGTTCAACTTGTAAATCTCCAAGTGAATTTCAGACATAATTACTGACTCTCTGTCACTTCAGACATAAATAGATTCCAAATTGCGTAGGTGTAATTATGAAATATACAAGGGCAGAACCAAATGCATTAAAAGACAACTGAAAACCTATAACATTCACATTTCCTGTACACAGTTAAAGCATGACCCTTTGCTAAACACTTTCCCCCAAAATGGTATTTTCAATGTACCTGAATTTCAAGATACTGAACCAGATTCTTTGCACATATATAATTTTTAGAATTTTTAGAATTGTATCTTTTTGCTGATAAATGGAAGAGTGTGGATTAGCTGGTTCTCAAATATTCCACTGCCATAAATGCTCATCCTTCTTGATTGACTATGTCAGAGAAATGAACAGTCTGCAAATTTAAATGATTATACATTTAACTTTGTGGTTTACTCCAACAGTTTAGTAACTGTTATAATATTATTAGGAAATCAATTCTTATCCTGTTAAAATATAAGATACTTAGGAAAAAAAAAAAAAATCACAATATTCTTTTCTTCAGTATCTCTCTTTGGTTGGGATGAAACCTCTGTAGCAGCTGTGTAGACTTTCCTAACAGTGAGGGGTAGGAATGATTTCAGCCACTGTTGCCATGTGTTCTACTCAATTTAATGAAGTTTATCTCATAAATTAACCCATTCCAACGGCTAAATTAACTAATTAAGAATAATAGCCTCACTTTAAAACAACTACTCTGGAAATAAATTTTTATTGGAATTATCTTTTGTTTCAGAGTGACAGAATGGGGTTTTGAAAAATCTGAATTTTGTTATCATATCATTTACCAGTCAAGTGTTCAAAATGCAACTAAAGTCAAAGGAGATCTGCAATGTATTCAAAGAGAGGCCTTCATAAATAATAGGCTTTAACTATCAGCCTGATTCATATTTGTTTACAAAGAGGTTTATGGAGTTTTTCAAAAAGTCTTTTAAAAGAGGATCAAGTTACCTCTTCATGTTGATCTCCTACTTCTGTAACTTTATCACAAGATTATACCATGTAACAAGAGATGCCATTTGGGAAATAAGAAATAAATACTGCTGCATGATGGTGCTTATCAATATGTCGATCGTTCAACAGCACATCCTGGTTTTCTTATGGAAGTGTTTGTCAAGGATTACTAGCTCACCTAGTTTGTGCTATGACAAAGGATAGAGATGCTCTCTGTTCCCTTCCTGTACTCCTGCAAATATTGTCTTTGAGTCAAGGGAAAGTTCTCTTGACATATCCCTTCCTAATCAATAATACAGTCAATTAAGGCTTGCAAAAAATATTACATACTATATATAGCTACATATAACTGCATATAAAACTATATACTTCCCAAACGCTAGGAAGATTACATGCATGCCAAGATTTACTCCTCTTGACAAGTGGAGGTAAACTGTACACATGTGAAAAGCCTGATTTCATGCAGTCTTCACGTACGGTAGCCTAAGGGACTGGAAATCAATGCAGTATGGATTAGTAGAAGTGATAGTTTGTAGATCCATCAGCCTCCAGAGGAATCAAGGCCCTTTATTTTGTGATTTTAGCCATTGGTCCTGTAGATGCCTGGACTGATGTGAGCTTAATGATGACTACTCTGATGCCTACAAACCTCTGCAAACCTGAACTACAGCAAAAAAATCCAGTACCTGCAGTTTTCTAATATAGCAGAAAGCATAAAGAAATGATTGTTCTTCCAGGGCAAAATCAAACAGAAGACTGGAAGCAATGCTTTAAAAAGCACTTACACAAGCTGGAGATCTTTATTTTCATGTGTACTGACTGGATCTGAACTAGCCTGAAAAGTACATCAACTCCGGTTGTGCTTAGAATTGGTGTGAAATAAAAAACAGTTGTATCACATAATTACTACATCAACATGATGTACCATCATCACAAATAAGGGTCATCCTTTAAGAGTATCTCTTCCATTCATATTTTTTTTTATATATTTGGTAAGCATATAATAACTACATAAAGGTATAATAAATTAGATGGGAAGTCAATTAACCTCAGTTGATTCTTAACCTAAAAAATCATTTGCTCAAATGTTTCACTTAAAAACAGTAAATCAGATTCTTAACTGATGTAGTCTACTCTACTGTCTTCAATGAAGTTGGGCCAATTTATGCCACATCTGCTGCTAGAGAAATCAATATTTCACTGTGGATTTTATAGTAGAAAATGAATGATAGAATAGAATCATAGAATGATTCGGGTTGGAAGGGATCGTTAAGATCATCTACGTCCAACCCCCCTACTATAGGCAGGGACACTTCCCTCTAGACCAGATTGTTCAAAACTCCAGCCAGCCAGGCCTTGAATGCTTCCAGGGAGGGGGGGATCCACAACCTTTCTGTGCAACCTGTTCCAGTGTCTCACAACCCTTACAGTAAAAAATTCTTCCCAATATCTAGACTAAATCTATCCTCTTCCAGTTTAAAACCATTTCGCCTCATCCTGTCACTACGTGCCCTTCTAAAATGTCCCTCCCCAGCTTTCCTGTAGACCTCCTACATGTTACACAACATTTTGTTTCAACAGTAGCACTGGTTCTTCAAGTAAAGTGTCCCTGCAAAGTCATTCTTTTAGGAAACAAACAAACAAACAAACAAAAACAAACCTGTGTTTCTATCACTATATTCATATATTTGTATAATATGTACCAACATATATATGTAGAGAAGGTTGAAAAAAGCAGATGCATAAATATATAAGAACGGGATGTCCATTACTTAGAAAATGCACTCTAGACCTCTTCTAATGTAAAGTACAGAAGGAGGAAAAAAAAAAAAGAAGGTATATTTCAGCAAAATTTTATGAGTTGAACTAAAAATTTTTAAAATACACAGAGACCGGAAAAAGTAAATACGTTACAGGTGGTAGCGTTATATAACTTCATATGCAATAACTTAATGTTTTATGTACATCATAAATCTGAACTAAACTTAGAGCTTCTTTATTGATTATGAATGAGAAATAAAATGCAACTATAGGGATCTCAGACCTTTTAAGTTCATCCAGTTAAAAATGAGTTTTAATCTGTCAGACATTGACAAGAAATCTGGAATTAGGAGACAATAAAAGAAGCTGGGTTAGTTCTTCAGACAGCATCTATTGATTTACTTCCACTGAAGAAATTCTAATGTATTCATGCTGAAGATCTGGCAAACAGTTTTATACAGCTCTTTGCAGTTCCTGCCTTGAGTGTTAAAAAAAGTGCACTCTCTATACTTCCACCTGTACGTAAGGGTTAAGTAAATGGAAAATTCTGTTCCTTCCTTAAGCAGGACTGTTCCCCACTTGTTCATGCAAACTACCCCAAAGGGAGCCCTGGGGAAATGGAGCAGGGCTGCTCCCCCTGCTCAGGCACGCACAAGCAGGTGCATTCTGCATCCTGTTGTGCTTTTCTAGCGAGTTTAATGCACCTCTGTGTCTCCCTGCAGTTGTATGTGTTCCTTTCAAGTGAAGATCTGACTTCTTCAATTTTGCAGCCATAAGGATATCATTTCTGCACATTTGGTACTGTTTCCACAGAAGTCAGTGGGAGTAAAGCATAGCATGGCTAATTACTTTCTTATATTGCACAGTAATTGCTTTCTTGTACTATATTGCATTACCTGTAGGGAATGTTGCATGTTGCCCAACTTTAGGTCCCCAAAGCTGATGTAGGTGTCTGTATTAGATCATCTTACTTAAATTCGGACACATACAGTATAGATATTTGCATTCGAGCCAGTTTGCCCCATTCAGTGAAGGTACAAATGTAGCCTCTCCCATGGATGACCTCAAGGTTTAAATTAGGTTCTCCTCAGGTATTCTGCACATACACATGTTATGTTCTGTCTAAATATGTTCTTTCTTGCTTACTCATGGCTTACGTGCTTAAAGTCTATTCAAACATTAGCTTTATTCTTCTCTCTAAATGCTGTGGTTATTCACTCCCACATCTGGAATGGATTTAAGCACAGATTAGTCTGCTTTACTCTTTAGAATGCAGTGTAATTCACAACATATTAGGCTGTATACATTTGCACAGATCATTTTTAATCAGATGCACAGCATGCTGTTCATATTCTTTTACCTTTTTATTATTATTTCCTATACTGTAGTTCATCAAACTCAATTATATCTGCCTAGTTTCATCACTAGAAATGGCTTTCTTCAAGTATGGAATAGGGCTGTAATACTGTTTCATATTGAAGAGATATTCAACAGACTTAACAAATCATATTCCCCATTACTTTATGACTGTCACACAAAGTAATTTATTTCCTTTCCCCAGACGTAAGAGTTGTACCATACTCCAGTCTCCTGCAGCCTATGCCAATTGCTTCCAGTGTCTCCTCTATCACTTCCCACTCTTTTCTTTAAATTACACTTTTTCCATCCTCTTCAGTTTGACACACACTAATTTCCTCTCCTCCAGCAGTCTCAGACAGGTGGGTTCTATTCTGCCATCACATAAACAAGCAATTTTATTAGACAGTAGGTACATTCACCAACTATTCCTCTAATCTGTTCACATTTACCTCTCTAAGTGCTTTAAAATAAACAAGCAGATGGTGAAGTTCGTTAATTTTCCACAACTTTGTGGCCAAAAATGAATCTTCAGGAAATATTTTAGATAGCAATTTTTTTACTCAAAATCAATCCCTCACCGTCATTTTTACTTTTTACCTTTTTTAGTGTGTTATGAAGGCATAAACTGTTTATGATACAGAAGCAGTGGCTCTTTGACATGTCCATTGCTGCTGTTTGACATCAACACATAAACCAGCTGGCTCCTACAGATGCAGAGTGCAGGGCTAAGATTGCAACCCCCTGCTCTGGAATAGCTGCTGTCAGTCAAACACACTCCTCTTGCCCCTGCTCCTGCAGAAAGTGCACATTTGTAATTCCTGCCTAGGCCGCTGACGTAAAAGAAAAAGCTCTAACTCAGAGAGAGGCAGTCCAGAATATTTCTCGTTGCAAACCTAACTCAACCCATTCTCACTTTATCAAGACACAAGTCACAGGCTGACTATAATATTTGTGAAAGCCTGATATTAGGTGGGTACAGCTGCCTCCTTCTTGCCCCAGTTTCTCTCAGCACAGATAGAGATGGACTGAAAAGGAAGTGACTCCTCCTGCACAGTAATCCAGAGAATACAGAAGCAGAAGGTGAGGATAATTTCATTCGCAGTTTAAATATGAAATCAGAAGCTAACAGTGACCACGGCAGTTCAGAGGAAGATTCTCCTTTCTCTGGTTTGGGAAGCTGAAACCACAGTCCATGAAAATGATTCTGGCAGTGGGTGCTAACAAAGTGACCAAAAAAAGCAATGATTTATATTTTGTTGATAGTTATGAACTGCTAGAAGGAAGCTAAAACAAACATCCTCTTTCAGCTCCTGGGCGAAATGCATCATTGACCCAAGTCTTTCAAAACACAGAATGTTAAACCAAGGTTGGATCTGGCCTCGCATCTCAGATCATCCTTCCTATAAATTCTTGATAAAGTGTGTGTTATTTTTATGGCACAGTCATAAAACAGCCAAACGCAGAAGTAAATGACCTCATACCAGCTATCTCTCTGCAGATAGATTCACTTGGCAGATAGCCAAGAATTGATTGACACACATCTTACGGAACTAGAGTTAATTAATACGTCTACCAATTCCCAAATGGATCTCAGGAAGCAGAGAATCTGTTTAATGCAGTAAGCAATGACATACTGTGTGTGGTCAAGATACAATCACTAATTGCCAAGAATGCATTCTGGAATAAAACATTAACTAATATATACATGCATATATATTAAAAAAAAAATACACACAAAACCCTTCTACACTGCAGCTCCTTTATTCCTTCAAAACCTTATGTTTAGAACATTATAAAGATTCATGTTTCAAATATCAAAAGACATTTTTATAGAGAAGAATAGTTTCCAGACTATAAAGTCAACACTCAAAAAATCTGTTAGCTTTTCTACAAGAATTTCTGGTTTTTAAATAATTGAGTCCTCATTCAGTTAACAGTGATGTCTTTCTTTTCAGAGCAATCTGAAAACCTGAATTGCAAAACCATCAGGTAAGTTGAAAGAGTTGCTGTTTGGAGATCACAGAAGCTACCAGTAACATAACTATAGATTCACCAATAAAATATAACCTTAAATGAAGTGAGTGATTGCTGAAAATACATTAGGAATCTGGGTGCTAAACTGAAACAGTCTATGGAACAACACTCAGTTAAGTCAGAATGAAAGAAAAGTAAAAGTGGATTTACTGATATCATGTACTCAGATTAATAGAAGAAAAAAAAAAAGAAAAAAAAGAAAAAAAGAAAAAAAAGATTGGCTTTCCTGAAAGGAAAAGGATTGAAATGGAATTAACTGCAGGAGCACAGAGACATTTTCGTATAATCTTCAGCCAGAAAAATAAGCGTGGACCTATTGCTTTTTGTGGATGACACTGTTTTTCACAGGAAAAGACCATGTTTATCTATTTAGTTACCAAATCACTGACAAAACAGTGCAAGAACTACTCAGTGCTTTCTACAGTACTAAGCAAAAGTCAGCAAAATAAAGGTTTAAAAAAATGAGGAAAAGAGAGGGAAAATGATTTATTTTGTGAGGAAACAAAACTTAGGTTGTATAAGAAACGCGGTTCTCAGATTAAAAGCACTGGCTGAACTATGAAGTAGGCAGAATGGCCTTATTGGTATTTATGTAAGACCCTGGGGGAAAGGATGCTTTGTGTGTGGGAGAAAAGCGTAGACTCAGTTGTGATCTATCAATCACCACGTCAGCACCAGAGGCAGGAGCAGGTCCTACCAGATCTGTTCCCTGAGCCACAGAAACAAGGGAGTGTGCCTCGTGGCTAAACACCAATAAAGATTAAATGAGGGAAAAGAGAAATATTGTTTTAAGATAATTTACCTCAGGATGGCTTCCAACTTCAATATAAGTGCACACGGGATGAAAAGCCCCTGTTCCACAGGCATACAAGTGTGTTTGGTTATAAGTCTTAAGCACCTTGATGAAATTAGCACATTCTCTCTGCAAAGAAAATGAAAAAAAAAACATTTATCCACAGGTTAATTCAGTGATTATGACTAATAGGAGTGCTTCTGGGTTGTGGATATACATCTGAATGAGCAGATTTTAAAGGTGTGATTATTTCAAGCTGTTTATAAACATGTTTAGAATGAAGTATTTAATAAAAAGCCTGATTTAGGATCTCATTTAAATATCTTTGGTTGTCATTTAATAAAGTGTCCAGCCCTGAAGAAAAAAATTACACAACAAATTTTCCTCATTTTTGTTTCAGACACTTTTCATCTCTGTAATTTATGGCACTGCCATGTTTGTAAGACAAAGCCCATTTATAGAAAAGTGTCAGAATGAAATAATGAAGAAAAATGGACCAACTGTTTGTATTCAATTAAGTAACAGTTAGGAAAAAAAAGATGGACCAGATGGAAAGAGTTGATGAAAAACAAATCATTAATATAACATTTCTAACAACAATACAAATGCTGCCTCATTTCCATTGTCTATGCTTAGAAAACAGTTTTGAAAGGATGAATACATGCGCTTAGCTTTATTGAAACTGTGTATGACTACCGGAATGTAAGCTATGCAAGACTTGGACTTTACATTTTCTACCTGACCAAATTATCCATCATGAGTGACTGTAGTTCTCAACATCCATAAAAAGTACGAACAGTCCCTAGCACAAACATAATCTGTTATCTGTTAACAAAAATTTCATTGTTAATGCCTAATGGTATTAAAATGGAAATATCTAATTTGATAGTCAAGATGTTGATTTTTTTTTCTGTTTATTTATTATTTTCATTTCAATCAGGTCTAACAATGAAAATAAACATCAATGCCTGTGAATCAGTCTACTAACACAATTACAGATAATTAATTTCAAATAGGAGAAAAGAAAAATGAAATAAAATAGCAATTTCCATGTTAAAAAAAAAAAAAAAAGAGGAAGTTTTCTATGTGTATATTTTCTATTTGTCTGAAGTCTGCATCAGCATTTGGGTTCATCCCCAAAAGGGCTTGCTCATCTATCTCTATTGCTATACTCTCCCTTTCCTACTTCTGCTAACAGTACTCAGTACTCAGTGCAGTGGTGATAACCACCTCTGCACAGATCTCATTTACTGGCATCCTCCCTCTCTGTAACTTGCTTGCTAATTTAACTAGATAATCTCAAACAGAAAATGATGTCTCTGCCATGAAAATGCATGTACAATTTGAAGCATGCCTTAGGCTACTACTTGGACAAGCAACAAACTTAGATAAAATACTGATTCTCTGCTTCTCATAATGCACTGCACTAAAATGACATCGCTCTTCAAATGTTACTCTTTATTTGCATAACAGATAATGGAGATGTATTAAAAGGAGTACCCCAGAGAAAAGTATACAAAATCATACTATGTCTTTGGTCTACCGCTGACAACTTAAGTTATCTTTCCAACTGAGATGGAAGAGAAAACATAAAGATAGTTAAGGTAATCCAACAGGAAATTGAAAGAGATAGAGATGGATGTTACCAGAGGTCTCTCTTAATTCTTTCCATTCTGACCTTTCTTAATGAAAACACACACAAACTCTAGTGCATGCATATTCTTCCTCCCACATATATATAAACACAAAAATACATTTATCTTATAGATTCACAAACTGCTTTGCACTGTCACAATGGTAGAGTATTAAGTAAATACTTGGCATAAATCATTTAAATTACATTGTATTTCCGTATTGTTCTTAATGTTATTTTCCTTTGTTCTTTTCAATAAAAGAATTTCCTTTGTTCTTTTCAATAAAAGAAATATGAACAAACTGTGTAAATGTATTAATAATTCAATGCTGCAAGAGTAAAAATGAGCAACTACTGTAAATTCACAAAACATTACAATAAACAAAGTTGAAGCAGATCTTTACCTAAGCTCTGATATTCCATGTTCCAGCTCAAGCATCTAACATTGACTCTGCTTAATTTAAAACTGACCAACGATTTGTGCATTATTAAAGAATCCAGAATTTTCTTCCTTTTGATTTGGATCTGGACAAATTTAACTACATTACTGTTTCAGTAGCATTATGCCTTGGTTTTCCTGATTTCATGTACCATGATTTTAGAAATATCTTTACAAAAGTTTTTAAGAATTGCCTGCCTGGAGAAAA